>JANRMT010062791.1:195711380-195731456 GCA_026402145.1 Polypterus bichir lapradei
CCACTTTTAGATAGGACTTCCTCCACAGGGGGAACGGCATCTAACACCGCAAAGATAATTACAAAGTTTATAACTGATCACAACTTATCAGACCCCTGGAGGTTTTTAAACCCAAATTCAAGAACATATTCTTTCTACTCACCAGTGCATCATTGTTACTCAAGGATTGATTACTTCTTTATAGACAATAACTTCTTGCCTATGATTAAATCTTGCGAATACGATGCTATTGTTATTTCTGACCATGCACCTATGATCTTGGAGCTAAAATTACTAAGCCCCATACACTCACCCTGCAGATGGCACCTCAACCCGCTTCTATTAGCTGACGAGAATTGTACGGAATTTATATCCAAACAAATCAAATTCTTTCTAGAGACAAATACATTACCCGAGATCTCTGCAGGAATACTCTGGGAAACTCTTAAGGCCTTCTTAAGAGGTCAGATTATCTCATATCTTTCCCACAAAAATAAATCCGAAACCAAGAAAGTAGCAGAGATAAAAAGCGAAATTACTAAAATAGATGAAGAACACGCCAGACTACCAAGCGAGACTCTACATAGGAGGAGGCAGGCTCTACATTCAGAATTAAACCTCTTGACAACTAAAGAAACTGAACAACTAATCTACAAATCCAGACATCATTATTATGAACATGGAGAGAAAGCTAATAAGCTTTTAGCTCAACAAATTCACAAGCAAGAAGTGCGCAATGCAATCTCGGTAATCACCAACATGAACGGAGATAAAATCGTTGAACACAAAAATATAATGCACACTTTCAGAGACTACTATAAATCCCTATATACTACTGAGTTTAAAGAAGACAATACACAATCTAATACATTTCTAGATACATTACAGATACCACAAATAGACGCTTTTAGTGCGGAGGAACTTGATAAACCTCTGGCATTATCAGAATTACTAGATCCTATAAAGTCACTCCAAGGCGGGAAAGCAGCAGGCCCTGATGGCTACCCTGCAGAATTTTACAAGAAAGTCTCCACTCAGCTAGCTCCCCTCCTATTAGCAACATTTACAGAAGCCAGAGATAACTAATCTCTTAAACAAACCTTTCACCAAGCACTAATCACTGTCTTTCCAAAACAAAATAAGGACTTATTACAATGTGCATCATACAGACCAATTTCACTTCTGAATAACGACGTTAAAATACTCTCTAAAATCTTAGCCAGAAGGATGGAGAAAGTGCTCCCCTCGGTAATTTCACAAGACCAAACTGGATTAATTAGGGGCCGACACTTATCTTCAAATCTTTGACACCTGTTTAATGTAATATACTCACCAACTAAATCAAACACCCCAGAAATATTATTATCATTGGATGCAGAAAAAGCATTCGACACGATTGAATGGAAATACCTTTTTACTACATTGGAGAAGTTTGGGTTTGGCCCAAACATTTGTGCATGGATTAAATTACTTTATACTAACCCAGAAGCTTCAGTTTGCATCAACAACATTTGCTCAGACTACTTTAAATTAGAACGTGGCAGTAGACAAGGATGCCCCTTGTCACCTCTGCTGTTTGCGATTGCCATTGAACCACTGGCAATACTTTGTCGAAATACTGATCAGATAAAGGGGATTAGCAGAGAAGGACTGGAACAGAAAATCTCATTATACACAGATGATATGGTATTGTATATATCGGACCCAGAAAATTCTGTGCCTGCAGTCTTAGCATCACTCACAGAATTTCAAAAGATCTCTGGTCTCAGAATTAATCTGAATAAAAGTGTACTCTTTCCAGTGAATTCTCAAGCATATAATATTAGATTAGATACCCTACCTTTTGTCATTGCAGAACAGTTTAAATACCTAGGGGTAAACATCACAAGTAAACATAAAGCTCTTTATCAACAAAATTTCGCCGTCTGCATGGAAAAAGAAGACTTGTATAGATGGTCAACCCTCCATCTCACACTAGCTGGAAGAACTAACACTGTTAAGATGAATATTCTTCCTACACTCCTTTTTTATTTCAAAACATCCCAATATACATTAATAAATCATTCTTTAGGCAATTAGATTCAACAATAACCTAATTTATTTGGAATTAAAAACATCCACGCATCAAAAGAGCGACCTTACAAAGACAAAAGGAAGAAGGCGGCATGGCTCTACCTAACTTCCAGTTTTATTACTGGGCAGCAAATATACAGGCGGTAAGAATCTGGACACAAATAGAAGAACATACACAGGCTTGGACTGCAATAGAAGTAAAATCCTGCAGTACTTCTTTGTATTTCTTGCTCTGTGCTCCAATAAACACATTATCGGCAATATACAAATAACCCAATTGTGCTCCACTCACTTAGAATCTGGAACCAATGTAGAAAGCATTTTAAGATGGAGAAGATTCTATCTGTGGCACTTCTGCAAGAGAACCACCTCTTTCAACCTTCACAAACATATGCAGTTTTTAATATCTGGAAAAAATTTGGAATTAACTTGCTTAGAGATCTTTATATAGACAACATCTTTGCATCCTATGAACAATTACATTCCAAATTTAACATTCCAGCTACACATTTCTTTCACTATCTTTAAATGAGGAACTTTGTTAAACAGAACCTTCCGGATTTTCGTCATCTTCCACCCTCATCCATGCTGGAAAAAATATTTACAATCCCTCCCTTTCAAAGATCCAAGAGGACACTGGGAAAAAGATCTCTCAATTAATATATCAGAAAAGGAGTGGAAAGTAGCAATGCAGAGAATTCACTCGAACTTCATATGCGCAAAGCATACAATTATACAACTTAAAATTATTTATCGAGCACATCTGTCTCGACTAAAACTCTCCAAAATGTTTCCAGGGCATGATCCAACCTGCGAACATTGCAACCAAGCCCCAGCCTCACTAGGTCACATGTTCTGGGCCTACACCAAATTAACATTATTCTGGACACAAATTTTTAATTACCTTTCAGACAGCCTTGGACTCACAATCCCTCCTAACCCATTAACAACTGTGTTTGGGGTCCTTCCAGAGGGGCTTAAAGTGGAGAAAGGCAAACAAATTGTGATTGCATTCACTACACTTTTGGCACGCAGACTTATTCTGATAAACTGGAAGAACCCAAACTCTCCTCTTTTAAGTCAGTGGGAAACTGATATGTTATATTATTTGAAGTTGGAAAAAATCAAATACTCAGTTAGAGGATCCGTACAGACTTTTTTCAAAACATGGCAGGATCTAATCAGTAATATTTTAAAATAAGTTCATGAAGCATAGAGAATTTATTAATTTAGGTATGTTTACAAGCCTTAAATTTAATGCCGTTTGGCTTGCTCTCTCTCTCAGGGGTGGGGATCGATCTGTTCTCAACTCTATTTTTCTTTTTGTAAAAACTTGATTGCTTTGTATGGATTGTAATAAAATTAATAAAAATAAATAAAAAAAGGTCATTATTATTATAATTATTAATATTTTTGTTGTTGAAGATTTCACATTTGTATTCTTTTAAATATTGATATGATTTACTTGTGGACAACTGTAATTAAAGAGCATTAAAGGTAAAGGAGTGGGGGAGATTAGGATTTCACAATTCCTCTTTCTCTTTTAAAATGCTGCTGCTACATTCATGATTATCAATATGTATGTATGCGTATTTTAAGTTAATGGTATTTTTATGTAATGGTTGGTTATTCTTGCAGTTATGCTGTGTACATACAGTATATTTGAACTGCTTCTTTTACTCTTTCTTGTACAGCACTTTGGTTCAGTTCTGGCTGTTGTTGTAAATGTGCTTTAAAAATAAAAATTGCCTTGTCCTGCTTTATAAAACATTATTTTAATACATAACACTAAGAAATGCAAATCAGAGACAATGGACTGTAAAGATGAAGTTGGTTTGCAGCATTTGCTACAAAAAAGTTAAAGAATATATAAAATAAAGAACAAGAATTGTAGGTTGTATCTGAACAATGAGGGCCATGTATGTTTTTTACATTTTCTCACAAAACACAGTCATTTTCCTTTTTCCTCTCATGTTATCTAAAAACAGATGCATATCTTGCATATGTGAAAAAAGGATGATGTCTAAGGACATATTCCCTCTCGTCTTCTTCTAGATATTCAGATAGCAAATCAGATTTCTGAAGGGCCTCCTCAATGTCGTTTTCGTCCATTGACAGTAATGCAGGGAGTGAGATGTGCCCCCTGAACACAGAAATGTTTTCAGCACACCACTTCTCTGTCTCAGTAAGATGCTGAAGGATTCTGTGTTGCTGTAATATGTTTTATTAAAAAAAAAGAAAGAAAAGTGGTCATTAAAAAGCTTATAGCCTTTTCCTCCACATTTACAAGGAATGTAAGAAAAGTAAAAAAAATAATGTACAGTATATTCTGAATTTGTTATACATTATTAACATTACTGCTGTTGATCACAGATTCTACAAGTCTTCAATGTTTCTTACCATACACTATTATTAACACAGCACACAATGCATTTCTAATGTTTTAAGGCCGTTAAGAGTTGTACTAGCACTCCAGTTTGTCAGAAGACATCAAACAGACTTTTAGTCTTTTGGGCTTTGACTCCTACTGCTTAACGATTAACAGTCAGCATCTGAGACAAGTCTTTTTATACATTTTATTCACTATACCATAGGCATTGAAAGCCAGCATCAACAACATGTAATTCATCTTTCTATGGAAGTTCATAAAGTGATGTGTCTGTATCTGCTCATCAGTGCCCTGTGCTGGATGTTGGAGAAGGGAGGCTGATGTTTCTGATCTGAAACCTGCAGAACACAGGGCTATGGAACAGAATAGCAATACATTCTTTTTTCATTTCAGATGTAGTGCCAAGTCTTTACTGAAAACAGAGAAAATAATATTTACCTAAGGAAATGTTAAAAAAGAACCAAAACAATAAGCACAATGAATGACCCTGTCCTGGCTGTCCATTATTTCTGTACCTTCTCATTTTTTGTTTGGTTCTTGGCTTTCACTTAAAAAGGCGTTTGCTCGCTCAGCCCGATGTCAGCAGCTACTTCAGTGATTTCAAAAAGAAACACTAAGTTTATAATGGTAAGCATTTTGAGCATTTGTTTTTGATTTACAATATGGCTAAGTATATTTGCCACATTACCGCAGCACTAAATGAAAGTTATTAAAGGGAATTTAAATTTCATGTACCGCTTGGTGCTGGAGTTCTCAAGTAACATTCTACACTAGCACTTCCTCAAAGCCGCCATGTCATTCTAAAGAGGATCGAGCAGAGTCACGTTGTTAAAAAGAGTTTAATGTTACAACAACATTTATGCAAACCATTATAAACATTCATTTAAAATATCTGGATTTTGAAAGGTAGGTGTTTCTGGAACATCAAAACCACTATGGACAGTATGCTGAAATTAAAAATAAATACAAATATAATAAAATAAAATAAACATAACACAAATATCCAACACAAATTGTAGAAGGTGACAAAAATGGGAACCAGCAACTAGATATAATCCTCCCTCTACAAATACTACAATGAAAGATGAGAGGACTAAAGTTGAGACACACCTCGTTAAATTTGAAGGGGGCCTCGAGGATGAAATACAGAGAAACCACAAAATGGTCCTTTGGAATGCTGGACACAACATTAAATACAGACATACAAAAAAAAAAGTTACAATATGAAATGGTCACATCATCAACATGACAATTCCACAGTCATGGCTATTCATCTGACTTGGAAGGCCCTGATACAAGGGGTAAAAAAATAATCAAATACAAATATTAAATACTGACATACAGTAGTAAACTGTTGACAATGACTTTAAAACAAAAACAGCAATGGAAATGGCCACTGGTGACACTCCCTGTGTTTCATCTGTAAATAGTGGAAAATGCAGGATTAGCTCCGCTTTTTAACCTGCATTTAAAAAAGTTCCATGACTCAGGATGCTGTGGTCTCTTTGCTTTTTACAAAGAGGGCACTTGGATTCATTTTGATATTTAATCAATGTAATCAAAGCTGGTTTTATATTCTCTGCCTTTGTGGAGAAATGTGACTGTGGAAATCAAGACAAAAATAATATGTAATACTAATCTGGCAGAAAGCGCTATCATGCTTTTATAAATAGCTAACCTAACTACAGAACAATCAAGTTAGATAAGATATTTAACAAATGTTAATGATGACGATAAACATAAATACCTTTCATATTGTACACTGACATTGCAGATTCTCAATATAACATCTTATAAATAAGTGAAAAAGTTAATATAGATGAAATAATATGACAAATATTAAAAAGAAATAATACAAGAGGTAAAAATTAATTAAAACGATATGCTTAAAAATAGGATATGTCAGTAATGATGATAAACAGAGAACACTTGGATTCGCTATGCAGTATATAATCGTACATCTCATTAGTTTTATTTAATGAATCTAAAGTTTCTTTAAATATACTGAGCTGTTTATTCTGTGAGTCCATACCTGGTTCTGTTGTGACATTGTTCCATGTCGGAAAACGTTTTCAGCTTCTTTTTTTTCTGAATTGGAAAAACTGTACAGCAGCTCTTCTCCTTCTCTTTCTACGGACTGTGGAAGGCAGGAGGTGTGGAAGGATGGGGACGTGGAAGGCCAAGTCTTTGACCTGCAGCCGGACCCTTCTCACCAAATTGGCTGCTGACTGTGCAGATCATAGACATAGAATAACTAGACACCTCATGACCAGCAGAATCGTACGTCAACGTTGCCGCCATATTGCGAGTGGCACTGCTATGGAGTGAAGTAGTGAATAAAGATTACTCACGCATGTTCTGCCTGGGCTTGTACAAACCACTGTACTCTAATGTCTACTATTTGAGGAGTTTGGTGATGAAAGATGGCACACCCCTTCATTGATCAAAGAGGTTATAGGAAACAGTGAAGCTTTTGTTTTCATGATGAGTTTATAAGTTCATGACATCAAGTTCATATGATGTTATTTCAAAGCTGGGAGAAATGGACAAAATCATTTTTTTGACCAAAACACCTCTAACAATATTCAAAGAATATTGTAGAGATGGCTATTGATACTTTCATTTATTTTCATACAGTACCAGTCAAACGTTTAGGCGTGCATTTCGTGTTTATTTATTTTTTTTAACTGAAGAAAAACAAACTATGTTTCAAAACAGACAACAAGTGCTCAGCACATATGGGAACTCTTTCAGGACTGCTGGAAGGAATTCCTTTCCTTTAGCTTTGTGTACATTTATTTTGTTTACTTCATAGCCCCATCTGTGTTTATATAATAAAAACATCCTCATAAAGAGTAATTGCCTAAACGTTTGTCTCATATTACATTACTAATCCTACTCTGTTTTCTTTTCCTGCATGCTGCATCACAAGTTCATATGATGCTCTGTTCTCTGCTTCTAATGTTGTTGCACTCTGATGTTTTTTTGGTTTTGTTTTTCAAGTTCTTTGAGGTGTCATATTGCCAGTATGGCATCATGCCACCTACAGTATGCCATATGTATGGCAGTGCTCATATTTTCAACCTTGGCCAGTTTTGTTTTATTTTTTCTAGTTGTCTTATATTACGCACTCTTGAAGTATCTTGGTTTACAGTGATAATATTTACAAAACATTTTGTTTTGAAGGTACCTATCTGTGGTAGGGTTCATCATTAACATTGACACCCTGATGATGATGATGATTCCAGAACTGCTTCAGTGTCAGCGATACATCTGCACCTATCGTTTCAGTGAAGACCACTTAGAGCTCCTATTTAATTCAATCAGGGCATCGGGTAGGTATTTAGAATTTAGTTTTATTTATTTAACCACGCACCATTTTGTGTATATTTATGTATGTATATCTGTCTGTTTCCATAAAGGTTTGCTTTTGACTATTTGTTCACCATGGTGCCTTGTTGTGACCAGTCACAGCTATCCTGTGTTACCATGGTAATTGCATTGTCTTTATAATATCCTAAGACTGACAGCTGTGATTGATCGACTTTGTGGGGACAGACAGACAAGCATGTAAATCTATCACTTTGTACAATTTATGGAGCCAAACTCTTACTAGCAGTGCAGTTTTTTTTTCTTTCTCAAGAAATTCAACTGAAAAAGAGTAAAGATCTGCAAAAGTGTTGCCTGTGTGTTTTAGGGGGCTGGAATAACAGTCCTTCGGCTGGTCAGTTCCAAGCCATTTTCCATCGTCTCATGGTTCGGTGTGGTGCCTCTCCAAGCACATCTGAAAACGTGGCAGCACAGGATGAGACTGTCTCCCTGTCTGCTGTTGAGATGTCCTCTAAACCAGCAGTAGCAGAAGAAGAATTTCCACCCCCTATTGCATATATCCCTGCAATTGTGTGTGACCATAGCTACTTACCAACCCGCTTTGGTGGCCTCCTGGAAAATGCCCTTGTCTACTTGTCAGGGTTTGTCGTTCGACAGATTTTGAGAAAGCTGTCCTGTGATGTGTGCCGTGCTAGTTTGGTAACAGATGCTGTACCGGCATCATATGATCAAAGCTACCACTCGCTCATATTAAAAAACAAAGGAGGTTTGATGATTCCTTCTGAGGGTGCAGTCAAGGTGGTTAAAGTAGCTGAGCGTGTTATCTGACAATCAACATTACGACAAGCTGTCAGTGGATCTTTGGTCAATCAGTTTGTTCGGGCTGAGATTGGTTCACATGTGTTTTTTCTCAAGGAGCACACTGAGGAAACACAGTTTGAAACTGACAGCCATCATTTGATGCTCATGTCTTTAGTTGTGTCTGTCTTCAACAAACTAAGGCTGCACCGTATTGACAGACTGAATACTCTCAAATTACAGGGCGACAACACAAAAAGTTATGTAAGACAGTTCTGTTTCATGGATTTTAGATCCTATCCTGTATATATTGAAGTAACCACATTGTGTGTGTGTGTGTGTGTGTGTGTGAGAGAGAGAGAGAGAGATTGAGAGAGGAATGAGTGAAATGTTTTCAGAAATTATTAAGCCAATTTGTATGCAATAAAATTGTTTATTTTTGTCATTGAGTGGATCATTTCACTGTTAAAAGAAAGACCAGACTGCCAGGTGCAGTCTTACTATTTTGAATTTCAGACATTGGACATTTTGTCTCAATAATTGCCATTATTAGTGTATAAATGGATATAAATAATAACGATGCTGTTTAAAACGTTATTGTTTTTTCATCAGAAAACCCGATTTCCACGTCTACCTTATTAGTTTAAAATGGCACTTTTGCCACTCGCAATATGGCTGACGCGCTGACGTATCGTGTCGACACAGTGAATGCGGCGTCTATCTATATACGTCTATGGTCGCTAACCGATGACGTCATCCAACGCGACGGCGAGTTGCCACTGTTTTGCTTTGTGAAACACTACGGACGAAAGACTGTTGCTGAGTGAACGAGTTCAGAAATAATCCCATCATCAAGAGGGAGTCAGTAAGTGCTCTGTATTTTAGGAATGCATTTTATGGATGTGTGGAATCGCCGCGCGCGAATTGGGCGAGGTCGTGTTCGTTATCCCCCTCCCCCCCGCCGAACTTTGCTCGAGTGAATCCTCCTGTGGCCTCCCGCCTGCTGTTTCTGTTCATTGGTATCTGCGGTTCACTTCACGTGGCTGAGTCCCAAATTTTAATTCGTAGCAGCCAGTCTGACGCCTGTTCATTCCTCTCCGTGTGCTCCTTTTGTCGATTCCTTCTCGAATCGCAGACATCGGGTAGGCGGCCATTCATTTCACACGTACGGCGCTTTCATTTCTGCCTTTGTTTCTCTTTTATCACTCCGCGGTGTCCAGTTCAAAGACAGTCGCGGAGGTGGTGACCGGCCGGCCATTAAAAGAATAGCGAGGTGTCAAATTCTTAAAAATGAAAAACGAACTGAAGTCCATGACCGTGGAGAAGAGTCTCAGAGAATACGAGATGTGAACAAATACTGAGATATAGTGAGAGAAAACGGCAGTGCTGCCATGAAGTAACTCGCCTTTAAGAGTATAAATGATATGTTAACCGGTAAAGGTTAGCAATCACTATCTGTATTTACACACACGGCCTCAAACCTGCTTAACCCAATGCAAACATTTACATGCATTGCTTGAATGGACACTTAAATGTGTGTCGTCTTTTCCCATTTAACCTGTATCAAATATGACAAACTTACATGTTTCAATGCTAAAGCCAAATCAGTAATGTCTGTTAATGAGCATTAGAGAAGTTAATAGAGATTTGTGGTTTGTGTTACTGCCTCACAGTTCTGTCAGAATGAATTTAAATCTCAACCTGTTTTTAAGTCTCAATGCAGTTTCCATGTCTGCTCTTTTATTCTTATTTTCTCCACTTCTCTAAAGATGCTCAGGTTTAGTGGCCTGGCATATCTAACTTGTCTTGGTGTGGTTGTGGACTTGAATGTGAGTGTACCCTATGATGGTCTATAGTTGGCTCCTGCCCTGTACAGGTACTCTGTTTTTTTTTTCCTATACCCCAATAACTTCTGTTTGTTTTTGTTCTGCACTGGACCACTGTGGTGAGGTGGGCTGTGTTGGTCACCTCTTTGTGCCACTCTTATGTGGACTGTCAGGACTGGCATCCGTCTTCTGGCTAAGACACGCTTTCATTTAATTAGAATATTCATGAAGTTCAATAATGAGCCTCTTTTACTCTGCTGCCCCCCTTTTAGGGTTACCAATAGCAAAATGGTTTGTCAGGGTGGAGCATTAAGAAAGACTGAGGCACACAAGGCCTCCACCGTGCCAATCTCACAATACTGGGAGCTGCTGCTGTTTAATAGGAGTTTATTAATGTTTTAAGTACTAACATATTTGTGATGTGTGCAGCGTGTACTTAAACAAGATGAAGCTGATAAACTTGAAACTTGTTTCAAAGTTGTTGGTAATGACAAAGTTGTTTTGAAGAATATTTTTGTCCTGGAGCATGTCAGATTTGCCAACCACAGTCACTGATCTCATCACCTGACCATGTTAATTTAAACGACCATTCAGCAGAGTTGTGCTAAGCCCTGTTTCTAACAGCCAATAGCATGCTGCTGATGAAGCCCATGGTGTACAGAAGGTTAACAGCTGTAGCTCTTCAGCAGCAATCTTCACCCTTTATTTTATTTTTTTCCCCTTTTGTTTTGCTATCTGAAACATGAAACAACAGAAAGAGGAGCATCTCTTATTTTTGTTAGGTTCAAAACCTGCAGTTTCTTATTCCTCTTCACTTATCTCTATGCCTTCTACTTCAGGGAAACATTCACTGGTTGTCTTCTCTCCTGCACACACAGTCTGCCCCTAAGACTAAAAACAAAATCAAACCTGTTTAAATTTATCTTAGCGAGTCGCAGGCTAGTTGAAGTCAGACATTGGGTGTCTCGCATTAGGCGGCCATCTTTACAGGGACACACTGCCAACTGCCTCCATCTCAATTAGATTATGTAAGTAAAGGCTGTTACTTAAATAATGGTTTGGGATTTTGTAAGGTTGGGGCAGTTTCACGTTAGACAAGTTGACCTTGATTTTAAGTTCCTCCTTCATATGCCCCTGTTTCTTAACATAATCCTGAGGCCTAACTTGTATAAACCTTCCTTCACATTAACTATTAACATAATTCCGGGACCCTAACAGTATTGAATGTTCAATCAAAGTAGTGAATACTGTTGACACACAACTGTGCAAGATGGCCTCTTTCTTCTTCTAGCCTGTTGGACCCTCCTTTCATTCCTTAATTAATTTTACAGCTAATGTGACATGAAAAGTGATGAGTTACTGTGTGATTGCTCTGAACTGTCTTACTTGACATCAGCTTTAACTAACAGGATGTTATAAAAATCAAATGTCTTTAGATCTGAATGATGCAGTTTTAATGGAATTGATTCCTGTTTTTCCCACAGAGAGATAAAACTCTGCCATTTACTGTAACATTTAAATGGATGTGAAAGAGGAGACGTGTGAGGCTCACCTGAATATCATGGAGGAGAGGACCGTAAATGTTAAGGAGGAGGACTGTGAGTGGGAGAGTGTCCACCCCGAACAGGAGAGTCTGGACATTAAGGAAGAGGACAGTGAACTGGGGTCAGTGAGTATTAAAGAGGAGTGTGTCAGCAGTGAGGTGGCCAGCTATTGGAGTATGGAGAGTGTCAAGCAAGATGACCTTCATTATGGAGATCAAGGTGGAGCAGTGACTGGGTTAGTCTCTCCTCATAGCAGACACTCTTCATCTTCAGAGTCTTCTATCAATGTAAAATATGAATCATTACAGTCTGACAGAAAGACGACTGAAAAAATGTCATCTCCTAGAACCGAGAAAGCTCAACCACCACCTAAGATGTCATCTAAAACAAGTAAGTGAAAAATAACAAATCGATGTATGTTTTAGGGTCAGGGTTATGGGCCTACAAGTGCTGTCTTGAATGTTTTTCTAAGTTTCTTTAAAAAAAGCACAAACTATATTAAACACAGCAATTTTACTACAGTTTACAGGGGTTTGGAATCTGCACTTCCATTATTGTTTGTAACATTATGAAAACACTCTACGCCTGTCTTTGGTAAGAAAAATTTAAAAAAAAGTTTGTGAACCCTTTTGAATTCCTTTAATTTCTACAATAATTCCTCCTAATTCTGTGCTCTGATCTTCAATTAAGTCCCTAAAACAGACAAGCACAGTCGTCTTAAACTAATAACAAATAATTAGACCCTTGTCATTCCTGAATACATTGTTTAAACATGGGAACAGTCCAGTTTGTGACCCCCTGTCTTTAGAAACTTTCTGGTCCCCCTTTAGCTACTTTGACCTCCACCAAACATTTCCTCCAACTGCTACTCAGGTTTCAATTTCTTGTCAATTCATTGTTTCCAAAGTTTTCAGTTCCTTGATGTCTCGGGGATTCCTTCAATGAGCAGGGGCCTCATTCATAACGCTGTGCATAGAATTTGCACTATGAAATGACGTAAGCACAAAAGCCGAAATGTGCTTATGCACACAAAAATCCAGGTGCAAGAGTCTGTGCGTGTTCCAACTTCCACGTTCTTCCTCTACATAAATACCAGTCAGCGTAAAAAGTAACGCTCGTGCATGCGCCTGCTGTCCCATCCCAACTCCTCCCAGAATTACGCCTCTTTGAATATGCAAATCAATATAAATCGCCTTTAAGCTCAGCCTTCTGTGAAAAGACAATGGGAAAAACACAGGGGAAAATATAAGAATTTCAGCGAATACCAAGTGGAGGCAAAGGAAAAACATACTATTTGTTTAATTAAACTTTGGTATAATCAACAAAAGGAAGTTGATCGAGTGACATAGCGTGTTGGAGAAACTTGAAAGCTCAGATATCAAAGTCACAGTGAAAAGGCGAGTCGTAGCCCACCGTCTGAGTGTCCTATGAAAGCTTATTAGGGTACAGAGAAAAAAAAGGCACACAGTGGGGAAAAAAACACAAAATGTCAACTTCAATCTCGAAATTTACACTTTAATCATGTAGTTTATTTTGTCATTATAGTAGAACATCATAAACGTCATCTTAAATGCTATCTCTCTGGTGCTAAACTGAGCGATTTGTGAGGTCGTATACTGTACAGATGAGATTTGTTAGCCTTCATGTCCCAGGTCTTGCAAAAATATAGTGATAGTACAGATATATAGATAATATCACTAACTGCTGCTTGGAAATTAATAAGGTTTATTTTGTTTATTCCCTGAACTTTCCCCTCTGCTGAACTACCATCTTCTGAGTGATTCATGTGTGTTTTAATTTTATTAACTTACCAAAACTGTAACAAAATAATGAGGCCCCTGTTTTAGCTGAAGAAATTTAATCCATTACTAGGGGACTCCGCCCCCTGCTCACTTCGCTCGCCCACCCCCATGTTTGGTTTACCGGATATACAATACAATTTATTTTTTGTATAGCCCAACATGACACAAGAAGTGCCACAATGGGCTTTAACAAACTCTGCCTTCTGACAGCCCCCCAACCTTGACCCTGCAAGAAGACCAGAAAAAATTGCCAAAAAAAAAAAAAAAAACCCTTGTAGGGAAAAAATAGAAGAAATCTTGGGAAAGGTAGGTCAAAGGTAGTTGGGAAAGGTAGAGAGACCCCTTTCCAGGCAGGTTGGGTATACAGTGGGTGTCACAAAGAAGTGGGTCAATACAATACAGTACAATACATAGAACAGAATAAATCCTCAATATATAAAAATAAAAATTCTAGAAGTACGGAGTAGAATTTTACATTAGATGATATCATATAATATGCTTTGGATTTGTTTTAAGTCCTGGATACCTCATTCATCAAGTTGCATCCCCCATTTGGCCATTCCACAGCTGAAATATCACTAATCGGATGAAAGGACACCTCTTTCCCACAATTCCTGCGATCCTATATCAGGTATGACTTTACCTTAGGCAGGCAATATACGCATTGTGAAGGGGAGGTGCGTATGAACATACACTAAGGATATGCTGTCGCATCATCTGCTGTCTTCCTGCTGTTGGCGAGCTGCACATTTTGCTTGTCTCTTGTCGTTGTTTTAAGAGCTGGGAGCACATGATGCTTGTTTGACAGATGCAATCCAACAACTGCTAGGTTAGAAGCCTGTGGACCTGTTTTAAATGATGAGTGACTGGCTGGTCTCGCGTGACGTTCTAAAAACAATACTTGTCCCTTTTATTTACGGCCCCGGGCATGGTTAAATTCTTTCTTGCAGAACTTATAACGCTGCCCCTTCTTTCGCTCAAATGCTCACTCCCGGTATTTGGGTTTTGGTCCTGCCATCTCGCTGCCCTTTGATCCTTTTAAAGCCTTTACAGCCGCTGTCCTTTTTCCTACTTTGTGTCTCTGCTCCTCGCGTTCTAATTGTTTCTCCGTCATCATAAATATACACCTGACCGAATTGTGTTTTCTTTGAAATTACACTTGTCCATTGCTTTAACTGTTGCAGGTCCACAGATTCTCATAGTGTATTTTCCATTATTGTGTAAATCTACATTTTGTGCATTGAAAAGACACCTTTATCTGTGTGCTGCTTCCCTTTATCCTACATTTTTTTTTTTTTTTGCCCATTCTCTTTCGTCTCGCGGTTCTTTTATTTGTCTTTCGTGATCTTAACGTGAAGATCACATATCGTCTACTAGTCATTCATTCCACAGGATTTCCTTTTATAATAGAGGGAGAAATGCATTTTAAATCAATTTGCAACAAAAAAGCCCCTGCCCCAGGTGGTATGAAGACAGAAGTATATTTTGCCACAAGTGTCCAGTCTGCTCTTTCAGGTCAGGTGGCTCTCTGGGATTTTTCAGTGACCTGCATGTTTTATTCATTTAAGTTTTACTCTGTTCTCATTGTATATTAAAATGTTTTTGCTTTGCTATCCTCTGCCTCTTTTTTAAATCAAATTAAAAAAATATTATGGAGTTGGGTGGGTTTGGACTAATTGTTTACAAATATTAAAATACATTCTTTTTAATAAAAGTTAATTTCACATATTTGACATGACACTCTCCAATGTAATGATGGGTGATGTTACTTATTGCAGGTAGAAAGTAATAAACAATGTATAATGTTATAATATTTTAAGAATATGATGACAAAATGATGATGCCATTCTGTAATGTAGTTAAAAAATCAACCATAGTCTTGTTATTTGTGCCTGTCACATGTGATCTGTTTATTTTACTGTTTTAACTTCTTGGCTCCTATAATTGTGCTAATGTGATAAGTAATTGAAATACAAATGTAAAAAAGTCAACAATCATTCTCTAATCACTTGCAACTTAAGTCATACGATTGCTTATGCTTATCAAAGTTTGTTCATAAATTAAACCAATATGTATTTGGTGTTGTAAGATGTCAGTATGAAAGTGGTTAGTTTAAAACTAAAATTTTGTATCTTTTAAACTTTTATACAGGAATCAAACTTTACTGCTGTTCTGAATGTGGAAAACAGTTTTCACAGAGAAGCTATCTTCAGATCCACCAAAGAATCCACACAGGGGAGAAGCCGTATGACTGTTCTAATTGTGGCAAAGAGTTTTCACAGAGAAGCGGTCTTAAGAGCCATCAAAGAATTCACACAGGACAGAAGCCATATTACTGTTCTGATTGTGGCAAAAACTTTACACAGAGAGGCAGTCTTCAGAGCCACCAAAGAATACACACAGGGGAGAAGCCGTATGACTGTTCTGAATGTGGCAAACAGTTTTCACAGAGAAGATCTCTTCAGGGCCACCAAAGAATCCACACAGGGGAGAAACCATATGACTGTTCTGAATGTGGTAAAAAGTTTTCACGGAGAAGCTATCTTCAGAGCCACCAAAGAATCCACACAGGGGAGAAGCCGTATGACTGTTCTGAATGTGGCAAACAGTTTTCACAGAGAAGCCATCTTCAGAGCCACCAAAGAATCCACACAGGGGAGAAGCCGTATGACTGTTCTGAATGTGGCAAAGAGTTTTCACAGAGAAGCTGTCTTAAGAGCCACCAAACAATTCACACAGGAGAGAAGCCGTATTGGTGTTCTGAATGTGGTAAACAGTTTTCACGGAGAAGCTATCTTCAGGGCCACCAAAGAATTCACACAAGAGAGAAAACAATTACAGAAACTCCCCCATCTTGTCCACAGATGAACACAGTACAATACTAAGCAGCAGAAGAAAGAATTAAAAAAAAAAACTAATTGGGGAAACTACAAGTAAAGTGGTAAATACACTGCCCCCCTCCAACAGACTCCTGTGGAAACAGAACTTATCCATGCATAGCTTATTAGGGGTGAACTGAGACCAAAAAATGTACTCCTCATCATAGGTACACAAAACAGTGGCTTGGACACAAAGTGGCTCAGATCAAAAATAGAAAAAAAAAAAATGTCACTTCTGCCACGAAGATCTAGAAACAGTCGCACATCTTGATGCTGGGTGCGAGGTACTGATTGCTGATGATTTTACACTGCACAACACCACACAGTGGCCAGGCTCATTCGCTGGAAACTTGACAAGAAGTACAACTTACCAGCATCAGAAAGACACTTGGACCACAACTCAGACAGCACAGTGGAAAATGAGGAGGTGCAAGTCACTTGTAGCACAGCAATACTGACTGACTGAAAAATAGAGGCCAGAAAACCAGATGTAAGAAATCCTGGATAACAGAAGTATTAGTTCATATTGATTACTCAGTCCTAAGAATGGAGAGGCAAGATAGAAATAAAATATCAAGAAGTGCAGTCTGAGATATGACAAATGAAATGTGGACTGAAAAACAAAAATGGAAGAAGTGCCTACTGTTCTAGGATGAACAGGACTGATAAAGAAAAACATTCAGGCCCATCTTAACAAATTCCAATAACTCCTTATGACCTGCAAAAAGAAGCCTTATTAGAAACAATGCAGGTTCTACACTAAGTCCTTGTGGGACACTTACGAGAGTGAGAAGTTAGGCAGTACAACAAGACTGTCCTGACTAAAGAGTGAAGTTCACTCCTGTTTTGATGGTAAGCACACCAAGAAAATTTGGAAGAATTAAACCTGAGAGAAGCTGAATTGCTGTTCTGAACGTGGTAAACAAATTTGGCGCAGAAATACTCTTCTGATGCACATTAAAATTCACAAAGGAGAGAAGCCATATGGGTGTTCTGAATGTGGCAAACAGTTTTCATGGAGAAACAACCTCTTTGATGCAACATCTACATTTATGTATATAGCACATTTTCATATAAACAATGTAGCTCAAACTGCTTTACAAGATGTAATAAGAAGGAAGTTAATATAAAACAAAAACAAGATTAGGCAATAATATACAGTATGTAACAAAGAAAAAGGTAATGTTGAATGGCCAAGTGGACAGAAAAAAAGCAAACAAAAAAACTGCAGGGGATCCAAGGCCAAAATACTGCCCGGCCACCTCTGGGCATTCTAGCTAACATTGTACCTAAATCAGTCCTCATGGTTTACATGCTTCACATGAGGATTTTGATGGTGATGGCTATATGGACATCTGGGACACCCGCCATTCAGTCCATAAACACGAGACAATGTGGTATGTTGATCAGGAGGTGGTGGAGCACATCGTCACCACAGAAGAAATGGAGAAGACAGCAGAGAACAGTACAGATTAGTATGGAACTGCACATCCTACAGGAAAATGATAATCCAGTGTCCATATAGATTAACGGATACAACTAAAATATAGCTATGAAATAGACAGTTTAATATAATGGGTTTTTATTATGTTTAATGTTCTGCAGTATTAGCCTGGTGAATTTCTCTTGGTAAAGTATTTTAAATTTTAGGTGTGTAGCTGTGAAAGGCCACCTCACCCATTCTTTTCAGATTGGATCTTGAAATTATAAGTAGACCTTCATTTGAAGATCTGCGGTTATGACTGGGAGTGTAAGGGGACAGACATTCCAAAATGGAGGACTGGGTGAGATTATTTAAGGCTGTGTAAACCATTACAGTCTATCTCCTACTTACAAACAGGTTCCATTCGAGCAGTCTGTTTTGTAAGTACATTTTGTTCATAAATCCAGCTTGTATTGGCATCTGTTGATAAATGTTTTAGTTTCAGACAGCTCTTGATTTGGACATATAAACAATGTGTTTTTTTTTTGCTAGTTTTTAATGTGCTTTGAGCAAATTACAAGTATTGTACTTGTAATCAATCCTACTAGAAATACAGTAAATGCATGAATTAATTTCTCAGAATCCTCCATATTTAGAAAACACCTTAATTTCCGAACATTTTTAAGATGGAAGAAACATGTTTCAGACAAGTTTGAGATGTGTGCTTTAAATGACATACTAGAGTCAAAAATAACACCAGGATTGTGGGCTGATTCAGTAAAATTAATGGAGATTCCAACTGAGTTAAATGATGACAAAATATTGTTGTGATCAGCATCATTCCCTCCAACAGTTAACATCTCTGTTTTATTTGTGTTTAATTCACTAATCCTCTCATTTAATTCACTAACACAACTAATTAAAGACATCTTCATAGAATCTTCATTTGTTTTTGAAGAAATGTATAACTAGATGTCATCTCCATACGAGTGAAAATTAAAATGATGTTTCCTAATGAGAGATCCCGGTGGAAACATGAAAAGTGAAAACAGTAAAGGTCAGAGTACTGAGGCCTGTGGGACACCATATCTCACTTCTGTGTATAATGATGGAGGCCTGTCAGCACATTTCTGTACGTGTTGGAATCGATTTGTTAAATAAGAACTAAACCAGGCGAGCACACTGCCTGTGAGCCCAACGTCATTTTCTAGCCTGTAAAGTGAAATAGAATGGTCAATGGTGTCAAACGCTGTGCTTAAGATCCCAGGCCTGGATCAATACATATTACGTATGCTACAGTTACATTTAGAGATTGAAACTTGACAGATGTTTGTTTGTAGTTCATATCTCATTGAGCCTCCATTTGACTCCATCAGGTCCTAGTGGTCTGCTAAACACATCAGACTGTCTTTAGGGTCTCTGAGATTGGAGGGGGCCAGGAGTCCAACTGTACAGCAGGCACTGATGTGCTTCAGCATCACGACTGGTAACAAGTTGGAGATGGCAGATAGTTCAGCTGGACATCATCCTATATGACTACCCAAGCAGACGGCATATTAAGAGCCCACCGAGTGTGTCTACTCCAGTAGAACTGACCAGACGGCCCTGACATAACAACCTGTACAGCTGTAGACGATCCACTTTACTGGTCAGTTTAGCACACACTGCACTGAGGCTGTCAAGTCTGAACCATTAAATCATTCAGGCAGCTGGGAATTTCTTTTGGCAAATCTCTCAGTTCTAGTTGTGTTAATACACGAGAAGACTGGGCCAGCACAAATGAAACTGAAAACACAGTATTGTCACTGCCAAAAACAAAATTTTATAAATAATGATTCAGTATAAATTGTACAATCATGTCAAGAAATATTTACAATTAACAATAATGATGAGTCAGTTGAATTGAAAAAAAGAACAAACAAAGAAGATTAATTTAACAAACAGACTGATCAGAGAATATACTGAAGATGAAGTATTAAAACTGCAGGACGCCCACTTCTATAGATTATCTACTAGCAGAATACCCGCGCTTC
>JANRMT010062791.1:195731556-195747379 GCA_026402145.1 Polypterus bichir lapradei
AAGGCTATCTGAAAGGTAAGTAAAAATTTTTGTCCAGAATAATGTTAATTTGGTGCAGGCCCAGAACATGTGACCTAGTGAGGCTGGGGCTTGGTTGCAACGTTTGCAGGTTGAATCATGCTCTGGAAACATTTTGGAGAGTTTTAGTTGAGACAGATGTGCTCGATATATAATTTTGAGTTGTATAATTGTCTGCTTTGCGCATATGAAGCTCGAGTGAATTCTCTGCATTGCTACTTTCCACTCCTTTTCTGATATATTAATTGAGAGATCTTTTTCCCAGTGTCCTCTTGGATCTTTGAAAGGGAGGGATTGTAAAATGATTTTATATATTGTAGAGATGGAGTCTAAGTCCTTGAGATTGAGCAATATTTTTTCCAGCATGGATGAGGGTGCAAGATGAGGATAATCTGGAAGATTCTGTTTAACAAAGTTCCTGATTTGAAGATAGTGAAAGAAATGTGTAGCTGGAATGTTAAATTTGGAATGTAATTGTTCATAGGATGCAAAGACGTTGTCTATATAAAGATCTCTAAGCAAGTTAATTCCAAATTTTTTCCAGATATTAAAAACTGCATATGTTTGCGAAGGTTGAAAGAGGTGGTTCTCTTGCAGAGTTGCCACAGATAGAAGCTTCTCCGTCTTAAAATGCTTTCTACATTGGTTCCAGATTTTAAGTGAGTGGAGCACAATTGGGTTATTAGTGTATTGCCGATAATGTGTGTTTATTGGAGCACAGAGCAAGGAATACAAAGAAGTACTGCAGGATTTTACTTCTATTGCGGTCCAAGCCTGTGTATGTTCTTCTATTTGTGCCCAGTTTCTTATCGCCTGTATATTTGCTGCCCAGTAATAAAACTGGAAGTTAGGTAGAGCCATGCCGCCTTCTGCCTTTTGTCTTTGTAAGGTCGCTCTTTTGATGCGTGGATGTTTTGAATTCCAAATAAATGAGGTTATTGTTGAATCTAATTGCTTAAAGAATGATTCATTAATGTATATTGGGATCTTTTGAAATAAAAAAGGAGCTTAGGAGGAATATTAATCTTAGCAGTGTTAATTCTTCCAGCTAGTGTGAGATGAAGGGTTGACCATCTATGCAAGTCTTGTTTAATTTTTTCCATGCAGACGGCGAAATTTTGCTGATATAGAGCTTTATGTTTACTTGTGATGTTTACCCCTAGGTATTTAAACTGTTCTGCAATGATAAAAGGTAGGGTATCTAATCTAATATTATATGCTTGAGAATTCACTGGAAAGAGTACACTTTTATTCAGATTAATTCTGAGACCAGAGATCTTTTGAAATTCTGTGAGTGCTGCTAAGACTGCAGGCACAAAATTTTCTGGGTCTGATATATACAGTACCATATCATCTGCATATAATGAGATTTTCTGTTCCAGTCCTTCTCTGCTAATCCCCTTTATCTAAACAGTATTTCGACAATGTATTGCCAGTGGTTCAATGGCAATTGCAAACAGCAGCAGTGACAAGGGGCATCCTTGTCTAGTGCTACGTTCTACTTTAAAGTAGTCTGAGCCAATGTTATTGATGCAAACTGAAGCTTCTGGGTTAGTATACAGTAATTTAATCCATGCACAAATGTTCGGGCCAAACCCAAACTTCTCCAATGTAGTAAAAAGGTATTTCCATTCAATCATGTCGAATGCTTTTTCTGCATCCAATGATAGTAATATTTCTGGGGTGTTTGATTTAGTTGGTGAATATATTACATTAAACTTTCGTCGAAGATTTGAAGATAAGTGTCGGCCCCTAATAAATCCAGTTTGGTCTTGTGATATTACAGAGGGGAGCACTTTCTCCATCCTTCTGGCTATGATTTTAGAGAGTATTTTAACGTTGTTATTCAGAAGTGAAATTGGTCTGTATGATGCACATTGTAATAAGTCCTTATTTTGTTTTGGAAAGACAGTGATTAGTGCTTGGCGAAAGGTTTGTGGAAGAAATTGGTTATCTCTGGCTTCTGTAAATGTTGCTAATAGGAGGGGAGCTAGCTGAGCGGAGAATTTCTTGTAAAACTCTGCAGGGTAGCCATCAGGGCCTGCTGCTTTTCTGCCATGGAGTGACTTTATAGGATCTAGTAATTCTGATAACGCCAGAGATTTATCAAGTTCCTCCACACTAAAAGCGTCTATTTGTGGTATCTGTAATGTATCCAGAAATGCATTAGATTGTGTATTGTCTTCTTTAAACTCAGTAGTATATAGGGATTTATAGTAGTCTCTGAAAGTGTTCATTATATTTTTGTGGTCGACGATTTTATCTCCGTTCGTGTTAGTGATTACCGAGATTGCGTTGCGCACTTCTTGCTTGTGAATTTGTTGAGCTAAAAGCTTATTAGCTTTCTCTCCATGTTCATAGTAATGATGTCTGGATTTGTAAATTAGTTGTTCAGTTTCTTTAGTTGTCAAGAGGTTTAATTCTGAATGTAGAGCCTGCCTCCTCCTATGTAGAGTCTCGCTTGGTAGTCTGGCATGTTCTTCATCTATTTTAGTAATTTCGCTTTTTATCTCTGCTACTTTCTTGGCTTCGGATTTATTTCTGTGGGACAAATATGAGATAATCTGTCCTCTTAAGAAGGCCTTAAGAGTTTCCCAGAGTATTCCTGCAGAGATCTCGGGGGATGCATTTGTCTCCAGAAAGAATTTGACTTGTTTGGATATAAATTCCGTACAATTCTCATCAGCTAATAGAAGCGGGTTGAGGCGCCATCTGCGGGGTGAGTGTATGGGGCTTAGTAATTTCAGCTCCAAGATCATAGGTGCATGGTCCAAAATAACAATTGCATCGTATTTGCAAGATTTAATCTTAGGCAAGAAGTTATTGTCTATAAAGAATTAATCAATCCTTGAGTAACAATGATGTACTGGTGAGTAGAAAGAATATGTTCTTGAATTTGGGTTTAAAAACCTCCAGGGATCTGATAAGTTGTGATCAGTTATAAACTTTGTAATTATCTTTGTAGTGTTAGATGCCATTCCCCCTGTGGAGGAAGTCCTATCTAAAAGTGAATTTAAAACACAATTAAAGTCCCCAGCCATTATAACTTTATGAGTGTTCAGATTGGGAATGGATGCAAATAAATTTTGTATAAATTCCTTATCATCAACATTAGGTGCTTAAACATTTATCAAAATCATTTTACAGTTAGATAAGTCTCCCATGACCATTACAGTTCTCCCTTCAGGATCCAATACTACATCTGATGCTACAAATGGTACGTTCTATGTATGAGAATTTCCACACCTCTAGTTTTCTTCATAAAACTAGAATGGAACATTTGACCAGTCCAGACTTTTTGCAGCCGGAACTGATCCTTGCTTAGTTAGTGGGTTTCCTGTAAAAATACTATTTTAGCATTTAGACCTGTTAGGTGAGAAAGTACTTTCTTTCTCTTTAATTTGTGATTCAGGCCTTTAACATTCCAGCTTACGAAGTTAACTGTCCCATCATGGAGACACTGATTCTGAGTTTTTGATGTCATTTTATAGTCTTAACTGGAAGTGAGACAGCTTAGGTCTTAATTTCCTATTTCCCCTAGAGTTGTTGCCATGCAGCTTATTATTACATTGGTAGTTATAATTATAAAGATTGAGAGGATAGATTACGTATAGATCAGGCCTGGTCTCTTTCTCTCCCCCCCTTAACCCCCCACCCTCCCTTCTTGCAGACCATTCTTAGGAAATCCTATTGGGGTCTGCCGCCACAGATGATGTCACTTCTGGCACCACTGATGATGTCACTTCCGGTTCCAAAGATTCACTTCCGGTTCCGTCCTGATGATGTAATTTCCTTGACAGGCCTTTAAAGCCGTCATCTTGTCTCAATAACTTCAGTTCTGTTTTGGACTCTGTCTTGTAAGCATCTCAACCTTTTGCTTAAACCTTTTTGCAGCCAGGATCATATTATACAGATGGCTGCCCCAAACCTTTGTGACTGCCTGGAGTCAATTTTGTTACACTGGGCACCTATCTGTTTGCTTCGGCAACTCTGGGCACCCAGGCCCAAGTGCCACCCCACATCAGTGCCTCTGTTCCTCCTTTTTGGCCCTTAGACAGACACAGAAAGAGACAGACTATTCTTGGTGGTAGATCACTCAGCTCTTGCATTGATGAAGGACACAGCTAGCTGTGAGAAATAATCTGAATTGTAGAGCACATTGATCATTTACATTTCAAACACACCTTGTAGCTCAGGGTCTTTCGTGGGCCCACTCCTGTCTGAGGGTCACCTTTCTGATCAATCACCATGCAACTCCCTACCATCAGTGTGGCTGGGGAGTTAGCAGTTACCCAGGCTCCTCTGTCTCCCAAAAGCAGACTTGTGGTGCAGTGCTGTTACCCTTGCCTCGGGCAGAGAAGGGGGCAGGTCAGTGAGAAGGGCATTGGACTGGTCATCCGCATGACCTCTGTGTGTTACTCGAGGGAGCGGAGGCATCTGCCAGTAGATCACACTGGCACCTGCCCATAGAGACGAGACCCGGAGCAGTTTCCCAACCATGTCTGGTGTGGGGGATCCAGCCTCCCACCGTCCGACTCAGAACTCAGCTCAAACGTGATGACACACTGAATTTAAACATATTACTAAACCGAGGAAAGGAAACTAACCAGAATTCCCTCAGTAACGGCGAGTGAAGAGGGAAGAGCCCAGCACCAAATCTCCCTGCTCCTACCTGGGTGAGGGAAATATGACGTACAGGAGACCACCTTCCCTGGGTCGATTGGTCGATTGAGGGCCAAAGTCCCTTCTGCTCAAGGTTAAACCCATGGATGGTGTGAGGCCAGTGGTGGCCCTTTTCACGCTGGGATCAGGTCATCTCAGAGTTGGGTTGTTTGGGAATGCAGCCCAAAGTGGGTGGTAAATTCCGTCTAAGGCTAAATATGAGCGCCAGACCAATAGCCAACAACAAGTACAGTAAGGGAAAGTTGAAAAGAACTTTGAAAAGAGAGTTCAAGAGGGCGTGAACCCACCAAGAGGTAAACTGGTGGGGTTCAAGCCATCCACCTGGAGGATGGTGCATTTCTCCACGGTGGTGCACCGTGACCTCCTCTGAGTCAGCAGGGAAGGGCCAGGGAGAGAAGGTGGCCAGCAGTACCCACTGCTGGTGTTACAGCTCCCCCCAGCCATGTGTTCACAGCTTCCTGAGGCTGAAGGATTGATCTGCCTACTGCACCCTGCCCAGATGCCCTCTCACCCCCATCCCTGGTGTGGGGAGAGGGGAGCTAGGCAAGGGGCCCTCGTTCCCCCTGATGAAGCTGTCTCGCTGGGGATGGACTGTTCACAGTGCATCTTTCTCTGCACCATGCCACTGGGGCGTGGCGCCAGGGGTTGGCGGCGAAGTCGGCTCCCCACCCAACTTGTCTTGAAACATGGACCAAGGAGTCTGTGTAAATCTTGGTGGCAGTAGCACATATTTAAATGAGCGCTTTGAAGGACAAAGGGTTCCATGTGAACAGCAGTTGAACATGTGGTAAGTCGATCCTAAGGGATGGGCAAGCACCTTTCCGAATTGTGGGGTGATAGTCTCCATCGGTCAGCTTCCACACTAGACCTTATTTGATCTACCAGTCACATGGATTTTCCTGTCTGTGCCATGCTCATGATATGCAGGTGTACCTGTAATTTCCTTGAGAGGACTATATGGTATGGGGTTGAATCTCTGCATTTCTCACTGATATTGTAACCTGGGTGAAGGAACACCATCTCCAGCGTAACAGGGCAGAGATGGGCCTTCTTGTTATCACAGCCCGTCTGACTATTCAGTGCCCCATCTTTGTTAAGTTCAGCTCATTATTGCTAACACCTGTCAGTTTGGTATGCAACCTTGTGGTGGTGGTGATGACAGATTGCCAGATGTCCTGCAGGGATCATATTGATGTGGTCTTTTGGTCTTGCAGATTCACTCTTTACAATATCTGCAATGTTAGATCGTATCTGACAGAGTGTGTAGCACAGCTTCTGGTTCAGGTTTTCATCTTATCACAACTGAACTAGGAACAACTCTCTGCTAGCAGGACTTCCAGCATTTACCACCAAGCCACTGCTAAGCAAAAAAATGGAAATTTCTG
Source organism: Polypterus bichir lapradei (assembly GCA_026402145.1). Classification (NCBI taxonomy): domain Eukaryota; kingdom Metazoa; phylum Chordata; class Cladistia; order Polypteriformes; family Polypteridae; genus Polypterus; species Polypterus bichir. The sequence continues at coordinate 195,737,643 of JANRMT010062791.1, forward strand.
CCTTTTTAAACAAAAACATATTAGTGTGGCCCTAGCCTTAGAGTTTTATTTTTGGTTTTCTTGCTTGTACATTTTGATCTTTGCATGAATGTTTTTAACCTGACTGTTTTTGCAACTTCTTTTATGAGGAACAAAGTGTGGGTTTAAGAAAAGCAGGTGGGCTTGCCTGTGCTCTGACCCAGCTGATCTTCTTCTTCTTCTTCTTTCAGCTGCTTCCGTTAGGGGTTGCCACAGCAAATCACATTTTTCCATATCTTCCTGTCCTCTACATTTTGATCTGTCAAACCCACCACCTTCATGTCCTCTCTCACCACATCCATAAATGTTCTCTTAAGCCTTCTCTCTTTTCCTCTTCCCTGTCACCTCAATCTTTAACATCCTTTTACCAAAATACTCAGCATCTCTCATCTGCACATGTCCAAACCAACGCAATCTCGCCTCTCTGTCTTTGCCTCCCAACCATCCAACTTGAGTTAACCCTCTAATGTCCTCATTTCTAATCCTGTCCATCCTCGTCACACCCAATGCAAATCTTAATATTTTTAACTCTGCCACCTCCAGCTATGTCTCCTGCTTTCTGGTCAGTGCCACCGTCTCCAGCCCATATAACATTGCCGGTCTCGCTACTGTCCTGTAGACCTTCCCTTTCACTCTTGCTGATATCCGTCTGTCACAAATCACTCCTGACACTCTTCTCCACCCTGCATGCACTCTCTTTTTCACTTTACTTCCATAATCCCCATTACTCTGTACTGTTGATCCTAAATATTTGAACTCGTCCATCTTCACCAACTCTACTCCCTGCATCCTCAACATTCCACTGACCTCCCTCTCATTCACACACATGTATTCTGTCTTGTTTCTATTGACCTTCATTCCTCTCACCTCTAGAGCATATCTCCAACTCTACAGGATCTCCTCAATCTGCTCCCTACTATTGCCACAGATCACAGTGTCATCAGCAAATATCATAGTCCACGGGGACTCCTGTTTAATCTCGTCTGTCATCTTGTCCATCACCATTGGAAATCAGAAAGGACTCAGAGCCGATCCCTGATGTAATCCAACCTTCACATTGAATACATCCATTACTCCTACCGCAGACCTCACGACTGTCACACTTCCCTCATACATATCCTGTACAACTCAGTACTCTTACATACTTCTCTGCCACTCCCGACTTCCTTGTTCAATACCACAACTCATCTTGAGGCACCCTGTCATATGCTTCCTTCAGGTCCACAAAGACACAATGCAACTCCTTCTGGCCTTCTCTAAACTTCTCCATCAACACCCTCATAGCAAACATTGCATCTGTGGTGCTCTTTCTTGGCATGAAACCATACTGCTGCTCACTAATCATTACCTCACTTCTTAAACTAGGCTCTACTACTCTTTCCCATAACTTCATGCTGTGGCTCATCAATTTTATCCCCCTACAGTTATTACAGCCGTGCACATCCTCCTTTTTCTTAAAAATCGGTACCAGTACACGTCTTCTCCACTCCTCAAGAATCTTCTGACTTTACAATATTCCGTTAAACAATCTGGTTAAAAACTCCACTTCCATCTCTCCTAAACACCTCCATGCTTCCACGGGTATGCTATCTGCTTTCCATTCTTCATCCTCTTCATAGCTGTCCCTACAGCTCTCCTTCTCTCTGATTATCCCACTTCTTCATTGCCATCATATTCCTCTGTATACTCTCCTGTACTTCTGCATTCCACCACAGGTTTCCTTTTCCCACCTCCTCTTTCCAGATGTCATGCCAAGCACCCTTCTTTCTTTCACCCTTACTACTTCTGCTGTAGTTGCCCAACTGTCTGGTGATTCTTCACTACCACCCAGTGCCTGCCTCACCTCCTCCTTAAACTCAACCTTGCAATCTTCCTTTTTCAACTTCCACCATTTGGTCCTTGGCTCTGCCCTCACTCTCTTCCTCTTTGTGATCTCCAATGTTATCCTACAGATCACCATCCTATGCTGCTTAACTACACTTTCCCATGCCACCACTTTGCAGTCTTCAATCTCCATCAGATTGACTCTTCTGCATAGGATGTAATCTACCTGTGTGCATCTTCCTCCACTCTTATACATCACCCTATGTTCCTCCCTCTCCTTAAAATACGTATTCACCAGAGCCATGTCCATCATTTTGGCAAAATCCACTATCCTCTGACCTTCTTCATTGCTCTCCCTGACACCATACCACCTATTAACTCCTCCTCTCCTCTGTTCTGTTCACCAACATGTCCAATGAAATTCGCTCCAATCTTCATAATTATTACTCTGTCTGACACTCTTGTTACCTCCAAAACACTCTTGACATACTGCTCCTTCAGAATAACCCCTACCCCATTTCTCCTCCCATCCACACCATGATAGAAAAATTTGAATCCACCTCCAATCCACTTGACCTTACTCCCCTTCCATTTAGTCTCTTGCACGCACAATATATCAACCTTCCTTCTCTGCATCATATCTGCTAGCTCTCTTCCCTTACCAGTCATACTGCCAACATTCAAAGTTCCAACCCTCAGTTCCACTCTCTTTACCTTCCTCCTCGCTTCTTTCCTCTGGACACGTCACCCACCTCTTCTCCTTCTTCGGCCAACAGTAACCCAATTTCCGCCAGCACTCTGTTGGCTATCAGTACTGCTGGCGAACGTTGTTAACCCAGGACTTGACCGATCTGGTATGGAAATCTGTTTTGTTGTCCACATGTTGATCTGGCAAAATTTTACACCAGATGCCCTTCCTGACGTAACTCTCCCTATTTTTCCAGGCTTGGGACTGGCATGAAGAAACAAACTGGCTTGTGCATCCCCTGTGGCTGAGGTCTGACCCAACCAATCCCCCAGCCTTTTATTTGACATTTAACAGAAAGTTTTCCATCTGCCTTTATGTTGTAGAGATTTGTAAAGCTGAGGCTGAATGTGGCCACACTGCTATGTTGTATTAAAAAGACGATTGTAAAAGGCAAACAAATTCCACTGTAAGGCAATAATAAAAGTAAAGAGTTTGAAAAGCTTGCCATCTATTAAGAGTAGAGTGTCCAGTTGTTAAAGTATCAGCTTGTGTTATGTCGGTGATGAGGGTGTGTGACGATGTGGGTTCGATTCCATGCTCCCATTGCTGTTCAGGAGCCCTTGAACCCAACACCGTCGATAGTTATAACCAAGATGAGCTAGACAGTGGAGGCAATAAGAACTGAGCAAGGGGATGGTTCAAAAGGTGGAAAGAGCTTTTATTTAAAATATTAAAACGAAAACAAAGTTCAATGAAGTGCAGTGATTCAAAGTTCCATAAATAAATAATCCAACAAAAGAAAACGTGGAGGTAAAAACAATAGAAAAAACAATCCTTTAAAATCAATGGGGTTCAAATGACGCTGGAAGCAGTCTTCTAAAAACCAATGACATGCATATCACATCCACACGGGTCTGGAGACCTCCCGATTCCTAGCTTCGGTCTGGCACTCATCCCAGTCCCGAGACTTGGTTCACATCCAACGGCCAGGACACTCACGTTGGGTAATCCACCACCAAGCCTCTCGACTCCCACTGCCTTTCCGGCCTTCCGCAGCCAGTCACCTTTCCCTGGTCACTCCCGCTACCTGATCACTCAGCGGGAGCGACCTCAACTTCAACACCAGGGTGTCGGCCTAACACCCAGGCTTCCTCGCAGCTCCCCACGAGCGCTTGTTCGCTCACCCACACGCTCCTTGTCTCTCTCTCTCTTGCACCGACATGCTCCCTCGCTCCCTGTAACCTCCGTCCTCTCTTTTCCATTTTTCTCTCCAACCTCCCAACCGACTCGCGCTTCTTTTTGTATTGCGAGGGGCCATAGCAGCTGCAGCACATTAGCCATGGGAACAATCATGGATGTGGGCAGTTCCTCACCTGTGCACTAGGTGAGAAATGCCCACAACGCAGATCGCCCCGTGGCTTGCTATGGCCACCACTCCCCCTCACTAAGCCACCGTGAGTGCGTGATTATTTGAAAAAACGGCCTTTACTGAGTGAGCTGTGTACACATAACACCACATTCCATTCCCCATAAGACTCCAGTTGCATGGGAAGGCTCCATGCCACTGCCAACCCAATGCAACTGGAGCTCAGGTCCACAGCTCAGCTACTCTACACTGCACTAACACAATAAAAGCACTAAAACAAATCCCCACAATAAAACCAACACAAGCCCCCTTCATAAAAACAGGACATTAAAAGAATAAGAACTTTGTAAAAGACATTTAAAAACCTCAGCAATAAATAAACGTCCTTAAAAAGCTCTGTCCCTTAAAAATGTCCTCCTCCAGCTTGGGTACATGGGTTCCTCAAAGTCTGGTACCAATCTCGCTTGCTGCTCTGTCTTCTCTTCTAGCCCCACTGCTAGCTCATCCCACCGCTGCCACCAAATGTGACGATGCAGGTTCGACTCCATGCTCCCATTGCTGTTCAGGAGCCCTTGAACCCAACACCGTCGATAATGTCACCGAGATGAGCTAGACAGTGAAGGCAAAAACATAGCAAGGGGGTGGTGTCAAAAGGTGCAAAGTGCTTTTATTAAAATAGTCAACTAAAACAAAGTATCCATAAAGTGCAGTGATTCAAAAAAGAGTCATTAAATAAATAATCCCATAAAAGAAAATGTGGAGGTAAAACAATGGAAAAAACAATCCTTTAAAACGAGGTTAAAACGTTTCATGGGAAGCAGTTTTTAAAACAAACAACAACGCCAAGCTTGGTGCTTCTTTCCTGTTAGTGCTAGCTTTAGTGTTAGCATCTCACCTGCTTCTCCCATACGGGCCCATCAACAGGTGAGACGCTCTCTCTGCAGCTGCCCTTTTCCATATCACATCCACACGGGTCTGGAGACCTCCCGATCCCTGGCTTCGGTCTGGCATTCATCCCAGTCCCGAGACTTGGTTCACATCCAACAGCCAGGACGCTCATGTTGGGTAATCCACCACCAAGCCTCCCGACTCCCGCTGCCTTTCCGGCCTTCCGCGACCAGCCGCCTTTCCCTAGTCACTCCCGCTACCTGATCGCTCAGCGGGAGCGACTTCAACTTCAACACCTGGGTGTCGGCCTAACACCCAAGCTTCCTCGCAGCTGCCCACAGGTGCTCGTTCGCTCGCCCACACGCTCCTTGTCTCTCTCTCTGTCTTGCACCGACTTGCTCCCTGTAACCTCCGTACTTTCTTTTCCTTTTTTCTCTCTGATCTTTCTCATCTCTCTCGCTTCTTTTATATTGCGAGGGGCCATAGCAGCTGCAGCACATTAGCCACGGGAACAATCACGGATGTGGGCAGTTCCTCACCTGTGCACTAGGTGAGAAACTCCCATACCGCAGATCGACCCGTGGCTTGCTATGACCACCACGCCCCCTCACTAAGCTGCCGCGAGTGCTGTGATTATTTATTTAAAGAAACAGCCTTTTCTGAGTGAGCTGTGGACCCATAACACCACATTCCACCCCCCATAAGACTCCAGTTGCACGGGAAGGCTCCACACCACTGCCAACCCATTGCAACTGGAGCTCAGGTCCACAGCTCGGCCACTTTACACTGCACTAAAATAATAAAAGCACTAAACAATCCCACAATAAAACCAACCCAAGCCCCCTTCATAAAAACAGGACATTAAAAGAATAAGAACTTTAAAAAACAATTAAAACCAGAAATAAATAAATGTCCTTAAAAAGCTTAGTCCATAAAAATGTCCTCCTCTGGCTTGGGTACATGGCTTCCTCAAAGTCTGTTACCAATCCAGCTTGCTGCTCTGTCTCCTCTTCTAGCCTCACTGCTAGCTCATTCAACCCCCAGTTGCAGTGGGTTGGCAGTGGTGTGGAGCCTTCCCGTGCAACTGGAGTCTTATGGGGGATGGAATGTAGTGTTATGGGTCCACAGCTCGCTCAGCAAAGGCTATTTTTTTAAATAAATAATCGCCGCACTCGCTGCGGCTTAGTGAGGGGGCGTGGTGGCCATAGCAAGCCAAGGGGTGATCTGCGGTGTGGGTGTTTCTCACCTAGTGCACAGGTGAGGAACTGCCCACATCCGTGATTGTTCCCGTGGCTAATGTGCTGTAGCTACCACGGCCCCTTGCAATATAAAAAGAAGCGTGATTTGGTTGGGAGATGGGAAATGAAAAGAAAAAAGTAAAGGATGGAGGTTACAGGGAGCGAGGGAGCAAATCAGTGCAAGAGAGAGAAAGAGAGACACACGGAGCATGTGGGCGAGCGAGAGAAGTGAAGTCGCTCCCGCTGAGCGATCAGGTAGTGGGAGTGACCAGGGAAAGGCGACTGGCCGCGGAAGGCCGGAAAGGCAGCCGGAGTCGGGAGGCTTGGTGGTGGATTACCCAACGTGAGCGTCCTGGCCGTTGGATGTGAACCAAGTCTCGGGACTGGGATGAGTGCCAGACCGAAGCCAGGAATCGGGAGGTCTCCAGACCCGTGTGGATGTGATATGGAAAAGGGCAGCTGCAGAGAGAGCGTCTCACCTGTTGAAGGGCCCGTATGGGAGAAGCAGGTGAGACGCTAACACTAAAGCTAATGCTAACAGGAAAGATACACCGAGCTTGGCATTGTCGTTTGTTTTAAAAACTGCTTCGCATGAAATAATGATAATAATAATTAATAAAAGCACTTTGCACCTTTTTACACCATTCCCTTGCTATGTTGTTGCCTTCACTGTCTAGCTCATCTCTGTGACATTATCGATGGCGTTGGGTTCAAGGGCTCCTGAACAGCAATGGGAGCATGGAGTCGAATCCGCATCGTCACAGGGTGCTGATGTCTAAGGCTGCATGTATAGAAATACTGCAATGTGGTGTATTCTGTATCGGACATGAGAAAGCAGTAAACAGACGGAATAAAGGCACAAAACTTCAAATATGTAGGTCTATGAATTGTGTAATCAATTAAGGAACAGAGCTGCGAGCAGATACAATAGGTATATCTGGATAGATAGATAGATACTTTATTAATCCCAAGGGGAAATTCACATACTCCAGCAGCATACTGATAAAAAACAATATTAAATTAAAGAGTGATAAAAATGCAGGTATAACAGTCAATAACTTTGTATAATGTTAACGTTTACTCTGCTGGATGGAATTGAAGAGTCGCATAGTGTGGGGTCTCCTCAGTCTGTCAGTGGAGCAGGACGGTGACAGCAGTCTGTCGCTGAAGCTGCTCCTCTATCTGGAGATGATCCTGTTCAGTGGATGCAGTGGATTCTCCATGATGGATCTCCTGCTCAGCACCCGTCGCTCTGCCATGGATGTCACACTGTCCAGCTCCGTGCCAACAATAGAGCCTGCCTTCCTCACCATATGATATGTATTTTAGGCAATCAATAAAGACTTGCAATTTAAGGGGGAGAATTTAATTAAAAAAACAAGCAATTTATCTATAAGTTTTTTGAGTAACGTCGGTACTTTTTCTGAGAAGACTGGAGATGTGTGAAGTGGGATCAGACTTCAGCAGTTGATAACAGGACATACCTCCTGAATGTCTCCATCCCTCCTCCAAGCATTTGTTCCTGTCTAAGATTAGAGTTGCACCACCTTCACCAGCTCATCAATTGGTGATTTACTGCAGGTAGTTATTAGCTAGTACAGCCTTTAATGTTTAGATAGATAGATAGATACTTTATTAATCCCAAGGGGAAATTCACATAATCCAGTAGCAGTATACTGATACAAAGAAACAATATTAAATTAAATAGTAATAAAAATGAAAAAAAAAAAAATGTTAGCATTTACTCCCCCGGGTGGAATTGAAGAGTCGCATAGTGTGGGGGAGGAACGATCTCCTCAGTCTGTCACTGACGCTACTCCTCTGCCTGGAGATGACACTGTTCAGTGGTTGCAGTGGATTATTCATGATTGACAGGAGTTTGCTTAATGCCCGTCGCTCTGCCACAGATGTTAAACTGTCCAACTTTACTCCTACAATAGAGCCTGCCTTCTTAACAAGTTTGTCCAGGCGTGAGGCGTCTTTCATCTTTATGCTGCCTCCCCAGCACACCACCACGTAGAAGAGGGCACTCGCCATAACTGTCTGGTAGAACATCTTCAGCATCTTATTGCAGATGTTGAAGGATGCCAACCTTCTCAGAAAGTATAGTCTGCTCTGACCTTTCTTACATAGAGCATCAGTATTGGCAGTCCAGTCCAATTTGTCATCCAGCTGCACTCCCAGGTATTTATAGGTCTGCACACTCTGCACACAGTCACCTCTGATGATCACAGGGTCCATGTGGGGCCTGGGCCTCCTAAAATCCACCACCAGCTCCTTGGTTTAGCTGGTGTTAAGATGTAAGTGGTTTGAGTCGCACCATTTAACAAAGTCTTTGATTAGCTTCCTGTACTCCTCCTCCTGCCCACTCCTGATGCAGCCCAGAGTAGCAGTGTCATCAGCGAACTTTTGCACGTGGCAGGACTCAGAGTCATATTGGAAGTCTGATGTATATAGATTGAACAGGACCGGAGAAAGTACAGTCCCCTGCGGCGCCCCTGTATTGCTGAACACAATGTCAGACCTGCAGTTCCCAAGACGCACATATTGAGGTCTGTCTGTAAGATAGTCCACAATCCATGCCAGCAGGTGTGAGTCTACTCCCATCTCAGTCAGCTTGTCTCTAAGGAGCAGAGGTTGGATGGTGTTGAAGGCGCTAGAGAAGTCCAAAGACATAATTCTTACAGCACCACTGCCTCTGTCCAGGTGGGAGAGGGATCGGTGTAGCATATAGATGATGGCATCCTCCGCTCCCACCTTCTCCTGGTATGCGAACTGCAGAGGGTCGAGGGCGTGGCGGACCTGTGGCCTCAGGTGGTGAAGCAGCAGCCGCTCCATGGTCTTCATCAGATGTGACGTCAGAGCAACAGGCCGGAAGTCATTCAGCTCACTAGGACGTGATACCTTTGGGACAGGGGTGATACAAGATGTTTTCCAAAGCCTTGGGACTCTCCCCTGTTCCAGGTTCAGGTTGAAGATGCGCTGTAGAGGACTCCCCAGTTCCAACGCACAGGCCTTCAGCAGTCGTGGCGATACACCATCTGGACCCGCTGCTTTGCTGGCACGAAGTCTTTTCAACTCTCTGGTCACATGGGCTGCTGTAATTGTGGGTGGGGATGTCTCACCTATGCTGGTATCAGCAGAAGGATGGTTGGAGGATGCAGTACTCCGAGGTGAGAGTGGGTTAGGGTGATCAAACCTATTAAAGAAGTTGTTCATTTGGTTTGCTCTCTCCACGTCTGTCTCGATGGCGGCACCCCGCTTCGAGATGCAGCCGGTGATGATCTTCATCCCATCCCACACTTCCTTCATGCTGTTGTTCTGCAACTTCTGCTCCAGCTTTCTCCTGTACTGCTCTTTCGCCGCCCTGAGCTGGACTCGGAGTTCCTTCTGCACGAGCTTGAGCTCATGCTGATCACCACCTTTAAAAGCCCTTTTCTTCTGGTTCAAAAGGCCCTTGATGTCACTTGTAACCCATGGCTTGTTGTTAGCATAGCAGCGTACTGTTCTTACTGGAACTACAATGTCCATACAGAAGTTGATGTAATCAGTTGTGCATTCAACAGCCTCTTCAATGTTCTCACTATGTGACCCCAGGAATATATCCCAGTCTGTAGTTCCAAAGCAGTCTCTCAGAGCCTGCTCTGCCTCAGGGGACCACTTCCTGAATGAGCGTGTGGTTGTAGGTAGCGCCCTCACTCTTGGTTTGTATTGA
>JANRMT010062791.1:195752286-195768602 GCA_026402145.1 Polypterus bichir lapradei
TCTCTTCTTCTTCTCCTATATGGCACAAGTGCATACCTGTGCCATGTGGCTCAATCCACGTCTTCCACTTCACTGACCAACATGTCTGTGTGGTCCTGTTGATGGTCAAACACTGGACGAAAAAATCAAACTGGCCGTTCTGTTGAGAAAGGAAGACCAGATGGCAGAGTGAGCAGTTGATGCAGAAAGCGAGAGAAGGAAACAAAATGGGTGTAAAATGACATGGATTGCTCATGTGTGTTATTTATACTTACCTATAGTTAATTGTACAGTTATGCTAACGTATATGTGAATATTTATATATCTGTATAAGGGCAGCTCACAACATGAGGCTGGGATTGGAGCTCTAACTTCTTTCTACATGGAGTTTGTATGTTCTGCCCGTGTTACTGTGGGTTTCTTCCTGATGGATCCACTTTCTCTCACAGTCTAAAGATATGCAGGAGAGATGAATTGGTGTGTTAATGTGGCTTGTGTGTGTGTGTGTGTGTGACACCAGGTTTTCTTCCTGCCCTGTGCACGATGTCTGCTGGAATTGGCTCCAGCGGCCCAACAAACCTGCCTTGATTTAGTAAATGGATGGATAGTTATGTATTTTATTATTATTCCCCTCTGCACATCTGTTTATCTTTTTATTTCTTTATTTTTATATTCTTATATGTTTTGCTAGTTTTATGACTGTTTCTGCTTTGGTAAGACGTGTGGATATTTGACACTGTGACAGACAGAGACAGGAGGGGCTGAAAATGAAGCCCCCTGGAAACCAGAGCACTGACTCGAGCCGCACAGCTGTTTAAATCCGTCAGGCTGATGTGTGACCCCCCCTGTGATCAGAGACAGAGACCAACAAAGGAGCCACACGGACATGCTGGTCAGTCGAGCGGAAAACGCGGGTTATCCACACGGGACAGGTACGTACTTGCGGCATATACGAGAAGAAGAAGAGAGCATTGGGTAGCCAGTCGTCAGAGACCCTCATCGGAGTGCCCGCTCTGCTTAACTTTTTTAATGTCCGCACACTCCGCGCTGCTGCTGCTCATTTCTACTCCCTGATTGTCCTCCTGATGGATGCACATCTGCGGCTCGATGCGCTGCCGGCTTTTTTAAAAATGGAAGCTCGCTGCTGATCGGGGTTTCTTTAATCCGCGGTGCCTACTTTGGCCTTTCGTTAGTGAAAGAATGTAAAATACCCAACTCAACGGCCACGTGCCCCGGACTGACCACACGTGTCTCTTTGTTTTGCCAGCCGGTCGGTGGTGCCTGCACGCGCCTGCGGACCCTGTTATGATTTGGAGAGAGGCGCGAGACAACCGTTGATTTGTTACACACATGAAATTAAATGAATGATGAGATGTAAAGTTCATTAAAATACTGCGCAACTTAAAAACATGAACTGCATTTGCATCGTCGAGAGCCACGTCATTTCTGGTTGACACTAAGAGTGAAAAGTCAGCGTTAGTGATGGGCCGCTCGGGTTTCGACACTGTGTCGAGCGATCGAAGCACCGCTTCGAGGCCTGCTGCAAATGCGCCCGTCACTTGATTTTGAGCGCGCTAGCGTAATGACGTCATTGATATCTGCGCAGTCAGCAGTCGATTTGGTCAGGAACTAGCCTGCTGAAGTGCTTTGGCTCAAAGCGTAAAAGCGGTTGTCTGTGCTATATTGATAAAATACGATAACCCGAGTTCAAATAAAACAGTTAAGTAGTACTTGTCTGAAAGTTAACAAATATATTTTGGAGACATTATGAACGATTTACATGGAGCACCTTTTTCCTTGGTGTGGAATCGTGTCCACCAAGAATTTGTAACAAATCGACGAGCATATTTTGCGTAAGGTAGCACATATTATAACAATCCAGAATCTATTCTACCCCATGTCGATCATATCAGAGAGGCTAAGAAATGCTTCACTAAAGCCGACGTGGTCATTACACCAGTATATGCGCAAGACATTCCTCATTAAACGTTTTTACTATTCAGTGATTCCCAGATCTGTTGCTGATTTGTATTATTGATTTCCAAAAGGCAATGTGAGTAAAAGCGTGTTCTGCATAACTAATCACAACTGTCTTTAAAACAGAATCAGCGCCATCAACAGTGTCTTCTGCAATTTTAGGAAAGCCTCGGGATCTCTGCGTTAATGAGACAAAAAAGTTGTAAAGAAACTTTGCGAATTCATTCAGAGGTGAACGTAAAGATCACTCAAGTACTGAGAAGAAGGAGCAGCTGGATAAGCACATCTGGAGCCAAACTTTCAAAAAAGCACCTGACTTTGTCAGCAACATCCTTTCCTTGTGAATTCATCTTATCAAAGGCTGCGCTGGGGGGTTAAATAAGTAATCTTCCGAAGTACAGTACAACAGAGTAAATAATTGACGTAAATAGAATTACTGAAACACTAAGCTTTTGTCGTTTCTGTATTCTTAAACCATCTTCCAGTTACACAATCCCCCGCAGTCACTGTCACATTCAATGTTCCCTGCTCCTTAACCTGTCTTGTTACCCAAAGCATCAACACTCAGTTTCATTCAAGGCTTTACCGTCCTTCCTTTCATAGACATAAAATAAAACACATTTCCTCTACATACGTGTCCAATAATAATAGTAAACTTGCAGGAACGAGACAAAGCACAAGATGGGAATATTTATGACAAGAGCCTGGGCATCAGGATGAGAATGTTCCTTGTCACCCATTACGTGAGCTCGTCTGCCATCCCTCGGTTACACTGGCACATGTTACACTCGGGGGCAAATGCAATGGAGAATACCGACAATGTACACCTTCAGAAGTGGAATAAATCGACTGTATAAGTAGAACATTTCCGATAAACGATGAATTTTGTTAATCATAAACAATGCAACATAACTATTATATGTGTTGTTACTTTTTATTTATACTCACCAAACGTTACATATCTACATGGGAAATGAACATAGGTAATATGTTTATAATCATTCTCACTAAAATACACTGTCAAAATATATTATTGAGCAAATTGAGACAGATTGGCCTTTAGGAAATATAAAAAAGCGTGTGCGCTGTCATTTAGGACAGAATGCATTGTTAACGTGACGCACTCTCTACTGACACGATGTCACGAAAAAAAAAGAAACAGCGCAGTCCATGCAAACTCAAATCCTCCTTGATGTTTGACCTTATGATTAATTGTCAATATCAAATCAATAAAGTCATTTTAAGAAGATGACAACTCTGCTATAGTCAATTTAATCAACGCTCCTTTTAAAAAGTTTCCTTATACAGAATATAAAAGAGAATCTCAACGATATGGGACTCGCGAGTAGTAACGAATAATATGTGACACTGAGAAATTATAATTCCTAATAACGGGAACAAGTAAAAAATACGACTTCCTAACACGGACACTGTAAATGTAGGCATTTCAATAAATAATTTAGGAGACTTGTGTGCATTTCAATATCGATTTAAGAACTACGTAGGCCACCTGTTGTACTATAAACGGTAGCTCAAGCAGCACTTAACAGTAAATAGTCTAACAGGACAATGACTGACTGAAACGAAGATGCTGCGCCGCTACAATAAAGGTTCACACTGTCGTTCTGCATGTTTAGAAGGCGCTGGTTGGCTGAAACTGTTTATAGCGAATTGTCCCAAGTTGGAAGTGCCGTATAGCGATCAGACACGAAAAGACACATTTAGGCGTGCTGGACAGTAGTTTGTTTTTCTACAATACAAATTCAGTACGACACCAGGGTCTCCAAACACTCAGATATGAAGTTTATTACGTTTTACAGTGAAACTCTTTACATACACAATATAATTAGGGGCGTGTGCCCCCTGCCCGACTACGGTGGCCCAACCTTCCCTCGATAGCTCAATTCGCTCGATATCCGTCCAAGCTTGTTAAATGGAGGAATAGAAAGAAAAACTTTCACAAGAGGAGGATCAGCGACGCGAACCTGAGCGACAACACCACTGAGCCACCTAATCCGGATAATTAACGAGCTCTGCACAACTGAACTACTACTACTGTTCTTACTGCGGCGGATGAAATATGTTGTTTGACATATGCACGTTAAAATAGTTTAATTGATAAGAGAGTATCATTGTTGTATTCTCCTAATGAAGACGAAAAAATGATATTTATAGATGTATACTACATGACATACGGTTTTGAACAAAATTAAGTGTTCCATAAAAAGGTTGAACGATTTACCTAGTCTTTTCATATATACATATAAAGTTAATATATGACAATATATCTTTGACACTATGTATCAGACAAAGGAAATCACAGCAATCCACAAGAACAATAATTAATTCTCAGCAACTACCTGAATTGTAGCTTAACCATATCAACTGAAATGTGTAATGTCAATACGAATTACAAAATATAACTAGAGAGTTAAGTGTCAGATAGACTCTCAAAATATAGAGGTCAATGCCTTTCAGTGTGCTGAGGCTTCACAAAGATTCAGTAACCAGTGACCATGTCTGCTCGAAGCCCTGTCATGATCCAATCTCGGTACTACGCATGTCTGAGGCTTCAGTAGCCCCGTCATGATCTGAGTAGTACGCATGTCTGAGGCTTCGGAGCCCCGTTCAAAGCCCATCATGACGCAATCTCAGTACTCTGCGCAAAGCTTCGACTAATTATTTATTCAATGAGCTCCCGTTTGAAGTACATATGGCATCAACAGAATTCCCATTGAAACAAAAGTTTGTAGATGATCAATACATGTTAAATGATCGTGCCCGATAATATGTTGTAGCAAAAAATAAAATTATAAATTATACATCATACAAACGCCGACTTGTTGAATGCATAATGCTGCAAAGAAGAGCTTTAGCAATACGGGTGACGACACATCTCTCACTATAATACTCTCATAAATATCCATTCTTCGCCTCATGCAACGTTTTCATGCAACACTGAAGGTATGTCATATAGTATACATCTATATATAATTGTTTTCGTCTTCAGTACATACATGTATACATTAAAAAACATACATTATATACCATCTTCCTGAAAATAGTAGTGGTGCAGTGGTAGCGTTACCGCTTCGTAATAAAGCATACGTGGGTTCGGGTCCCGCGTCCACCCCCTGTGAATTATGATCCAAAAGAGTCTGATTTTCTTTTTTTTTTTTAAACAGCAAATTCCATCGTGGACCGGAAGCGAGCAAGGCGAGAACACTAGTAAAGATATATCAAATGGAAATGTGCATCTAGTTTTATGTCTATAACAAAAAAAAATATTTGAGTAACGATTTCAACTGTTTTTGTAGTTGTTGATGGCGGGTTTAGCGGTTTAAATTTTTAAATATTAAATTGATAAGGTGGAATGTGTTCTTACTTTGAGTGTTAATGTGTTAGTAACTGGGATTGCGCCTCTATTACTGGAAGATTGCTTAGGAATGATACAGACTGGACAACTATATGTTTTAGGAAATGTTTTATTATTGCACTTTGCTGTAACTAAAAAACTTTTTACTGATCACCTGTCCGGACCTTGAAGATGTGTTCACGAGGGAGGGATGCTGCTGTTAAAAGCAAATGTTTTTTCAACAGCAGGTCCAGCTGTGTTTATCCCGCTGCTTTTTGTTGCCTCAGCACTCAATCTTTAATGCCGACCTTGATATGTGCACTGCTCACATTGGAGTGCCCCGTGTGTGTCTGTGTGCCGGTGACTGATCTGCGCCGTGTCTCTCAGCCTCTCTGATGTGCTCCGGATTGACACCTTTGAATGTTTGGTGCAGCAGAGCAAATTCAACCTGATCTACCACAGTGGGTTTGTTATCACCTTATTCCAGCTTTTCTCAACCTTTAAGTATTTGTGACCCGAGTTTTCATAACAGTTTTAATCGCGTCCCCCCCCCCCCCCTAACATTTTTTTGAAATGTATGCATATTTGATTATACCTACTTAACTTTTATCGACATTTATCTAACTCTATACAGTATTTATTGTTCTATTATCAGAATGTAGTTTAAGTTAATTTGTTTTGGTTCCAACAGATGTTTTCTTTTTTTCACATCTTCGCGCCCCCTTTTTTGTTACTTCGCGCCCCACAGGTTGAGAACCACTGCCTTATTCAATGGAGGGGTTCATGGACGTCAAAATGGCAATGAATAGAAATGGATTAATGTAAATACGTGAGCTGCCATCCGCAATTAGACATCGCATTTTGATGGCGATTTTGGTGATTCCCGAACAGATCTCTTATGCGATCCTTCCACAGTATCTCTCAAAATTATTTAGTTCAAATTGGTTATAAAGATTTCAATTCTGATCATTTTTTTTATTGTTGTTAATTTTGATGAGTCTTTAAGTCGGATCGAACTCGGGCTAGCACTACGCTCAGAATTTGAAAAAGCAACCACCTTAGTCATTTGAGCCATTGACGGCGTCATTTCTTTGTAGCAAACTCGTTACTTTCGTGCTCCACAAAATATTGTAAAGTATTAATAAATGAAATATTTCAATACTTGATCGAATAATAACAACTGATTTAAGGGTTTCACTTTTTCTTTCTCAAATGTGCTTACCTATATCATGGCAAAGTACAGGGATAAACCTTTATTTTCCGTCTACTTTATTTTAATTAAGTCAAACCAAAGAAAACATTTAAGGCTATTAAATGTGATCTCAAGAAAAGATGAAGGTTAATTCTAATACTAATAACAGGAGCGATTATAATATATCTTGCCGACATATTTGCAAAAATCAATGAGTTGAATTTGAAACTTCAAGGACAGAAGAGCAACATATTTTCTTCCATTGACAACGTGCGAACTTTTCATAAAAAAGTTATCTACTGGAAAAACAGAATTTCTGCTGGACATCTTGCAATCTTCCCAACAATTTCATGTTTTTGTGAAGACTCAAACATCGAGCTTTCAAGCTTTTCTAATATAAAAGCATTGATCATCGATCATTTGAAGAATCTAGAAAACGAAATTCTCCGATATTTTCCTGAAATTGAAACAGATTGTACCCAGAACAACTAGATTTTGAACCCTCTTTGTGAAAACAATGTTGAGACAGCAGAACTTCCTGATGACTTGAAAGAGAAATTATTTGAACTTGCGGTGGACAGAACTTTGAAAGCAAGGTTGGACAGAAGCGTGGGACATTTCTGGCACAGTGTGCGTCAAGAATACAAAGACTTGAGTAATGCAGCGTTGTCAGTAGTTCTGTAGTTAATCCTAATACTAATAACAGGAGCGATTATAATGATACAGTGCAAAAGTAAATACTAATTCAAAGAGCCGGGAATCCATGAGTGAGGCGTCTTATTTTGTTTAACTCTTGCTATCGTATAGTGCATTCTGCTTGTCGGCGTTAGTTATATTTATATTTTTAGACATCAGACACTAGAAGTTGCTGACGAACCCTTCTTTTCGTTGTCAGTCTGTAGCAGCGAAAAAATAAAAGCAATAAGAGTTTAAACAGACGTCATCGAAGTGGATCATGAGTTTGTGTAATGTTAATGGAAATTGCCAGGAGGGGTCACTAGAGAGGTGAGTGTCAAATGCTTCGAAGCTACGATACGATTTCCGACACAATTGCTTCAAACGTTTTGATGCTTGTCGCTACCCGATCTGCGGTGCCTACCCGATTTGCGCGCGCTCCGCCCATCACTACCTGGATGACGTCAGCCGTACGCGACCATAGCTACACGTGACAAGAAGCTCTGAACCGCACAGTTAAAAAGATTATGGGATAACCCTTATCTCGTGCGTACGTGAAAATGTCACGTTCGTACGAGATAATGTTGGATTAAAAAATTACAAACGTGCGTTTCGGGGCTGCCTAATTACGACCTTACCAAGGCTTCGGCGCTTCAGTTTGACGTCACTTACAGCTCTTGTAGAGCGGTGATATAAAAAAGCAAACGGCTGGGCTTTTGTTTATTAACGGAGTGTGGGATGGTTGGAGATGGGTTTAACTGCAGCCTGCAATTCGTATGATGTGCGTCTGATAATGCCCACTTCATTAATCACGAAATGCCCATCGCGTACCCCGTTACACTATGGTTAAGATTAGGCTTGTGGGAGGGTAAGGGTTTAGGTCCGTGCTTTATGCTTACAGGTATTCGTCTGCACACTCGTACGAAGCCCCTGAGGAGATATGGTGTTTTCTACTTCCCGGGAAACAATTTGGTGCGTACAACTTCTTATCTTGTGCCCCCACTTACCATATAGCCTGAGCACCTGGGGCCTCATGTATAACGCCGTGCGTAGAACTCGCACTATAACATGGCGTAAACACAAAAGCCGAAATGTGGTTACGCACAGAAAAATCCAGATGCAGGAATCTGTGCGTACTCCAACTTCCACGTTCTTCCGCTACATAAATCCCGGTCAGCGCGAAAACTAACGCTCGTGCACGCGCTTATGTAACGCCCAAACTCCTCCCAGAATTACGCCTCTTTGAATATGCAAATCGATATAAATCGCCCTTAAGCTTAGCCTTCTGTGAAAAGACAATGGGAAAAGCACGGGGGAAAATATAAGAATTTCAGCGAATACCAAGTGGAGGCAAAGGAAAAACATACTATTTGTTCAAATAAACCGAGGTATAATCAACAAAAGGAAGTTGATCGAGCGACATAGCGCGTTGGAGAAACTTGAAAGCTCACGTTCACAAAATCGCACAGTGCCGGAAATAAAAAAGAAGTCACATATCAAAGTCGCCGTGAAAAACTGAGTTGTAGCCCGCTGTCTGAGTGTCATATGAAAGCTTATTAGGGTACAGAGAAAAAAAGGCATAGTGGGGAAAAAGCACGAAATGTCAACTTCAATTTCGACATTTCCACTTTAATCACGTAGTTTATTTTGTCATTAAAGTAGAACATCATAAACTTCATCTTAAAATCGTTTAATTAACCAGTTTCTCAAATCACATCGTAATTAAAGTAGCACATTAAATGCTTTGTTTTGTATTTGATCTTCTATGTGCTCTATGTGTGTGAATCACTACCTGCTTCTTAAACCGGCTCTCTTCCTCCAACTGGACACAGAATCCATTACATTCGTGATATTACAGCTCTCTGAATAACTAAAATACTGAGATGTATACGTGATATCATTTTCATGATGACAGGAGTTAAAGCACGTTATTAAACATGTGTTTCACTTCGATGAAATAATTTATTGCAGCAGTACTCAGGGGCGGCTCTAGGCTTGTGGTGGCACTGGGCAGAGAAAGAATCGGTGGCTCCTTTGCCCGCCAATGTCAGTAAGGTAGCTTATGCACGGTGGATGGCCACGTCCGTTGCAGACACTGCATAGCCGCCTCGTGCTCATGACACAAGCATTTAACTTTTGGCGAAATGTGTCGCTGCGCTTTTAGCTGTGTTGTTATTTTCTCTTTCTGTTTTATATTCAATATATATTGCCGTAGCCGCCACTGCAGTCCTTGCTTTTCTTTCCCCAAATACCCGATCACCACACAATCAGCTCAGAAGTTAAGCCATCTGTAAGCTTAGCGCCGATTCTTCAAAACGTTTAAGGAACATTGAAATATCTTCGTAGTACATGTTTAATTGTTCTATCCTTCACGACACTCCCAGTGAAGAATTTAGATTATTTAAATGAAGTTAAAGTTTTATCTGTATAATTTAATAAACACATTTTGCTGCATTTCACCTTAAAAATGATATCGTTATCATATGTAAATACGCGCTTTATAAAGTGGCTCAGGTTGTGCGATATTATAACTGTAGTGCAAGTTTACAGTGAGGTGATTGTACTTATAAGTACTAACAGTTCTACAAGGAGAATTTAATTGAGTGCGTTTATAGTTCTTGGGATGAAACTGTTTCTGAACCGCGAGGTCCGTACAGGAAAGGCTTTAAAACGTTTTGCAGTGGCTGAGACAGCGTGTCCATGAAACTGTATACCGATAATTCTATTTCCGATCAGCTACTGCTGTGATTCACACTCAGATACAGTGATATAAATACTCCGAGTGGTGCAGTGAGAGGAATATGGAAAAAGATGATCCGCTGTGGCAACACCTAACGGGAGGAGCTGAAAGAAGAAGAAGAAGAAGTGAGAGTAACAACACTAAAGCAGTTATGGTATTTGGAATACTATGGCTGTTCCCTGGACCATTATATTGTTACAAGTTATTTACAATCAGATGCGTTACACTAATAAACAATATACGGTTAGTTTCAGTGTATTTATAAAGCCGCGTCAGGAAAATAAAAGAGTAACCACACAGGAACAGTAGCACTGCTTTGATGCTGAGTGCCGCCAGTCTGCAAAACCGAGCGGAGAACTTGCATACGACAAGGTATGAGGTACCGTGGAAAAGTGCGTGGCTTTACGCCAAGTGTAGGTTTTATACATCGCAATCTGAAAGTGGAAAAGTTCTTACGCAACATTTCTGTGCGTACGCACCGTTTATACATGAGGCCCCAGGTACTTTAAGGTCACAACGGCCAATACTGCGTGTGCGCCGCCGCATACATTCAGATGAGCACCAAATGCCATCGCGTCCTACTGTATATCATTTTCTGGAAACGGGACATATCACTGAACAATCTGATGTTTTCCTCACACCGCTACAGTCCACAGAAATGGATATTGGCAAGTTTATAAAAATTGTTTCAAGCCCAGATCGTTAAATCCGTGAAGCAGCAACGCTAACCACTGCACTAATTTATGGTGTAAGGAAATGACATTAGTTAGCCATCTGCTTACTGGTCCGCAGCTTCTTAAACTCCTTACTGAGTAGCAGGTTGTTGATAATCACATTCCCTCATTTCATTTTCTTTTCCATTAGTGCTCGACATGAGTGCTTCATCATTACTATGAAGTTCTCATGAGCCGGACGTGGAAACTGAATCTGTTTGTAGCGAGACACGTGTTCACGACGTTCATGGCACGTATTCACCTTTTCAGATCTTCTTCTGTAGCTATTCTCATTTTTATATGGGGTCACTATTTTTGACTAGACTTCTCCAATGGAGGTTTCGCTGTTATTTTTTATGACCAGTGCTTTATTGTAACATGCTATCTGTCGAGCCGTACTGTTTAGGATTGCTGCACATGCTCACAACACAGTTACTCCACGTTTGATAACGTGTCGATAGAATCACTCTGCCTGACTTTATAACAGTGATGCTCGACATTTGTATGGAGTTTTTGTTCATTTTTATGAAGTGCTTGAAGGAGTCTTTGAACCATTTGCCTGGTGTTTGTGACCTGACATCCAGATATTCAGTGGTTTCCCAACATGTTTTTAAATCTGTGATTACTTGCTGTTATTCTTGTGATCCTTCAAATAATTGATTTGCTACATGCATGCACCTTTATACTTTCAAGCTGTTTTTTTTTTGTGGGTTTTCAAAATAGTTACAAATACAGCTATGAGGAGTGTGCAAAAAATAAAATAATATATCATAATACAAGTCTCTTCTTTGCACACAGTTAGTTTCCTTCTTATTTTGTGGGGATTTCTTTCAGCTGTTAAAGTTGCCGACACTGTGTGTGGTAGGAGACCACAGATCTGTCAGTTTGTGCTACAGCAGTACAGTTTGATAAGGCAGGACGAATCGATAAAACACCAAATGCCTTTCTTGATGCCAGCCCTTCTTATCCTAATCTTATATTCAACTTTTTCAACAGACTCTTATTGTGGACCTCCAGAGCTCCACTCCATTGAGGAGAGTGTTGCTTTAAATTATACATCAGTGATGACACCTGGTTACATTATAGTGAAGGTCAGGGTTAAGGGAGGATTTATCTGACTCAAGTCAAGTAAACCAGGTGACAAAACACTGCGACCCATTTGGCTGTCCAGTGAACTACTCAATCGCAGACCCCTTCAGCTGGACCCATTGTCACTACCCGATCTACGCTGCCCTCCTGAACTGCACACATGCGTATTGAAAGTCTACTTCATTACACAGTTTACGGTGCTGACCAATCTATTTTACACAAGCATTAATAATTTATGGAGTGTGTGATATCATATCTGAGCTGATGTGATGCACTGCACATATGCTTAATGAAGAAAATAAAATAAACTCCACTTTACGGCACGGCCCAATCTGAACTGAGTGTATCGATCCACTGCTGACAGGGCTGTATTGTCAGTTCAGATCCACATTAGTTGACCATAATGAGAATATTATGGAAATACTTTGTTGCTCTGCCGAGATTCATCGTAGGCTGTGTCTTCAGGGCTTTATTAAAAAGGTTACTTTCCTAATTTTTATTACACAACAAAGTAAATTTACACATAAGAAAAGATTGAAAAATAATACAGGGATATTGCTGGATTTAAGAACTTAATAGACTTTGGTGGCCCCATAAATATCTAATTCAAAATATAAACAATAATAAACTGTAAAATAAAATGTTTTTTTAAAAATGAAAGAAAACTTACAGTAAGATGGAAAATAATGTTTTCTGTATGCTTCCACTTTATTTACAGTATATTTGAAAAGTGTTCTCTTCCTTTTTTCTGATTACAAAGTCTTTGATCAGATCCTCACTTTAAGATGGTGATCATTCATTCAGATTGAGATGGCAGGGAGGCATCTGAAGATCTCGGCTGAAAGCAGTGAACTGTAAGAGAGAAATGAGAGGAGATCTGTGAGTTCCCACCACTGAGGTGGTAGGAGAAGATGGTGAGATGAAATAACATTGACAAAGGAGCAAATGTACAAGGAAAAGAAAAGTGAACCCAACACCAGTCCTTGAAGCACATCTGTAGAAATGTTCTGTCAAGAAGACAAGGAGTTAGACCAGGAGACACAAAAGGATCGGTCCAAGACGGAGGACTTGAACCTGTTCAAAGCAGAGCCGCTTATTCCAATTTAATTAGGAGAAGAGATAAGCAGGGGGTGGTGAACCATAACAAAGGCTGATGAACGGGCAAGGAGGATGAGGACAGAGGAGGGAGAAGGAGCTCGAGCAGATCTAAGAGCATTTGTGGTGGAAAGCAGTGGAGTCATAGTAGCGGGAAACTTGGAGAATCCACACTGAAGTAGATCTAGTTGATTATAGTCAGAGAGAAATGAAGAGAGGTGTTTATGGACTATGAGTTCTAGGGTTTTGGACAGAAATGGCAGAATGGACACAGGATGGTAAATCTCAGGGGATTTTGAGCATAAGGCTTCAACAAGATATCTTGAAATTAGTAGAGAAGATACTGGGGGTCAGTGAGGCTTTGAAAAGAGAAGAGATATAGGGGATCAAGGAAGGAGAGATGGACTGCAGAAAGGTGTGAAGAAATGGGGTCCAGAGCACAGGTCGTGGTAAAAAATGTCTGAGTCATTTAGAATAGAGAAGGATGAAAGAGGAGAATGACACAGAGAAGACTCAGAAGATGTATTTGGTGTATTTTGGTGAATTTGAAAGAGAAAAAAAGAATTTAAATCATCAGGAAAGAATGACAAAGGTCTTGGAGCATCAGGAGGACTTAAGAGAGACTTAAAGGTAGAGAAAAGCTTGTGAACATTTCTTTAAGAGTGCTATATAATTAAAACGGATTTCTTTGGAGATAGCAGAGATACAGAGAAGAAAGAGAGGAGGGACCTATGCTTATCCTGGAGGGATGGACGTTTCTTATTATGATATATAATACTGACCCCTACTCTCTCTTCTGTTTCTTTTTCCGGTTTCTCTGTGGTGGCGGCCTGCGCCACCACCAACCTACTCAAAGCACCATGATGCCCCAGCATTGATGGACTAAAAGCCAGAAGTCCACGTGATCATCATCATCAAGTCCTTCCGTGAAAACCATAAATACAAAGAGGACTGTTTCATTCATGTTAGGTAGATTGCCCAGAGGGGACTGGGCGGTCTCATGGCCTGGAATCCCTGCAGATTTTATTTTTTTTCTCCGGCCGTCTGGAGTTTTTTTTTTTTTTTTTTTTTTTCTGTCCCCCCTGGCCATTGGACCTTACTCTTATTCTATGTTAATTAATGTTGACTTATTTTATTTTCTTACTGTGTCTCTTATTTTTCTATTCTTCATTATGTAAAGCACTTTGAGCTACATTTTTTGTATGAAAATGTGCTATATAAATAAATGTTGTTGTTATATATATAGTAATTATTATTATTGTATCAAAAAACAAAAAAGACACCAAGAACAACATTTTACAAGAACTGTTTACAAGAAATCAAAAGCGAAGGAAAAAAAAATTGAAAAAAAAAAATTCAGTCCTTGATGAGAAAAGCAAACGGCTCAGTGGCAGCCCCAAACAAACGCAGCTCCTCCGTTGACTCTGTTGGTTTAAAGTAACGGTTCTCAACCGTTGGTACGCGTACCCCTAGGGGTACGGGAATGGTTATGCAGGGGTACGCAGCGATATATAATTTTGCGGTTTTTTTTTCTTTCTGTTTCGATTTCGAACTCAAAAGTAGGAAAAAAAGAAGAAAATGTAATTCAAGGGCTTCAAGAGGAAGGAATTCAGGTGTAGTTTCAAAAACTGTCTCATGACTGCTATCCTAAATAAATAATGATTGTTTCAATCACTTTCAATGCTTTAGTTTAAATTTTTAAACTTAAAACA
Source organism: Polypterus bichir lapradei (assembly GCA_026402145.1). Taxonomy (NCBI): domain Eukaryota; kingdom Metazoa; phylum Chordata; class Cladistia; order Polypteriformes; family Polypteridae; genus Polypterus; species Polypterus bichir. Next base: position 195,766,814 of record JANRMT010062791.1, read on the forward strand.
ACCAAAGAGTTTGAAGAAGGTCGCCAGTTTGCTGCGTGACGCATCAGCAAAACACGTGCGACTGCGCAGCTGTACTATAGCATGGAGTAGATTTGCTTCGGAAAGTGGGGGCAACGCGTGAGTAAACTCCCCAGCGGGGTGGTAGCTATTAAGAGAGGGCAACCTCTTCAGTGCAACAAAGGAATTGAAGGTGGTTATAACACTTGTGTTCGCATTGTTCGTGGGAACCCCAAAAATGGACTGGTTTTTAGTGAAACGGAAAGGAAGTGGTACCGATGCGTTCGCGAAAGTGAGTGATTCGGAAGGTGTTGGGTCATCTTCTGATAAGACAGGCCAAGGAATTCCTCAAAAACGGCTGCGGTAGCGGCAAGATAAGAAGCCACCAGAAGATTCATCTGCGTGCAGAAAAATACAACACTATTCTGCAGAATATTTAGGCTACGGTTTTGTCAGCAATGGTGCGGACCCTCCACTTCCAGTCTGTGTCATATACAACGAAACTCTGCCCAATCACAGCATGAAACCGTTGCTTCTGAAGTGACACCTGCAAACCAAACACGCAGAATTGAAACATAAACCGCTGGAATATTTCAAGAGGCAACATGAGAGTATGATGAAAGGCACCACAATGTTTCACTGATATCTGCATACGTCTGAGAAAGCTTTGCGCGCCTCATATAAAGTATGTCTTTTGGTAGCGAAAACATGGAAACTTCATACTATTGCTGAGGAGTTGGTACTTCCTGCAGCACTAAAAATTGCAGAAATAATGATAGACAAGAAAGCAGTCGATACGGTGAAAACTATCCCACATTCGGATGATACTGTATCAAGGAGAATTCAAGAAATGGCTGATGATGTAATCCAGCAAGTTTGTGAGCAGATCAAACTCGGAAAACAATTTGCATTACAACTGGATGAGACGTATCAAACGATGCTCAGTTGATGATTTTTGTTCGGTATGTTGATCAGGTGAAGGGACTTTCAGAAGAAGTATTAGCTTGCAGAGCTTTGCTGGGAAAAACAACAGCACAAGAGATTTTCAGAATTCTTTCAGAGTGTTTCGCTGCTCATAGACTTGAATGAATGTGGTGTGTTTTTGTGTGCACAGATGGCGCAGCTAACATGACGGGCCACCGAGGAGGCTTGAAAGCGTTGGTGAAAGGGAAAAATCCATCAGTACAATGGAATCACTGCATTATTCATCGACAATCACTCGCCTCGAAACACTTAAGCGCGGAGTTCAATGAGACACTGAACATTGTGGTCAAAGTTGCGAATTTTATTGAGTCATGTGCTCTGAACTCTCGGCTCTTTTGACTGGTTTGCCAGGACATGAGTTCGGAACACGTAACTTTGTTTTTGCATACCGAAGTCAGGTGGCTGTCTCATGGAAAAGTTTTGAACAGGTTATTTCAGCTCCGACACGAAATTTACATCTTTCTTAGAGATCAGAAATCTGCTTTTGTAACGCACTTTGAGGACAAGCAGTGGTTATGCAGAGTCGCATATCTTGCCGACATATTTGCAAAAATCAATGAGTTGAATTTGAAACTTCAAGGACAGAAGAGCAACATATTTTCTTCCATTGACAACGTGCGAACTTTTCATAAAAAAGTTATCTACTGGAAAAACAGAATTTCTGCTGGACATCTTGCAATCTTCCCAACAATTTCATGTTTTTGTGAAGACTCAAACATCGAGCTTTCAAGCTTTTCTAATATAAAAGCATTGATCATCGATCATTTGAAGAATCTAGAAAACGAAATTCTCCGATATTTTCCTGAAA
>JANRMT010062791.1:195769919-195788786 GCA_026402145.1 Polypterus bichir lapradei
CCTCCAATAGTTAACATCTCTGTTTTATTTGTGTTTAATTCACTAATCCACTCATTTGATTTACTAACACAACTAATTAAAGACAACATCAGAGAACCTTCATTTGGTTTTGATGAAAGTATAACTGAGTGTCATCTGCATATGAGTGAAGATTAACATGATGTTTCCTAATGACAGATTCCAGTGGAAACATGAAAAGTGAAAACAGTAAAGGTCAGAGTACTGAGCCCTGCAGGACACCATATCTCACTTCTGTATGTAATGATGGGGTCCTGTCAGCACATTTCTGTACGTGTTGGAATCAATTTGATAAATGAGAACTAAACCAAGCGAGCACACTGCCTGTGAGTCCAACATCATTTTCTAGCCTGTGCAGTGAAATGAATGGTCAATGGTGGCAAACGCTGTGCTTAAGTCTAACAACAGAATTACAGTGGAGTTTCCTTCATCAGAGGATATATATAGATATATAGATAGATAGATACTTTATTAATCCCAAGGGCAAATTCACATAATCCAGCAGCAGTATACTGATACAAAGAAACAATATTAAATTAAATAATAATAAAAATGAAAAAAATAAAAAAAGCAGACAATAACTTTGAATAATGTTAGCATTTACTCCCCCGGGTGGAATTGAAGAGTCGCATAGTGTGGGGGAGGAACGATCTCCTCAGTCTGTCACTGAAGCTACTCCTCTGCCTCGAGATGATCCTGTTCAGTGGATGCAGTGGATTATTCATGATTGACAGGAGTTTGCTTAATGCCTGTCGCTCTGCCACAGATGTTAAACTGTCCAACTTTACTCCTACAATAGAGCCTGCCTTCTTAATAAGTTTGTCCAGGCGTGAGGCGTCTTTCATCTTTATGCTGCCACCCCAGCACACCACCGCGTAGAAGAGGGCACTCGCCAAAACCGTCTGGTAGAACATCTACAGCATCTTACTGCAGATGTTGAAGGATGCCAACCTTCTCAGAAAGTATAGTCGGCTCTGACCTTTCTTACACAGAGCATCAGTATTGGCAGTCCAGTCCAATTTATCATCCAGCTGCACTCCCAGGTATTTATAGGTCTGCAACCTCTGCACAGTCACCTCTGATGATCACGGGGTCCATGAGGGGCCTGGGCCTCCTAAAATCCACCACCAGCTCCTTGGTTTTGCTGGTGTTAAGATGTAAGTGGTTTGAGTCGCACCATTTAACAAAGTCTTTGATTAGCTTCCTGTGCTCCTCCTCCTGCCCACTCCTGATGCAGCCCAGAGTAGCAGTGTCGTCAGAGAACTTTTGCACGTGGCAGGACTCCGAGTTGTACTGGAAGTCTGATGTATATAGGCTGAACAGGACTGGAGAAAGTACAGTCCCCTGCGGCGCCCCTGTATTGCTGAACACAATGTCAGACCTGCAGTTCCCAAGACGCACATATTGAGGTCTGTCTGTAAGATAGTCCACAATCCATGCCACCAGGTGCGAGTCTACTCCCATCTCAGTCAGCTTGTCTCTAAGGAGCAGAGGTTGGATGGTGTTGAAGGCGCTAGAGAAGTCCAAAAACATAATTCTTCCAGCACCACTGCCTCCGTCCAGGTGGGAGAGGGATCGGTGTAGCATATAGATGATGGCATCCTCCGCTCCCACCTTCTCCTGGTATGCGAACTGCAGAGGGTCGAGGGCGCGGCGGACCTGTGGCCTCAGGTGGTGAAGCAGCAGCCGCTCCATGGTCTTCATCAGATGTGACGTCAGAGCAACAAGCCGGGAATCATTCAGCTCACTAGGATGTGATACATTTGGGACTGGGGTGATACAAGATGTTTTCCAAAGCCTTGGGACTCTCCCCTGTTCCAGGCTCAGGTTGAAGATGCGCTGTAGAGGACTCCCCAGTTCCAACGCACAGGCCTTCAGCAGTCATAGCGATACTCCATCTGGCCCCGCTGCTTTGCTGGCACAAAGTCTCCTCAGCTCTCTGCTCACATGGGCTGCTGTAATTGTGGGTGGGGATGTCTCACCTATGCTGGTATCAGCAGAAGGATGGTTGGAGGATGCAGTACTCCGAGGTGAGAGTGGGTTAGGGTGATCAAACCTATTAAAGAAGTTGTTCATCAGGTTTGCTCTCTCCAAGTCTGTCTCGATGGCGGCACCCCGCTTCGAGCTGCAGCCAGTGATGATCTTCATCCCATCCCACCCTGGCAAAAACGGATTAAGTGAGGTTATCAAAAATAATCTTGATGCATTAGGATTAGAAGTTAAGACCGAAGTAAAAAACTTAGGGGTAACCGTTGACTGTAACCTGAATTTTAAATCACATATTCTTCAGACCACTAGGACAGCATTTTTCCACTTAAGAAATATAGCAAAAGTTAGACCTCTTATATCATTGAAAGATGCTGAGAAATTAATTCACGCTTTTGTTTTTAGTCGATTAGATTACTGTAACGCACTCCTCTCAGGACTACCCAAAAAAGACATAAATCATTTGCAACGAGTGCAGAATGCAGCTGCTAGAATCCTAACTAGGAAAAGAAAATCCGAACACATTTCTCCAGTCTTAATGTCACTACACTGGTTACCTGTGTCTTTCAGAATTGACTTTAAAATTCTGCTTATAGTTTACAAAGCCTTAAATAATCTCGCTCCATCTTATATATCGGAATGTCTGACACCCTATATTCCAAATCGTAATCTTAGATCATCAAATGAGTGTCTCCTTACAATTCCAAAAGCTAAACTTAAAAGAAGTGGTGAGGCGGCCTTCTGCTGCTATGCACCTAAAATCTGGAATAGCCTGCCAATAGGAATTCGCCAGGCTAATACAGTGGAGCACTTTAAAACACTGCTGAAAACACATTACTTTAACATGGCCTTTTTATAACTTCACTTTATCTTAATCCTGATACTCTGTATGTTCAATTCATTATAATAACTATTCATGGTGGCACTAAAATCCGTACTGACCCCTACTCTCTCTTCTGTTTCTTTTTCCGGTTTTTCTGTGGTGGCGGCCTGCGCCACCACCAACTTACTCAAAGCACCATGATGTCCCAGCATTGATGGACTAAAAGCCAGAAGTCCACGTGATCATCATCATCATCATCAAGTCCTTCCGTGAAAACCATAAATACAAAGAGGACTGTTTCATTTATGTTAGGTAGATTGCCCAGAGGGGACTGGGCGGTCTCATGGCCTGGAATCCCTGCAGATTTTATTTTTTTTCTCCGGCCGTCTGGAGTTTTTTTTGTTTTTTCTGTCCCCCCGGCCATTGGACCTTACACTTATTCTATGTTAATTAATGTTGACTTATTTTATTTTCTTAATGTGTCTCTTATTTTTCTATTCTTCATTATGTAAAGCACTTTGAGCTACATTTTTTTGTATGAAAATGTGCTATATAAATAAATGTTGTTGTTGTTGTTGTTGTTATCCCACACTTCCTTCATTCTGTTATTCTGCAGCTTCTGCTCCATCTTTCTCCTGTACTGCTCCTTCACTGCCCTGAGCTGGACTCGGAGTTCCTTCTGCACGCGCTTGAGCTCATGCTGATCACCACCTTTAAAAGCCCTTTTCTTCTGGTTCAAAAGGCCTTTGATGTCACTTGTAATCCATTGCTTGTTGTTAGCATAGCAGCGTACTGTTCTTACTGGAACTACAATGTCCATACAGAAGTTGATGTAGTCAGTAGTGCAGTCAACAACCTCCTCAATGTTCTCACTATGTGACCCCAGGAATATATCCCAGTCTGTAGTTCCAAAGCAGTTTCTCAGAGCCTGCTCTGCCTCAGGGGACCACTTCCTGAATAAGCGTGTGATTGTAGGTAGCGCCCTCACTCTTGGTTTGTAGTGAGGCTGAAGCAGAACCAGGTTATGATCTGCTTTCCCAAGCGCAGGCAGCGGGGTGGCGCTGTATGCGTCTTTAACATTTGCATACAGTAGGTCGATAGTCCTGTTTCCCCAGGTGTTACAATCCACATACTGGGAGAAGGCAGGTAATGTTTTGTCCAGCGTCACATGGTTAAAATCTCCAGCGATTAGCACAAGTGCCTCAGGGTGCTGCGTTTGTAACTTAGCAACTGCGGAATGGATGATGTCACTAGCTATCTCCGCGTTCGCTTGAGGGGGGATGTAAACAATAACAACAATCACGTTTCCAAACTCTCTGGGCAAGTAATAGGGACGCAGACTTACGGCCAACAGTTTGATGTCCCTGCAGCAATTGGAGATTTTGACGTTTACATGTCCTGAGTTGCACCACTTTGTATTGACATAGAGAGCGAGTCCTCCTCCTTTCTTCTTCCCGCAGGTACTTGCGTCTCTGTCCGCTCTAACTGTCCTAAACCCGGGTAGCTCCACGTTAGCATCTGGGATGGTAGTTGTTAGCCACGTTTCACTAAAACACAGCAAGCTGCATTCTCTGTAGGTTCTGACATTTTTCACCAGCACAGCCAGTTCGTCGATCTTATTTGGTAGTGAGTTCACATTTCCCAGGATCACAGAAGGCACCGACGGTTTATAAAGCCATTTTCTCTCAAGTTGTCTCAATTTAATCTTATCTTTTATCTTTGCGCCGGCTCGGCTGCCCCGATATCGTCTTCTTACCTCGTCAGGTAAATAAGGAACCACACCGGCGTGAGCATTTCTTCTCAGTGCTTTAAGCTGACTACTTGAATAGGCGATTCTCGGAGTGTAAAAATCCATGTCATGTAGTAAAAGTAGTAATAAGTGTCCAGGAAGTGATTCCACATAAAAGAAAGTGGTAGAAGTGATCAGTGAAATAGAGAAAAATAGAGATAAAAAGGTAAAAAGATAAAGTCATATACGGAGCTGCTGGAAAAGGCTGCCACTCGGATGCAGCACCGGAAATGATTAAATGATATCAGAATGTCATCTACAACGTGCATTAGTGCCATTTCTGTACCCTCATTAAAACTCACAAAGGGGAGAAGCCAAATGACTTCTGTAAATGTGGCAAAGAGTTTTTACAAAGAAACAACCTTTTGATTCCCAATAGAATTCAAACAGGGAGAAGTTTGTCTGTAAAAAAGTGGCAAACACTTACCTGAATCACATTTACTGGCCAAATATGCACACATACAAGGAATTTAACTCGAGTTTTGATGACACTCCAAGTGTAAGTTACTCAATACCTCTTTAAAGCCATCAAATACATGTTTATTATAATACATATTCAAGTCAGGTCAAGTTGGGGAGCATGCACTGGTACAGAGTGTTGCTGCACCCACTACACGACGAAACAACTCAAAATCCCGGTTGGCAACCCCCCCAGGCAGACACGTGGTCTAGTCCCACCCTCCAGAAATGACCCTCTATCTGCTGCAGCCAGGTGTTAAGTGGGTGACCCCTTGGCCTGGTCCCGCTACACGGGTCCCCAACAATGAGGATCTTACGAGCCTGCTCACCCTCGGGGAAACACGCCACATGGCCGTAGTGCCATAACTGACGCTCCCTTACATTGCAGGACATGTGCCTCATTTGGGGCTCCATGAGTAACACAAAGTCAGACCAGCAGGACCCAAGGATTTTCTGGAGAGACACAGTACCAGAGGAGTCCAGTCTTCATCTCAGGTCACTGGATGGCGTCCATGTCTCGTAACCATATAGCAAGACAGGCAGCACCAGGACTTGGACCTTCGTCCTTTTATATAGATATCTTGAGCGTCATACACCCCTTTCCAGTGACCTCATGACCCGCCCATGGTTTCTTAATGACATCATAGGACGAGTTACCAGAGACATGAATGTCACTGCCAATGTAAGTAAACCTCTCAGTGAGGTCGACACTCTCTCCACAGACAGACACACTGCTGATGGCCGTGCCCAAGAGGTCATTAAAGGCCTGGATCAATACATATTACTTATGTAACAGTTACATTTAGAGATTGAAACTTGACAGATGTTTGTTTGTAGTTCATATCTCATTGAGCCTCCATTTGACTCCATCAGGTCCTAATGGTGTGCTGAACACATCAGCCTGTCTTTAGGGTCTCTGAGACTGGAGGAGGTCAGGAGTCCAACTGTACAGCAGGCACTGATCACAACTGGTGACAAGTTAAGGATAGCAGATAGTTCAGCTGGACATCATCCTATATGACTACCCAAGCAGACGGCATATTAAGAGCCCACCGAGTGTGTCTACTCCAGTAGAACTGACCAGACGGCCCTGACATAACAACCTGTACAGCTGTAGACGACTCCACTTTACTGGTCAGTTTAGCACACACTGCACTGAGGCTGTCAAGTCTGAACCATTAAATCATTCAGTCAGCTGGGAATTTATTTTGGCAGTGATATTTCTGGTAAGGCATTTGTTTTATTCTCGTATGTCGTAGGTTGATACTGATATATTAGGTCCATAAATATAAACACAGACACACACTTAATGTCAGGACCTCAGAATAACAAGCTTCTAGCTGTCAGTCGTGGTTTTAGAATACTGAGCTTCTAAAGTTCTGACTCTCCATTTATCTTAAAAAAATGCAAGTTTTATTGAAAATGTGACTCGTAAATAAAGAGAAGTAAGACCCTTATTGTTGTAGACTGTGTTTGTAAGTGAACAGTAAAGTCTTGATCAGGATGCTCAGTTTCCAAGCTGTGTTATCCTGTAGGATTACCGGCGAGTCCAGTAAAGTCCAGTGTGCCATCTGTAGTCCATGATGATAAAAGTGGAGGCTCTGCTCAAATCTCTCAGTTCTAGTTGTGTTAATACACGAGAAGACTGGGCCAGCACAAATGAAACTAAACACTCAGTATTGTCACTGCCAAAAACAAAAGTTTATTAATATTGATTCAGTATAAATTGTACCACCATGTCAAGAAATATTTACAATTAACAATAATGATGGGTCAGTTGAATTGAAATAAAGAACGAACAAAGAAGATTAATTTAACAAACAGACTGATCAGAGAATATACTGAAGCTGAAGTATTAAAACTGCAGGACGCCCACTTCTATAGATTATATAGAAATAACAGAACAATGTAATGGGGAGAGACATGTTTACTTGTAATGTATAAAAAAGGAATAAAACTGTACAATGCAGTTATAAAAATTAAATAGAAAATGAAGATGACATGAATTGGCTAAAAACAGATAAGCAGATAATTTCAAATACACAGAACTTAATGAAGGATCTTTAACAATAAAAGTGTCCTTTATTATTGACATCAATAGTCAAATCAAATCTCCACAACTCTATTACGCACAGTCAGTCAGTTCAGCACTCAGAAATCCAAAGACCAGTAAAGCCAGTGACACGTTTATCAGAGGAGGCGCTGAGATGGAATCCCAAGTTGAAAAGCCTCAGTGATGCTGACCTTGTGCTTCCAACTGCTCCATGGTCCTTTATGATGAACTCCACCAGTTTTTCATGTTGAGTCCTCCTGGAGGCCCTGCTGATCTCTGCAGCCCCTTGTTCTCCAGTCCGCTGCCCCCCTGCAGCCACACAGCCAGCGTGGACACACAAATAAAACATCAAACTGTCACATGAAGTGTTTGTCTGATGCTGGCTGTCTGGTGTTGGTCTGAACACTCCTGTTTCCTCAGTAAAGTGGACACATTGGAATGGAGTTCAGACTGAGAGGATTCCTCTGTGGTTCATTACACAAACTCCTGCTGGAGGAGATCTCAATAGTTTTTTAGAATAAATCAAGTACTTCAGAGTATTACGAATACACCGATCTGGACACTGGCTGAAGTAACATGCAAGGCACAGAAAAGCTTTGTAGATACTTTTATTCTATCATAAAATAACCAATCTAACACTCTCCATGTGACAAGTGGTCCTTGACAAAGCTGATGACAATCCTTCATGTCACGTTTAACTTTAAGGTCTTTGCTCAAGTCGATCCGAGTATTAACTACGATGGTAGCCTAAGTTTTCCATGAATACCTTGAGGTGGCTGTATCTGTGTATTCCTCAAGGAGTTCACTGCTGCCGTGTTCTTCTTGGTCCTGACTTTTAGACATTAAAATATTGATGTTATCCAGTAAAGGTTCACCTGTACACACTGAAACACACACTAGTGTATTTAAAGTGACACTATTTGACCTCATATCAACACTCGAGTATTTCAAATTCCAAGTTGATTTAAACTGACTGTGTCCCCTATTTGGATGTGAGGTGTCACCTTAGATTGTCCAAACATCCCAAAAGGAGCAGCTCCACCAGCAGGGTACCTGCACCAGCAGTCAGTAATGGTGCCCTCAGAACAAGTACCAGCGACTGTAAGGAAATCTGAAAAGGCACCGGTCATCTGGCACCCGCTAAACAGAGCAGAGGAGCTGGCACAAGAAATTAGAAGAAAAAGAGTTTACATAAAAAAGGAAATAGGAAATGTTTACCAGTCATACGAGCAGCTCTCCACGTTCTAATGGCTGGCATGTCATCCTAAGATAAGGAGGAGATCTACAGTGCCCTCCACTATTATTGGCACACCTTGTGAAAATTAGTGAGAAGGGTTAGAGAAAAATCACAGTTTGCTGAAGAGTCGTCATCTTGAACTGAAAAAATGAGAAACATCTGACTTTTAGTTCAAAGACAAACAAAACCTTCACCCAGAAATGAACATTTTCAACAAAAACAATGTGGCACAATTGTTGGCACCCTTGGAAATGAATGTGAAACAATGCAACTGAAGCACGTTTCCCATTTAGATTGGGCATCGTTATGTTGATTGGAGTTTACAGGAACTTTCCAGCTGAAATCAATGACTTCCTGATTAACTGAACTACAACTGTGTGGAGACACAGAACCAAATTACCTTAGCTAACAATCATCATGGCAAAGAAAACAGAACACCTAATCCAAATGAGGGAGAAGTGTGTCGCCATTCATAATTTAGGAAAGGTTATAAAAAATAGCTACCCCCCTGAAAATGGCCATTTCTACAATTAGCGCAATAATAAAAAAAGTGGTCATCAACTAGAACTGTGGAAAACTTGCCTGGAAGAGGACCCGAGTTTATTTTACCCCACGTACAGTGAGAAGGATGGTCAAAGAGGCAGTAACATCTCCAAGGATCACTGTTGGGGAACTGCAAGAAAAACTCAAATCCTGGGGTTATCAAGTCACCCAAACCACCATCAGACGGCATCTCCATGTCAACAGATTATTTGGAAGACATGCCAGAAAGAAGCCTTTTCTGTCAGTTAACCACAAATGTAAGTGCATGGAGTTTGTAAAACGTTACTACAACTTTGACTGGAACCAAGTTCTATGGTTGGATGAAACAAAAATGGAACTTTTTGGCAATAAACATGCAAAGTGGGTTTGGTGTAAAAAGAAGGATGGCTATAATGAAAAGCACCTTGTCCCAACTGTGACATATGGTGGAGGTTCTGTGATGTTGTGGTCCTGCTTTTCCTCCAAAGGCCCTGGAAACATTGTTACGGTACATGGCATCATGGATTCCATGAAATATCAGGAGAATTTAAATCAAAACCTGGCTGCCTCTGCCAAGAAACTAAACTTTGGTCATCATTGGCTCTTCCAGCAGGATAATGAACTGAAGCACATGTCCAAATAAACACTGCAATGATTAACTGAGCACAAGATCCAAGTTCTGCCATGGCCATCTCAGTCCCCTGACCCAAACCCTGTTGAAAACCTGTGGAGTGAGCTGATGAGGAGATGACATAGGAGAGGGCCGAGGACCCTGGATGATCTGGAGAGGATTATGGAAAGAAGAATAGGGGGCTCAGATGCCATGCTCTGTATTCTCCAAACTTAGAAAAGGTTACAAGAGAACACTCTGTGCTGTTATATCAGCAAAGGGAGGCTGTACAAAGTATTAAATGGAGGAGTACCAACAATTGTGATACATGTGTTTTGTTAAAAAATATCGATGAGGGCTTAGTTCATTCAAAGAAAAACAAAGCCCTCATCAAGAAATGAACATTTAAATTTTATTATTTTTTTTTTCTAATCCTTCCTACTAATTTTTACCGATAATAGTGGAGGGCACATTAAATGAATGCCACACTTAAAAGTATGCCACACATGAAGAAAAAAAAAATCTATCTATCTATCTATATATTGTAAAAGGCGCTATATAGCGCCCGAACCGGCACAGACCACGCAGAGGCACGTGTATAAAACACACAGGCTTTATTCTTTTCTCTTCAGCCGTGGGGCATGTCTTCCCCGTGTCCCACAGGCCCAACACAGTCCCAAAAGCACAAACAGACTTTACACAACCCTTCCTGGCACCACCACTCCTCCCAGGCAACCTCGTCCTCTTCCTCCCGATTCTGGCCCTGAATGAAGGGAGGTTGGCCCGTTTTATAGCCCACCCGGAAGTGCTCCAGGTGCCTGACCAACTGGTCTTAATTGCACCTCCGGGTGGGGCTGGTAAATCGTCCCTTGTGGCGGCTGGCTCTCCGCAGCATCCCCTAGCGGCCACTCCATCTCCCAACCGGGCTATGGTGGACTCCATGTCCCATGGAGCCACGGGGGAGACTGAGGAAGGACCCACGGCCAGGGAGACTGCCCCCAGGCGCCCCGGGGAAGGTTTTGCACTGTCCATGGTGGCTCCCCCGGGACGTATGCAGCAGAGGTGTCCCGGCCGGGCATGGGACCCGGCTGTCCGTCACAATATATATATATATATAATAAGCATCTTTAAAAAGACTGACAGTAAAATCAAAGAATTCTTCCGTGGTCAGATAAAGAGCAGACTGAGAGAGGATAAGAGATAAAGTACTGAACTCCTACACTAACTAAACACAAATGTAAAGTCACATAAAGCCTACAGTTCATATTCAAACACCATCAACGTGTCTACTCCACAGTCTACTGAACCAGCAGGGATGTCCTAGGAAAAGAAGGAAAGAAAAGAAAAAGACTCGTGAAAGTCAAACACTACGAGTGAATTACACGTTTAACAGACTTTAAGAGACATTTTATTTTACAGTTTATTACTGTTTATATTTGAATTAGATATTTATGGGGCCACCAAAATCTTTTAAGGGCTTAAATCCAGCAGCATCCCCATATTATTTTTTAATCCTGTCTTATGTGTAAATTTGCTTTGTTGTGTAATAAAGCCCTGAAGACACAGCCTATGATAAATCTCGGCAGAACAACAAAGTATTTCCATAATATTCTCATTATGGTCAACTAATGTGGAACTGAACTGACAATACAGCCCTGTCAGCAGTGGATCGGTACGCTCAGTTCAGATCTGGCCCATGTCGTAAAGTGGAGTTTATTTTATTTTCTTCATTAAGCACACGTGCAGTGCGTCACATCAGCTCAGATATGATATCACACACTCCATAAATTATTAACACTTGTGTAAAACATATTGGTCAGCACCGTAAACTGTGTAATGAAGTAGACTCAATACACATGAGTGCACATTCCAAATTTAACATTCCAGCTACACATTTCTTTCACTATCTTCAAGTCAGAAACTTTGTTAAACAGAACCTTCCAGATTTTCCTCATCTTGCACCCTCATCCATGCTGGAAAAAATATTGCTCAATCTCAAGGACTTAGACTCCATCTCTACAATATATAAAATCATTTTACAATCCCTCCCTTTCAAAGATCCAAGAAGACACTGGGAAAAAGATCTCTCAATTAATATATCAGAAAAGGAGTGGAAAGTAGCAATGCAGAGAATTCACTCAAGCTCCATATGCGCAAAGCATACAATCATACAACTCAAAATTATATATCGAGCACATCTGTCTCGACTAAAACTTTCCAAAATGTTTCCAGGGCATGATCCAACCTGCGAACATTGCAACCAAGTCCCAGCCTCACTAGGTCACATGTTCTGGTCCTGCACCAAATTAACATTATTCTGGACAAACATTTTTAATTACCTTTCAGACAGCCTTGGACTTACAATCCCTCCTAACCCATTAACAGCTGTGTTTGGGGTTCTTCCAGATGGGTTTAAAGCGGAGGAAGACAAACAAATTGTGATTGCATTCACTACACTTTTGGCACGTAGACTTATTCTCATAAACTGGAAGAACCCAAACTCTCCTCTTTTAAGTCAGTGGGAAACCGATATGTTATATTATTTGAAGTTGGAAAAAATCAAATACTCAGTTAGAGGATCCGTACAGACTTTTTTCAAAACATGGCAGGATCTAATCAGTAATATTTTAAAATAAGTTCATAAGGCACAGATAATTTATTAATTTAGGTATGTTTACAAGCCTTAAATTTAACGCCGTTTGGCTTGCTCTCTCTCTCAGGGGTGGGGATCGATCTGTTCTTAACTCAATTTTTCTTTTTGTAAAAACTTGATTGCTTTGTATGGATTGTAATAAAATTAATTAAAAAAAAAAAAAAAACACATGAGTGCAGATCAGGCAGGCAGTGCAGATCGGGTAGTGACAATGGGTCCAGCTGAAGGGGTCTGCGATTGAGTAGTTCACTGGTCAGCCAAATGGATCGCAGTGTTTTAGCATCTTTGTTGACTTGACTTGAGTCAGATAAATCCTCCCTCAACCCTGACCTTCACCATAATGTAACAGGGTGTCATCACTGATGTATAATATAAAGCAACACCCACCTCAATGAAGTGGAGCTCTGGAGGTTCGCACTAAGAGTCTGTTGAAAAAGTTAAATGTAAGATTAGGATAAGAAGGGCTGGCATCAAGAAATGCATTTGGTGTTTTATCGATTCGTCCTGCTTTATCAAACTGAAGTGCTGTTGCACAAACTGACAGATCTGTGGTCTCCTACCACACACAGAGTCGGCAACTTTAACAGCTGAAAGAAATCTCCCAAAAAAATAAGGAAAAAACTAACTTTGTGCAATGAAAAGACTTGTGTTATGATATACCAGTAACGGCACATGCAGTGAATACACTTGACTTGATTATACTCCGTTGACCCTTGACCTTGACCTTCATTGACCATATATGTGTACGAAATTGCAGGTGTGTAGGTCGAATGGTTTGGGAGCTGCAGGTGACTGTAACGGCACATTTCACACAACCGTGATTTGACTTTATTTGGTTGACCTTTGACATTGGAGGTCAATCACTCCAAAAGTGGACAGTAGAGGTCACATAATATAATATGTATAGCAAATTTTAGTTAAATAGATCAAATGGGTTGGGAGCTACAGTGTTAAATGTAAACACTCATGTGTCTTGGCGACAAACAACCTCGTGATAAGCAAAGTTTCTAGTAAATATTCTCTCACTTCCCTCATTCAGCTTTCCCTGTGATGGTGAATCTAGGACTTTCACCTTTACATCTTGTGATCGTCATACTCTTGAAAAGGCAACATGTCCAAAAACGGGTTCTGGTAAAAAAAATTCCAACTCTATCGAGTGTCTGTCCCTGTGACTTGTTTATTGTCATAGCAAAAGCAAGTTTTATAGGGAATTGTCTTCTTCTCAGCTTAAATGGAAGATCTGTATCATTGCTAATCAAATCTATCCTTGGTGTAAGCACAACATCAGCTATACTTGAGCCAGTAATAATCTCCGCCTCAATTACATTGTGTTTTAGATCTCTTACAATAAGTCGTGTTCCATTGCACTAACCTTGTTTAGTATTTAAATTCCACAGTAACATAACAATAGCTCTGAACTTCAATTTCAGGCTATGTGGAGCAAACCCAGATGGACAAAGGGTATTCAAAAACTCAACAGGAAAGTTATCTCTTTCATCATCATCATCATCGGTTTGTATTGAGTCATCACTCAATTATATTACAACGTTGCCTGACATTTTATTAAGAACATCCTCATTTAATTGATCAACATCGGAATTTTTTGGGCATAAAATTGCCTTTCCAGTCATATTCCTAACCATCTGTGGATTAATGCTATCTCCAAAGATTTAATTGACTAATGAACCATGACATAAATACTTATTTGGGTATTTCTATAAAATCTTCACCTAAGTCACAATCATTGATATGACTTCCGTTTCCAAGCTTCATCAGCCATTCAGTAAACTGTGGATCAACTGATCTCATGTTATTTTTTAGAGTGAGCCTTTTGAAGTCTTTTTAAAACTTATTGTTGTGCAGACTTGCTTGTAGGTTTGCTTGTTTTGTTCCGTGTTTAACTATAGTGAGGCACTGGCGAAAATCGCCTCCCATCAACAAAACCTTTCCTCCAAATAGAATTTTATTTTTCATTACAGTTTCCTGTAACATTCTTTCAATCGCATTTAGAGCAAGTCCTGACATCATTGAGCATTCATCTATAATCAAATGCTTGGCCTGTCTAAATAAATTTGCAGCTACACTATTCTCAGTTAAAGTTGTATTTTCTTCAATATTCGGACCAAGTCCACACTGAGAATGGGAAGTTCTCCCTCCAATTAATAAATTAGCTGCAATTCCAGTTGAGGCAGCAGGAAGAACAATTTTGTGTCTTCCTCTAATGTAATGCATCAGCGTCTTATACAAATAAGTCTTTCCACATCCCCCTGGACCATCCAGATAATAGCAATTTGCATTGTTCTCGTCAGACATGGCTCTGAATATTTCGTCAAATGCTAATCTTTGCTCTTGATTTAAAGTTTTTATCATTTGCTCTGCTGTTGTTTGTTCAATTGCACCATTAAATACAACCCTAGTCAAGGCGGGAAGACTTATAAGAGGATCGGGCAAATTAAAATTCAAATTACTCTATTGGCCATGACTTCGAGAAATAGCATGCAGCTGCTTAAGGGCACACATTTCACACTTTAACGTCTAATAACAAGTAGTTCTCGTATTTGTGAGTGCGCCATGATAGCCCCGTTTCAGGTTATTAATATTAATCACTGATAACACTGAAGGGAAATCCGCTGCACTTTATTTGCTCTCGGTCGCTAATTTCGATTTGTTTCAACTTTACAGATTTGTATTTAAACGTAAGGCATTTCACTTTCAGTAAACGAACCCCGTCCTGAGCCTCACGGAGTGGCCGCATTTGGAAATTGGAGTAACAGTGCCATCTACTGGTCATCTTAACAAACAGCAGTTTAGGTTTAAAATGTGGTGGTTGTAATTCATCTTCCTGGGTAATCTACGAGGTGTGGCAGAAAAGTAATGAGACTGATTTTTTATTTACCAAAGTTTTTATTTTTTTCAAACATCAATGTTATCCCCTTCAAAGTAGTGCCCTTGGGCAGCTACACACCGATGGAGACGTTGTTCCTACTGTTGGTAGCAGCGCTGGAAGTCTTCAACCGGTATGGTCTTCAGCATGTCCGTTACACTCTTTTGGATGTTTTCTAAAGTCCCGAAATGACGTCCTTTGAGGACATTTTTCAGTTTAGGAAAAAGGAAAAAGTCACACGGACTGAGGTCAGGTGAATAAGGGGGCTGGGGAACCACAGGAATGCCTTTTGAGGTCAAAAATTCTGTTATGGAGAGGGCAGTGTGACATGGGGCGTTGTCATGATGGAGCATCCATTTGTCTGCAATGTCTGGTCTCACGCGAATGACCCTTTTTCTGAGCCTTTCAAGGACGTCTTTATAAAAAACTTGGTTGACAGTTTGTCCTGGAGGAACAAACTCTTTGTGGACGATTCCCCTTTTGTCAAAAAAACAAATCAGCATTGATTTGATCTTCGATTTGCTCATTCGAGCTTTCTTTGGTAGAGAAGAGTTTGCAGTGTGCCACTCCTGACTTTGCCTCTTGGTCTCAGGATCGTATTCAAAAATCCATGATTCATCACCTGTGATCACACGACTAAAGAAATCTTGCTCATTAGCGATTCTGTCAAGAAGATCAAGACACTTGTTTTTTCGATTGTCCTTCTGCTCAATTGTGAGGTTTTTCGGCACCATTTTGGCACAGACCTTTCGCATGTGCAAATGTTCAGTCAAAATTTGATGAACGGTAAATCTGTTCAAATTTAACTGTTCACTCAACATTCTTAATGTTAAACGAAAGTCTGATCTCACAAGAGTGTTCACACGTTCGATGTTTTCATTGGTTTTCGAAGTTGAAGGCCTCCCTGAACGGTGTTCATCTTCAACGTGTTTTCTGCCTTCCAAAAATGATTTGTGCCAGCGAAAAATTTGAGCTCAGGATAAAGAATGTTCCCCATAGGCCTGTTTTAACTTTTCAAACGTCACACTTGTCGATTCTCCAAGCTTAACACAAAATTTAATGGCACAACGTTGCTCCAAATTCCGCTGTTCCATTTTGCGTGACGCACAACCAAAAACACAACTTCGCTAACAGCAGTCACAAAAATCACGTAGTTAACAGAAGGAGTTGAAACTCGCACTGAGCTATGGGAGGGTACTGATACACGTGCTCTATCAAGGACAACAGCGCAGCGTTGCCAGATCACTTGCAGTGTTGCCAGTCTCATTACTTTTCTCCCACACCTCGTATAACGGATCAGTGTTGCCATTTTGATCGTTTATGTTTGTATGCGCAGCTCATTTGTGTTTATTAAACTTAAGTAGTTATTTCCTTCTTTATTTGTTTCTGTTTAGATACCCCCCTACACACACACACACATTTATCTATTATCTTTGCTGCAGAGTCCGTTTTGGTGTTCACAGTACTCTCTCATGTCGCTGCTTCTCTTTCTATCTGAAGAGTCAGTCCAGCTGGGGTTCGATCAGCTCAGTAACGTCTAGCGGTCCCTCACAACAGGAGTGTCTGAATATACCGAGGCATGTTTAGCATACAGCTGATGACGTGTTCATCTAATATAAATAAGGCCATATATGGACATCCTGTATTAAGTTACACAGAGAGATACCTGATACTTCAAGTCCGGAGTGACCTTGAGGGGCTGCATACTTGAATGAGCTCATCCTACTTACAGCAGTCAGACAAAAAGAAAAAAAAAAAAAGGTTTTCTTCTACAGCCGCCACTACCCGCTGTGAAAACTTTATTTCTATTCTTGCAAATGCTTCCCCTCTTTGAAGGCAACTCTGCTTACACCCTATTCGTTTTTAGTGGCCCAACATTATTTTTGTTTAAATGCTTTCACTTATTTTTTGTAAAAAATATATGTATAAAAAAAGTTAAAAAAAAATTGAATTGAACTTTGCACCCCTAAAGTATCAGGTCCATCTCCCATAGCAGTGAGCCACCAAAGCCAAACTGACCAATCAGATTGCTCAGAGGGACCTCACACTCGCAGACAGACAGACAGACATTAGCTTTTTATTATCTTAGCTATTAGCTAAAGAAGCGACCTTGATGGATTTAATTATCTGTTCTCGTTTGGTAAATGTCTTCTGTTCCTGTGACTCAATCTGATGTTCCTCAGGTGCCACACTCTGTGGTTTGCTGCCCTCCTCTTCATGTAGGGGTATCTCTGGGCACAAGACACTCTCATTCACGTCAGGCCCTGGTACCACAGCCTGTTTGTGGTCTTCTGCTTCAGGCAGGGGGTATCTGGACATCACACACTGTTATGTGTTTCACATCTGGTTCTGGTCTTATTGGAGACCATGAAGATGTTGATGGTGTACCATCCTCTGGATTACTGAGGAGCACAGCAGCCCACTCACCTTTCTGCAGTAAGACACTGTCCTTCACGTTGTAGGGGCAGCCACTCCAAGTAATCATCCTTGTGAAGTTCACCGCCCCTCTTCATAAAGTGGTGACATCAGAGGACTGAGGTTCACGCTGTCACACAGGAGCTCAGCATGTCACCCAGCTTCTTACCTTAGGGACGTGATGTCGTCCTCTGCTCTGTGTGACCTGTGAAGTGTCATTTCTAGCTTTCCTTTCTTTGACTACTGGACCCCAGTTACCTCAGACAGCTCCATTTTAACGGAGTCACCGTTCTGTAACATAATGTCAGTCCTTTCCATCTCTTCACTGGTGTGTCTGAGGCAGGCAGGTCATTCTTTCAAACCTGAGCTCTGCCTCATCGTCACTGCAGTATCTTCATCAGCTCTTCTTCCTCAGTCCACAGGTGAGCTGAGATCTCACAAAGTTGCCGCACAGCCTGTCCATTAAGTGCCAGGACCAGATGGACTGCCGACTCTCCGAGGCCCGTTGCTTTAGTTGTGTCACCACCTCAAACGTCACCTGATGAGCCTCCCATGCTGAACTACCGTCGTGCTGTGGAAGCTCAGTCTGCACCTCAACACTAATAGAAAGGACATCAAAACCTTCATTAGAAATTGGACAATTTATCTGTAATGGTGACAGAATGACATAAAAATGAAAATGTGAAGGTTCACAGTGAAAGATACTTCAGGAAGTTTAAAAAATAAATTCAAACATAACAGGAATGAGGGTGACCACTGGGAGACATTTTTATGTTTACAAATAAAATTTAAAGAAGCCAAAAGTTACCCTGAGAGCCACAATTGTTCTTTACAGCTCCTCACTTGAGTACGTGTGGCACAGTAAATGTGACGAGTTGATGTCCACCTCATTTATCACCCGAGTGCCCTGCGATTCTAAACTGAGCAGCTGCAGGTTCAATTCAGGGAGTTGATGGTGGGCACGGGCAGCAGGTGGGCACATCATTAGCTTAACATTTAGATTGGCACTGCCACATTTGCCAAGATGATGAGGTGACAGGGGATGTGAGGGGGCTCAGTGTAAGAGCAGACAGTGATGGACTCGGACTCACACACACACACACACACACACACACACACACACACACACACACAGAGCACTCCCACCTTCTCAACTCCCAGCTCCCCCTCGATCTGCTCAGGTGGTCCTTTAACGCTCAGGAGGATGTGTAGAAGCTGTGGTGCCCTCTAGTGGCCTGACATAGACCTTCTTTCCTCAGTGAGGTACACAAATGCTCAATAAAACACACTTGTCCTCATTTTGTGAGTATTTTGTACATTTTATTAATCCCTGAGAGGAAATTGTCTGTTGGTGTGACCTTTGGAGTAACGTGGCCTGTCTCAGCTCCCAGTGGACTTGGCTTACATGTTTCTAAACA
>JANRMT010062791.1:195788886-195805669 GCA_026402145.1 Polypterus bichir lapradei
AAAATGTGTTCTATTTAAATTGACGTTTTTCCTGATCTGTCCCTTAACATTTGTTCACTAATAATATTTTTATATCACCTTTGCTTACAAGTGTAGCTCAAATTGCTCTACACAAATATACAGTTATACAGAAAATTGAAGGCATTATAAAAGTAAATAGGCAAATGGATGGGTCCTTGTCCTTTATAATAAATACACTGCCTGGTCAAATGGCTGGGGACAAAGAAGGCTGAAAGTTTGTCAAGGATGTTGGAGATAATAAACCGCTGGGGGTCCCAAGCCAATGCCCACACAAACCCCCTCTGCATATCCCAAATTAGAAAAGTGGGCTTGTTGAAATTTTTTGAAATGCTCAACATTTGTAGCCTGGAACTTCTCTATTGGCAAAGCATTCCAGATTTTGTTGCATGAGTACAGAAAGCTGACAGTTTTTGTGGTTGATCTTGGAATAAAAAGAAAAGCAATGTTTAAGAAAAGAAATGTTGGGAGCACACACTCCAAACTACAGGCAGGGTTTAAAATATTCAAAACCTTCTATATATTTAATAGAACCTTAAAATCAATTCTATGCGAGACAGGCAGCCAGTGCAATGAGAGCGACAGTTTTCTGAAGTTGGGGAAAAAAACAAAATAGGCCAATACCTCATGATCGCTTGGCAAAGGCACAGCAGATCAGAGCAGAGGTTGAGATGGAGGATTCTAGAAGAACGGGCAGGAGGACCAGCCACTACTTCAACATGGCACACATTTCTCCTTCCTTCTTCTTTAACTGCTGCCCCATAACACGACAAGACTCTTCTACTTCACTGTAACTGTTAAAAACATAAACAATGTTCACTTTCTGAGTTGAAACATTAATAAAGTGTACCCTTACTTCTTGTTCTGCCTCCTTCCTTGGTACACCAGCAGATTAATTATTACCAAAGTAAACCATCACAACAGATAAAGTTCTGCTTAAAGTCCAAATAATAATAATAATTACTGTGGATTTTTTTTTTTGGATTTTGAAAGAACTCGGACTTAATTGTTATTATATGTAGCATCATTTTTTTCTTTTACATTATGCATACAGTGGACATTGTGTTACAATCTCTGTATATCTGAAGTTCTAATGTGATTTGCTCAGGTGTCATTACTTACATGAAAACAAATTTGTTTTTCTCTCCTGCCTTAGTTTTGTTTTAATTTAAAATTAAGTCTCGGTTCTTTCAAAATCCAACAACAAAGCACAATAACTTAAGTAAATAAATGTTATTTTGCAAAACAGAACAGCATCGCTATATAGTGACTGGTAGTACTAATGCACCTCAGTCTCTGTGTTTGTGAGGATTCACACTCTGAGGCTTTCCTGTCTAAAATTAAAAAACAGTGTTAGCTACTGGACAGAGTGAGCAGACATAGAGTACAGCATTCAAGGCAGCAAAATATTACAGATCAAGTAATAAATATGGGGAGGCTTTGCAGGAATTTTGCACAAATTACTTCTGAAACTGAAAGCCTCAGTAGTCTTACCTGTAGAAATAGCAAATCTAACATGAACTGCACATCATCTCGAACTGGAAATCTTTAAAGCACAAGAAAAGAACATCCAGTTGTGTCTCAGAATTTGGGTACACCAGCATCTGTTCAGCCACTTGGAAGGCTGGTTACCACCGGGAATCCTGTAGGGTCAAGAAAAAAAAATTGTAGGTGGTTTGAGTAGCATCATTTAACAAAGTCCTTCATTAGGTTCCTATACTCTTCCTCCTGCCCACTCCTGATACAGCCCACGATAGCAGTGTCGTCTGCGAACTTTTGCATGTGGCCGGACTCCGAGTTGTATTGGAAGTCTGATGTACAGGTATATATAGTGGAACCTCGGTTCACGACCATAATTTGTTCCAGAACTTTGGTCGTAAACCGAGTTGGTTGTGAACCGAAGCAGTTTCACCCATAGGATTGTATGTAAATACAATTAATCCGTTCCAGACCGTACAAACTGTATGTTGTGGAGGATGGCCGGCCGTTTATCCTGGCCAATACCCCCAAGCTGCCAGGTGGAGCCCTCCTTGCAGCATGGAGGTTCCCAGAAGACCAGCAGGGCATCATGGACAATGGAGTTTTTATACACAGCCCTGCTGGATGCCATGGGGGCCACAAGAGGGAGTTGCAGGGAGGACCGAAGACTTCTTCGTGCCCTATGACCCGGAAGTTCGTCTTAGGAAGAGCGACTGGTTTCCGGGTTGAAGAAAAGAACTTTTACCTGATCTGGAAGTGATTGAGAATCACATGGACTGGAGATTGGGAACACTTCCGGGTCAGGAGATATAAAAGGACTGTGGGAGCTCCCAGACGGCGAGCTGAGTTGGGAGGCAGGGTGGCTAAGCGTCTGGGAGTGGAGGATTGGTTTATTGATTATTGTATTGTTTATTGAGAATTGTGCAGAGGCGCGTGCTTTGTGCACATTATTATTATAATAAATAATAATTGGACGTTTATCTGGTGTCTGACGTGTGGTCTGAGGGTACAAGGGTGCGAGGAAACCCTAATTCTGTCACAATGTAAATATGTAAATATATGTAAAGATTAAGCACAAATATAGTTAATTACACCATAGAATGCACAGTAATAGTAAACTAATGTAAAAACATTGAATAACACTGACACAAAACACCCAGGCTCCCTGCTCAGCTACACGAGCTGGCTCGCTCGCGCTCTCTCCCTCTCTCTCTCTGTAGCACACACACCAGCAAAGCCCCTCCCTCAGCTACAGGAGCAGGCTGGCTCACGCTCTCTCTCTCTCTCTCTCTCTCTCTCTCTGTAGCGCACACACACACCACCCACCCCCTATCCTCCCCCCATCCCTTCCCTGTCAGCTGCCTGTGCTCACTCTCTCTTTCTCTCTCTCTCGCTCGCTCGCGCTCTCTAATCTCTCTGTAGCACGTGCTCGCGCAGCATTTTTTTTAAAATGAGTTTTAAGCACAGCGGAAAAAAGGAACATTAGAATAAATCCGAAGTGCATGCAAAAACCAACTCACAAGCAACCAAAAAAGTAAGATTGCAGGAGATCACGCTATTAAACTTAAAGCCTGATCGCTGTAAACACTGTTTTTAAAATGAGTTTTAAGCACAGCAGAAAAAAAGGAACATTAGAACAAATCCGAAGTGCATGCAAAAACCAACCACAAGCAACCAAAAAAGTACTGTAACAAGATCACTGTATTTTAGCCTTACATTCCAATCGCTGTAAACACTTTTTATAAAATGAGTTTTAAGCACAGCGGAAAAAAAGGAACATTTGAAAAAAGAGAAAAGTAACATTGCAACAAATCGCGTTATGAACTGAAAAATCCGTAATACAAAAACCACCAAGAAAACTAACCTTGCATGAGTTGAGTTCTGGCATGAAGTGTTTTCCTTCAGGTGTTTTCTCTCTTGTGATTTCTTGGGTTTCTGGTGCTTTTAGCTGTTTAGCTGGTGGGAGTGAAAGCCTCATGCAGCCATTCCAAAAACAAAGTTCTTGTGACCCAACCCTTCATGTTTGCCCTCCACATTACTGGCAGTCTGGCTTTGTTTACATTGTGCTGCTTGAAAGCACGAGGGTTCTCAGATTGGTAAATGAGTAAACTCGTAAACAGTTTTTCCACCTCTTGTAATTTCTTTCTTTACTTCGATTTCAATTTGCTTCAAAACTTTCTTCTCACCACTCTTCACTTGCTTAGACGCCATAGTTAACTGAAAAAGCACATGAAATACTCTAGAGCACAAAGAGAGTGCACGTCTGACTGAAAACAAGGAGTGGCTTTGCTTAAATGAAAAAGCCAGGCAGCCACGCGGCTTGCTCGCTTTCTCTCTCTCTCTCTCTCTCTTTCTCTCTCAGCCTGCCTGTGGTGGGGGGATGGTTCGCTTGCACTACAGCCTGCAGATAGGCAGGCAAACACGTGTAGCAATCTCCTCCTCCTCCTCCCCCTCCCCAGCAGGCACGTGGAATTGGGGGGATGGTTCACTTACTGCCTGCAGATAGGCAGGCAAACACGTGCAGCAATCTCCTCCTCCTCCTTCCCCTCCCCAGCAGGCACGTGCTCTCTCTCTCTCTCTCTCTCTCTCTCTCTCAGCTCAGCTCAGGCAGGCAAGGGAAACTGGCTTGTTCGTATACCGAGTGTGTGGTTGTGAACCGAGGCAAAAGTTTGGCGAGCTTTTTGGTCGTGAACCGAGACGTTCGTGAACCGAGGTTCCACTGTATGCTGAACAGGACTGGAGAAATTACAGTCCCTTGTGGCGCTCCTGTGCTGCTGACCACAATGTCAGACCTGCAGTTCCCGAGACGCACATATTGATGTCTGTCTGTAAGATAGTCCATTATCCATGCCACCAGGTATGAATCTACTCCCATCTCTGTCAGCTTGTCCCTGAGGAGCAGAGGTTGGATAGTGTTGAAGGTGCTAGAGAAGTCCAGAAACATAATTCTTACAGCACCACTGCCTCTGTCCAAGTGGGAGAGGAATCGGTGTAGCATGTAGATGATGGCATCCTCTGCTCCCACCTTCTCTTGGTATGCGAACTGCAGAGGATCGAGGGCATTTGGACCTGTGGCCTCAGGTGGTGAAGCAGCAGCTGCTCCATGGTCTTCATCACATGTGACGTCAGAGTGACAGGCCTGAAGTCATTCAGCTCAGCAGGACATGATACCTTTTGGGACTGGGGTGGTGCAAGATGTTTTCCAAAGCCTCGGAACTCTCCCCTGTTCCAGGCTCAAGTTGAAGATGCGCTGTAGAGGACTCCCCAGCTCCAACGCACAGGCCTTCAGCAGTTGTGGCAATACTCCATCTGGACCCCTGCTTTGCTGGCATGATGTTTCCTCATCTCTCTGCTTACCTGGGCTGCTGTAATTGTGGGTGGGGGGAAACTCTCTCCTATGCTGGTATCAGTAGAAGGATGGGTGGAGGGTGCAGTACTCTGAGGTGAGAGTGAGTTAGGGTGGTCAAACCTGTTAAAGAAGTTGTTCATCAGATTTGCTCTCTCCATGTCTCTCTTGATGGTGGCACCCCGCTTCGAGCTGCAGCCAGTGATGACCTTCATCCCATCCCACACTTCATGCTGTTATTCTCAACTTCTGCTCCAGCTTTCTCCTGTAATACTCCTACGCCACCCTGAGCTGGACTCGGAGTTCCTTCTGCACAAGCTTGCGCTCATGCTAATCACCACCTTTTAAAAGCCCTTTTCTTCTGGTTCAAAAGGCCCTTGATGTCACTTATAATCCATGGCTTGTTGTTAGCATAGCAGCATACTGTTCTTACTGGAACTACAATGTCCATAAAGAAGTTGATGTAGTCAGTAGTGCAGTCAACAACCTCCTCAATGTTCTCAATATGTGATCCCTGCTGAATATCCCAGTCCGTAATTCCAAAGCATTCTCTCAGAGCCTGCTGTGCCTCAGGGGACCACTACCTGAATGAGTGTGAGGTTGTTGGTAGCTCCCTTACTCTTGGTTTGTAGTGAAGCTGAAACAGAACCAGGTTATGATCTGCTTTCAAAAGTGCAGGCAGCGGGGTGGCTCTGTATGCGTCTTTAACTTTTGCATACAGTAGGTCAATAGTCCTATTTCTTCTGGTGTTACAATCCACATGCTGGGAGAAGGCAGGTAATGTTTTGTCCAGCGTCACATGGTTAAATCTCCAGAGATTAGCACAAACACCTCGGGGTGTTGTGTTTGTAATTTAGCCACAACGGAATGGATGATATCACCTGCTATCTCCACGTCCGTTCGAGGAGGGATGTAAACAATAACAACAATGATGTGTCCAAACTCTCTGGGCTAATAGGGATGCAGACTTATGGCCAACAGTTTGATGTCCCTGCAGCAAGTGGAGATTTTGACGTTTACATGTCCAGAGTTGCACCACCTTGTATTCACATAGAGAGCTGTGTTAATCTGCACTGTTCTTTAGCTTTAGCTCTCAAGTGAACCTTTAATGTCAACCTCTGTAAAACTCGCCGAGTTTTCTTTTCACCACAAGGCATGTAAGGTGATGTCCAGGCGCTGTTTCATGTTGAATGACACCTGTATTTAGTTGTGCAGCACGTACTTTTAGTCACATTACACTTTACATACACAGTACAGTATTTCAGCTACAGAGTTTGGATCAATGAATACTAACAGCGCTCACCTTGGAGTGTCCCGTGTGTGTGTCTGTGTGCCAGTGACTGATCTGCGCCATTTCTCTCAGCCTCTCTGATGTGCTGCGGGTGGACATCTTTGAAATGCGTTGTGCAGAACATTAGAACACTCTAGACGAGAACAGGCCATTCAGCCCAACAAAGCGCCAGTCCTGTCCACTTATTTCTTCCAAAACGACATCAAGTCGAGTTTTGAAAGTCACCAACATCTTACTGTCTTTCACACTACTTGGTAGCTTATTCCAAGTGTCTATCGTTTTTTGTGTAAAGAAAAACTTCCTAATGTTTATGCGAAATTTACCCTTAACAAGTTTCCATCTGTGTACCCGTGTTCTTGATGAACTCATTTTAAAATAACAGTCTCGATCCACTGGATTAATTCCCTTCATAATTTTAAACACTTCAATCATGTCACCTCTTAATCTTCTTTTGTTTAAACTCTATAGCAGAGCAAATTCAAACTGGTCTGTCACAGTACTTCAAATATTATATCAGTTAGAGCATTTGAGTTGATATGCTAGTTTTTTATGGGTCCCAGCACATAAAGGAGTCAAAGGAAACAAAATTGTTGATGATTTGGCAATAAAAGCAACTAAACATCTTATATTATTGAATTAGAATTAACATTCAGTAAATCAGAAGTTAACAGACTGACGCGAATAAAAATCGATGAGATGTGGCAAATCATGTGGGACACTGACAGTATGGGAAGGCATATGTACAGAGTAGAAAGCAGAGTGAGATTCATAGGAAAAGCAGGCAGAACCAGAAGAGAAGAAATGATATTAACACGCATCTGGATTGAGCATATTAGGTTAAATTATACACAATTCAAGACAAGGCAGCACCAGTCTGGAGTGTGTAGATCACGTAATCAGCTAGAGACTGTAGAGCATGCATTATTAGGGTGTGTGGCATGTAAATTACATTAAGTTCAACATTTTAAATCTCTAAGAATGGGTAAATTAACATTACAACAATTATTAAAGTATGGTGATGAGTGTAAATTGATTCATAGATTCATATTAAGTTATATAAAAACTGTAAGGTTATTTGAGAGTGCAATGTTTCGCTGAAAAGTCTTCACATTAAGAATTTGAACATGGAGAGACAAACAAAGATAAGTGCTCAGGGTTTAGAGAGAACTTTTTATGGATGTATAAGTTCTCATTCGCTCAACTCAGAGTTAGTGCACACGATTTAAGTGAGGGGCGAGCAGCACGAACTCCAGCCCAGCACCGAACTTTACTCGAGTCAATCCACATGTGGCTGCCCACATGTCTTTTCTATTCAATCATCAGTGTGTGTGTGTCTCCAGTTCACTTCATGTTTTCGAGTCCATTTTCTTCTTCACATCATCCAGTCACATAGTCGCCACCTCCTACTCTACATTTTGATTATTTACTGTGTATTCCTACAGTCCAAGCCCATTTGACAAAGATTAAGGAGAAAGTGGTGCAGATTGATTTACAACTCCAAATGCCACCTTCAACTGACCAGCAGAAAACTGGTAAATACATTAATTCAATAAATAATCCCAATTTGAGGAAACAGAGGCCAACAACAGCCACTGTCAAAAATAACATAAAAAAAACATCGATTTTCGCTAATTGATTTGTGGATTAATTATTAAGTAGGGCTAAGATTTACCTCTTCAGTGCTCACTGAGACGATCACAGCACCAGCTTTTGATCTCAATCAGCAAGATCTACCCCCCAAAACAAAGTAAACTCAACATCATAAAATCAATTTAAAAGCCACCACCAACTCAAATGTTTACCTCTCCTGCCCCGTCAGTCAGTCCACACAGTGGGTGTCTTTATTTATCATTCTCTTGTTTAATTTTACTAATGTTGTTTAACATTATTGTAAGGTAACCTTGAGTGCTACTTAAGGAGCCTATTAAATTAAATGTATTATTGTTATTAATATAAACTGATAAGACAATTCTGTGACCCCAGCAGCACTGTATGTTTAATTCAAGTAGTAAATACTGCTGATCCACAACTGTGTAAGATGGTCTTCTTGTTTCAGAGTCTGTTGGACCTTTACTCCACTCCCAATATTTTTTCACATCTGATAATCTGAAACGAAGAGCAATGAGTTACTGTCAGCATGCTACAAACTGTCTAACTTTACATAAACCATAACATAGAGCCTGTTCTAAAATGATATTCAAGTGTCTTTAGACATAAGTGATGAAGTTTTAATGAAGTTGATTCCTGTTCTTTTCACAGAGAAAAAGAAAAAGCTGCTGTTTGCTGGAACATCTCAGTAGATGTGAAACAGGAGACCTGTGATTTGGACGCAAATATCATGGAGAAAACTGTGAATATTAAGGAGGAGGACTGTCAGTGGGAGTCCATCTACCTTAAACAGGAAAGTCTGAGCATCAAGGAGGAGGACAGTGAACTGCAGTCAGTGAGCATTAAAGAAGAACCTGAAGAGAAGTCTGTCAGTATTGAGACACATAACCGTACAAATCTGGACAGTGTAAAAGAAGACAACCTTTATGATGGGTGTCAAGATGGAGTGGTGACCAGGTTAGACTCTTCTCATAGCAGACACTGTTCATCTCCAGAGCCTTCTATCAATGTGAAGTCTGAATCATTAGAGTCCGGACCAAAGAGGGCTGAGGAAACTACATCTGTTAGAGCTCAGAAAAATAAGCGCCCACCTTCAAAGAAGTCTGGAAAAAGTAAGTGCAAAATAAAAATGTGTAAGATTTAGGTTTTGGGTTTATGAGCTTCAAAGGTTGGATCTTGTGATTCTTAGGAGAAACTTAGAAATAGAGTGAAAATACTTTATTTTATTGTGTGTTTAAATATAGTTTGAGATTTTATCTATTGTTATGTAAGGTTTAGGAGTTTGCTATTCTTCCATTATAGTGACTTTATGCAGAAGTCCTCAGCCTATCCTCGATAAAGAGTGCTATACAAATGTCCAAGAGCAAGACAAAGGTATTGATCCCTCTGGAATTTCCTGGGTATCCATATTAATTCCTCTTAACAATGTGGTCCAATCTTCAACTAAGCTCCGATTACAGACAGCCTCAGTTGTCCTAAACTACTGTAATAACACAAACAATTGGATGGCTTCTTGTCAGTCCTGAACACATCGTTTAAACATTCACAGTCCACTCCCTGACCCTCCTATCTTTACAGACTGGTTGACCCTTCTTTAACAGTTATGACCTTCACAAAATTTTGTAGCTACTGATCAGAAATGAATTTTAACCCATTCCTTCATTCCAATCCTTTTCAGTTACTTCATTCCTGAGTGCCCTTTTCTGATAAGTTCTCTTAAGGTCAGGCCACAGCATCTCATGTCTCTTATTGGCCATTCCAGAACACCAGTTACCGTATGTTTAACCCTTTCTGTTTTTGATTTCTTTCTGAGTTAGGGCTCATTGTCCAATTTTTGTTAAGCTTCTACTTTCCTGATATTTTTCTGTCAGATTTCTTGATGATATTTTCAATTCAGTGACCGTTGATCATGTCAGGTGTTCCAGGCCATGAAGAAACATGCAGGCCATAACCATGTTGCTCCATTCACCTTGAGTCTTTAGTATCAATGTCCACTTTTGTCTTACCTCCAAGCATGGTGTTGCATGTTTTGACCAAAGACTTCAACTTTTGTCTCATTCATTCATCGAACATGTCTGTTCTGGAACACCATGATGATCTTTTACAAGTTTTCAGATGTGCAGTGATGGTTTTGCTAGATTGCGTTGATCTCCTTGGTGTTGCCCTTCTGTAAACTACATTCTTATGTTTTTCTCCAAAAGAAAACAAGGACAGAGACTTTCTCAAGTCCTGGAGACTTCTGCAGGCCCTTTGCTCTGACTGTCTGGGTTCCTATTCATCTCTGCTTTCATGCTGTGATCTTTGTGGTTGCCCTTTCCAGTAGTGAGTTTCCTCCATTTTCGTAGACAGTATGGCTCTCTATACATTGATGGACATCCAGGTCATCAAAAATTCTTTTATCACATTTGCCAGCTTTACACATCTCTTCAGTTCTTCTAAGGTTCTCGTGACATCCTTACAGAAGTATTTGGATGAAACGTCAAACCTTTGGATTACACATTGAAGCGGTGGATTGGAGAAACAACTTAGACTAACATGCTGACATCATTCTTAAATCATAAAGTGACAAAGGCTGTGTGTTCTGTGCTTGTCTGTGCTCCTTCTG
Source organism: Polypterus bichir lapradei (assembly GCA_026402145.1). Lineage (NCBI taxonomy): Eukaryota > Metazoa > Chordata > Cladistia > Polypteriformes > Polypteridae > Polypterus > Polypterus bichir. The sequence continues at coordinate 195,799,234 of JANRMT010062791.1, forward strand.
TGTGAGTGTGCATTAAATATGACTTTTGCTCCTAAACAATTTGTTTTTTTTTTTTAGTAGCTATTAAGGAGTAGAGAAGCAGTTTAATAGTTTTTCACGTTTTTTTTTTATTTTAAAAGGGTGTGTTTTTTTTTTTTTTTTTGTGATTCACACAACAGCAGGTGTTACTCCAGTCTTACTCCAACCCTTGTGTCTGTGGGGCGGAGGGTGGAGGAAGCTTTTGAAGTTGCCAGCAAGTCAGTGTCACAGCAATAAACGGGCAAAAGCTACTGTGATTTGTTAGCAGAAAGAAGTTAAACATTTTACATATGATGCAGGATGGATTCAAAGCAATTAAAAAAATCTCTGGAGTGGGAAAATAAGGAGGTAGAAAAGAATCTGCAAAGGAAAAAAAAGAACAGTTGAATAAATTATTTAAGATGAATAACCCCAATGCTAACAGTAGTGCATTTGAGAGCAAACATTAGAAAACATATGTCTAAAAGACAGTTAAAGAGAAATATTGCAGCCAAAGACATTCTTTCAGTATTTTAGGAGTAAAATAACAGTCAAGGAGGAAGTGAAGTGCCACATGAACAATAAAGGGGAATTACAATACTCAGGTAGTGAAATTTAAAATGCTCTAAACTTTCCATTTTCTGAAGATTTCATGTCTGAAAAAGTGGATAACCTCTCAGTTGTAACAGGATCTACTAAGGAGGTGTGACGATGCGGGTTCTGCTCATCCCATCTTGCTACTGGGAGCCCTTGAAACCGTCACCGTCAGTAATGTTACCGGTGCCCGGCAGTGAGGCACAACATAGAAAGGGGATTGTGCACAAAGTGCAAAGGGCTTTTATTTAAACCAACAAAACCATAACAGTGTCCAAATAAATAATGCAGTGCTTTAAATCTTCAATAAATAAATAATCCATAAAACAGGGGTGAAGTGGCGGTTAAAACAATAAATAAATCCTTTAAAATGACGAGGTTAAAACAATGTTGTAAGCATTCCTTTTTAAACACAAAGCCCGATGTCTTCTTTTACCTGCCAGCTCCCCTGCTTCTCCCATATGGCCCCACAACAGGAGAGTCGCCCTACCTGCAGCTGACCTTCTTTCCACTACTGATCTGGAGGCTTCCCAATCCCTGGCTTCAGTTCCGCTCCCTCCAGACCGAGACTTGGCTTCCCTAACAGCCAGGACGCTCACGGCAGGAAATTCATCTTCCAAGCCTCGCGACTCCCACAGCCTTCTTGGCCTAACGCAGCCAGCCATCCTTCTTCCGGTTACTCCCGCTCTTCATAAAATGCTCAGCGGGAGCGACCACTACCTATGGCCCTCAGGTGTCTGCCAAACACCCTGCTAGGCCTCACTGTCCAGCTGCCTGTGAGCGCTTACTCTCTCGCACTCTCTCTCTAAGACACGCTGGCTTTCTCTTCACTGCTTCCTGCCTTTCTTCCACACTCCTGCAACCTCCATTTCTTTCTTTCTTTTCTCTTCCTTTTCCTAGCCTAGCCACCTCGTGCTTCTATTTATGATGAGGTCGTGGCAGCTGTGGCAATCAGCAGCTCCCGGGAACAATTATGGATGTGGACGGTTTCTCACCTGTGCACATAGGTAAGAAACGGCCACATCACGAATTCCCCAGGAACTGCTTCGGCCACACACCACCACGCTCCCTCACTAAGCCGCGAGTGCAGCGATTATTTATTATAAAAATGGCCTCTTAACGTGAACTGCAATACCACAGGAGGTACTGAGGGATTTGGAAATTGTAGAGAGAGAAGTGCTGCGAAGATTGAATTGGTTGAAGTCAAACAAATCACCAGGACCAGATGTTATTTATCCTCAAATGCTTACAGAGTTTAGTAAATATACATCTATACTAATAAAAGGAAAAGCCCTCACTGACTCACTCACTCACTCACTCACTCACTCACTGACTCATCACTAATTCTCCCACTTCCTGTGTAGGTAGAAGGCTGAAATTTGGCAGGCTTATTTCTTAAAGCTTACTTAAAGTTAAGCAGGTTTCATTTTGAAATTCTACACGGAACGGTCATAACGGTCGATAACGGTCGACAATGTCCGCCATGTTGAACTTTCTTATTTATGGCCCTATCTTCACGAAATTTGGTAGGCAGCTTCCCTGCGCTAACCGAAACCGATGTACATACTTATTTCGATGGTATGACGCCACTGTCGGCCGCCATATTGAACTTTCCAACGTCACTAATTCTCCAACTTCCCGTGTAGGTTGAAGGCTGACCCCATCTTCACGAAATTTGGTAGGCGGCTTCCCTGCACTAACCAAAACCGATGTACGTACTTATTTCGGTGGTATGATGCCACTGTCAGCCGCCACATTGAACTTTCCAACGTCACTAATTCTCCAACTTCCCGTGTAGGTTGAAGGCTGAAATTTGGCAGGCTCATTCCTTACAGCTTACTTACAAAAGTTAAGCAGGTTTCATTCCGAAATTCTACGCGTAACGGTCATAATGGTCAACAACGTCCGCCATGTTGAACTTTCTTATTCATGGCCCCATCTTCACGAATTTTGGTAGGCGGCTTCCCTGCGCTAACCGAAACCAATGTATGTACTTATTTCGGTGGTATGACGCCACTTTTGGCTGCCATATTGAACTTTTCAACAGTCTTTGTTACTTATGGGCCCATTTTCAAGAAATTTGGTACGTGGGTTCCCAACGCTAACTGAATCCTACTTATGTACATATATAGTCCATAGCTTGCAGCTCGGTCACCGTGTGAGGCGGCGTTGGGTCCCCCATCCCAACGCCTCCCACGTTGTTGGCTGCCTGCCTATATAGGCCGTTCGTCACTCCAGTCTCTACATTCCCTTACTTGCTTCGCCACGGCATTCACGTCTCCCTGCTGATAACTACAACCTTTTTCCCATCCTTCTTTTAAAATATCCAATATTCCCCGAGGTTGTCATCCTTATAACAATTCAAAAGGAGAGAACCCTGTCCCTGCTGACCACCATGCAAAGCATTTGTGGATGATACACCGCAGACTTTAAATGCTTTTCTTTAAGTAACTTGGCCATTTCCCTAAATGCTTTCCGATGTGAAAGGTATCTCTTGGTCTGTAAGGACTTCTTTAGGGATGCCTTCACACACAAAGACCCCTACAATTTCCTGTGTGATAGCTTAAGACGTGTCTGAGCGCAAGGGAACACCCTCTCGATATCGAGTAGCATAATATATAAATGATTTGGATAGGAATAAAACAAGGTGGTTAAGTTTTCAGATGATGCCAAGGTGGGTGGATATGGCAGATAATCGAGAATCTGTTGATTCATAACAATAGAGGGATTTGGACAGTACACAGGCTTGGGCAGATTTGTTGAAGATGAAATTTAATTTAAGTAAATGCAAAGTATTACATGTAGTAACTAAAAATGTATGGTTTGTATACACAATGGAAGGTTTTATAAGAAGGATTTATGAGTTGTAGTGAAGTCATCACCACCGACTCCTAGAGAGTTCAGAAGTCATTAAGAAGGCTAAGAGAATGTCAGGTTATTTAGCGCCCTGATGTGTGGAGTACAAGTCACAGGAGGTTATGCAGAGGTTTTATAAAACACTGCAGGCCTCCTCTGGAGTACTGTGTGCAGTTTTAGTCTCCAGGCTACAAAACAGACCTAGCAGAGGTAGACAAGTCCAGTGATGAGTGACTAGGCTAATTCTAGGGATGTCAAGGTATGAGTTATTGTGCGGATGTGGATTCTGCTCCATACTCCCATCTGTCTTTCGGGAGCTCTTGAACCCGACACCGTTGGTAATGTCACCGATGAGCTGGAGAGTGAGGCACAACAATATAACAAGGGAATGGTGCAAAAAGTGCAAAGTGCTTTATTAAAACAACAATCAAAATCAAAACAGTGTTCAAATAAATAAGTGCAGCGTTTCTCAAAAATCTTCAAATAAATAATCCAATAAAACGCTGTGAATTGTGGAAGTTAAAAACAATAACTAAATCCTTAAAAAAGGAGGTTAAAACAATGCCTTTCTACTGGTGACTCCACTGCTTCTCCTGTTCAGGCTATGCACCAGGGGAGCCACCCTACTTGCAGCTGACCTTCTTTCTGCCTTCTCCTGTTGGTCTGTTCACCTCGCTGATCCCTGGATCCGGTAGGGCTTCACCTGACTGTGACATGGGCGTTCACGCTGGGACTTTTAGATCCCACGTCCCGACTCCCACTGCCTTACCGGCCTTATGTGGCGAGCCATCCTCCTTCCGGTCACTCCCACTCCTCAATAATGCTCAGCTGGAGCGACCACTACTGCCTGCTTCTGGGGTGCTGGCCAAACACCCAGGCTTACTGCTCAGCTGTGGGTGTTCTCTAATATGAGCACCTTCGCTCGTTCATGCACCGGCAATCAGTTTGTCCTTCTCCACTTTAAGCCCCTCTGTGAGCCCACCAAACACAGCTATTAGTGGATTAGGAGGGATTGTGACACCAAGGCTGTCTGAAAGGCACTTACAAATTTTTTGTCCAGAAGGATGTTAATTTGGTGCCGGCCCAAAACATGTGACCCAGTGAGGCTGGGACTTGAGTGTAGCATTCGCAGGTTGGATCTTGCCCTGGAAACATTTTGTACAGTTTTGAACAAGAAAGATGTGCTCGATATATAATTTTGAGTTGACTAATTGTATGCTTTGCGAATATGGAGCTCGAGTGGATTCTCTGCATTGCTACCTTCCACTCCTTTTCTGATATGTTGAGTGAGAGATCTTTTTTTCCATTGTCCTCTTGGATCTTTGAAAGGGAGGGACTGTAAAATAATTCTATATATTGCAGAAATACTGTCTGAGTCCTCGAAATTAACCAATATTTTTTCCAGCATAGAGGAGGGTGCGAGATGAGGAAAAAAGGGCAGGTGCCGTTTAACAAAGTTTCTAATTTGAAGATAGTGAAAGAAATGTGTTGCTGGAAAGTTACATTTGGAATGTAATTATTCATAGGATGCAAAGATGTTGGATATATAAAGATCTCTAAGTGATTTAATCCCAAATGTTTTCCAGATATTAAAAACTGCATTTGTTTGTGAGGGTTGAAAAAGGTGGTTCTCATGCAGAGGTGCCACAGATAAAAGATTCTCCATCTTAAAATGCTTCCTACATTGGTTCCATATTCTGCGTGAGTGAAGCACTAACTTGCATTTATTAGGACACAAAGCAGGGAATATAAAGAAGTACTACGGGATTTTATTTATATTGCGGGCCAAGCCTGTGTATGTTCATCCATTTGTGTCCATGTTCGGGTTTTAATAGCTTGTATGTTTGCTGCCCAGTAGTAAAACTAAAAGTTAGGTAGATCCATGCCACCTTCTGCCTTGGGTCTTTGTAGGGTCGCTCTTTGGATGCGTGGATGTTTTGAGTTCCAAATAAATGAGGTTATGGTTGAATCTGGTTGCTTAAAAATGATTTATTGATGTATATTGGAATATTTTGATATAAAAATAGAAGCTTAAGAAGGATATTCATCTTAACAGTGTTAATTCTTCCAGGTAGAGTGAGATGAAGAGTTGACCATCTATGCAAGTCTTGCTTAATTTTTTCCATACAAATGGCAAAATTTTGTTAATAAAGAGCTTTATGTTTACTTGTGATATTTACCCCTAGGTATTTAAACTGATCTGCAATGATAAATGGGAAGGTGTCCAATCTAATATTGTATGCTTGAGAATTCACTGGAAAGAGTACACTTTTATTTAAATTAATTCTTATTAAATTCTGTAAGTGCTGTTAAGACTGCAGGCACAGTATTTTGTGGGTCTGATATATACAGTACCATATCATCTGCATATAGAGAAATTTTCTGTTCCAGTCCTTCTCTGATAATCTCCTTTATCTGGTAAGCATTTCAACAGTGAACTGCCAGTGGCTCAATGGCGACTGCAAATAGCAATGGTGACAAGGGGCATCCTTATCTGGTACCACGTTCTAGTCTAAAGTAGTCTGAACAAATGTTGTTAATACAAACTGAAGCTTCTGGATTGTTATATAGTAGTTTGATCCATGCACAAATGTTGGGGCCAAACTCAAATATCTCTAATGTAGTGAAAAGGTAGTTCCATTCAATCATGTCAAATGCTTTTTCTGCATTCAACGATAATATCATCTCTGGGGTGTTTGACTTTGCTGGTGAATATATTACATTAAGCAGAAGTCGAAGATTGGAAGCTAAATGTCGACCTTTAATAAATCCAGTTTGTTCTTGTGATATTACCGAAGGTTGCACTTTCTCCATCCTTCTTGCTATGATTTTTGAGAGTATCTTAACATCATTATTCATAAGTGAAATTGGCCTGTACGATGCACACTGTAATAAGTCCTTATCTTGCTTAGGTAAGACGGTGATTAATGCTTGGTAAAACGTTTGAGGTAGAATTTGATTGTCTCTAGCTTCAGTAAATGTTGCTATT
>JANRMT010062791.1:195805769-195839813 GCA_026402145.1 Polypterus bichir lapradei
TTACATTATCCTCGCTATTATAGTTGGCACTATAAACGGACTGATTGCTTAGAATGTTTGTAAGTTTTAAAGCTGCTGCTGAGTCAAAGAAGCGTTTTTTAACAATATGCTTCTCATGAGTGTTTTTTATCATTATTTCTATATTAAAAAGTAGAAGAAAATGGTCCGATAGACCAATATCAATGATCTGCTTTACATCAACTTTCAGTCCTTTAGTAATCACTAAGTCTAACGTATGACCTGCTTTATGTGTAGGCTGATTTACAAGCTGCCTCAAATCAAAAGAATCCAGGAGGTTCATAAATTCTTTTACTTTTAGATCACACTGATTATCTATATGAAAATTAAAGTCGCCAACTATTAGTAGTGTGTCATAGTTAGTAATTAAAATTGACATTAAGTCAGAGAATTCCTCAAAAAAAGACGCGTTGAATTTTGGAGGTCTATACACGGATAATACTAGAACTTGAGCATCTCCTTGGATAACAACGGCGAGATATTCAAAGGACTTGAATTTACCAAAATTTTTATTTCATTTTAATCGGCTCGAGTAAATGTTAGCCAATCCGCCTCCCTTTTTCCCCTGGCGGTCTGCACGAGTAAAACTGTAATCCGGAGGCGCAGATTCGATTAAAACAGCCGCGCCGTTTGAGTTAAGCCACGTTTCACTTAGTGCAATAAAATCTATTTTTTTATCACTTATAAGATCGTTGATAAAAAACGTTTTGTTAGTTAAAGCTCTAACATTTAATAGTGCCATATTTAATGTTTCGGAGGTGCAGAGATAAATACTATGTGTGTTATTGATATTTGGAATAGGGACTAAATTATTTTTATTAGCGCCGCTCTGTGTGTATTTTTTGTTTAATCTGTGATCTGTTTTAATAGTTTTGATACATTGTTCCTCTAAAATGGTAATTTTAATTAGATTATTGGAGTTTATGCCGTATTTCCTAGATTTTCTACTTGCATTGAGATTGCTCATTACAGTACTAATGTTGTGCACTTTAACGGAAGATTCTATTAAACACTTATCATGTCCTAGCACAACAGTATCATTTCGGAAGGGGTTAAGAGCAGAGATAGATAGTCAAGATAAACGAATTACCTTCGATATGTTTTCGGAGACGACCCGGGCGCCGAAATGAAATTTTTTGAATTGCGGGCTGCGTTTTGCATCGCATTCTCGTTTTTCAAAGTGTAAACCCACAACAAAAGATGAGATGAAGCGTGCTGTGGTATTACAAATAGAGATGGGACAGAACTGGTGATATAACTTCAGGGAGCATTGGTCCAAACGTGCTTTGTCCCCTGGTGGCTTTGGACAGGTTATGCAGCATGGTGATAGGTACGTGCTGCTGCAAAGTTTTATTCACTTCTGTAATAAACAGAAGCAAATCCCATGGGGTGAGCCAGGCTATAATGCCATGCATAAAGTTCATAAAGTTTCAGAAGATGAAAAGAGGTGACAATACGGTTTTCATGCGGGCAGAAAACTTGGTGGCAGTGGAATGGCACAATGGCAAAAGGGTGACTTGTCTCTCTACAGTACACACTAACAATATACAGTATGTGAGAAAGTGCAGCAACAGACAGTTGAAAAGTAGGCACCAAAGCAACATGTATTGTAAGCAGTGCAATGTGGCAATGACTGAAATTGGTTGCTTTGAGCGTGATCAGAGTTTGCAGGACTTTGCTGTGTAAAATGTATGTGATATGTATGTGAAATCATAGAGTATGCAGGCTCATACAACATGCAAGACAGTAACATTTGTCAAAAGTAAATATTTTTTGTTGATTTGATATGTTAAACAATTGCTTTGTGTTCTTTTTTAAAAAAATGTTAGTTTTTGGAAAAATATTCAGCCCTGGGAGATAAGAAACAAAAAAAAAATTAGCCCTGAAAGAGTTAATGCTTGGTGAAACGTTTGAGGTAGAATTTGATTGTCTCTAGCTTCAGTAAATGTTGCTATTAAGAGGGTAGTTAGCTGAGTGGAGAATTTCTTATAAAATTCTACAGGACAGCCATCAGGGCCTGCTGCTTTCCCGCTCTGAAGTGACTTTATAGCATCTAGTATTTCTGGTAGCGCCAGAGGTTTATCCAGTTCCTCTGCACTGAGAGTATCTATTTGTGGTATCTGTAGTGTATCCAGAAATGCATTTGATAGTGTGTTGTCTTTTTAAAGATTTTTCCAAACAGTAGTTATTTTCTGCATCTTTTTCAAATCTGTGCAATCTGTCAGTGCTGCGCGTGTCCTCAGCTTAACATATTCCATGTCATGAAATCGGTAGACCAGTCAACCAACTACAAGCCAATTTCACAATAAACAGCAAAAACTGGCCATTTTTAATTCAAGACTGATTAATTTGTGTAACACTACTGTTTAATTCAGTTGTATTTCTTCTTTATAACACTCTTCATTGAGTGCAGGCTTGGACTGCTTGATGTTTGCAGCCATAACAGAGATAATAATTACATACATGAACAGACACATTGGATCAAATTGACAGCAAAACCTGGGAAATTGTAGCTTACTCAACATAAATAAGTCCTGACAGTAGATACCCTTTAACATTATAATGGTGAGTATAAATGTCACCAGCGTGTCACAAAGGTTGCCAGTCCTGGTGTCACCTGTCACTCCCCTGTAGAGCTGAAACACCAACAGCTGCACTCTTCCTCAGTTTTCTCATCTTCTGTTTTTTCTCCGATGTCACTGCAGCTTCTGTAGGCCTATGTACTGAGGCATCACTCATTCATTGCTCTTTTTTGCTTTGGTGAATGAAAGAAGACATTTTGTTGTTTGTTTTGGTGTCAAGTGGTTTTAGTTCAAGTGTGGATAAATGTCAGGACACATTCTAATTATTGATGATGCACTTTTCATGCTTGGCATGGCATTCTGTTCTACATAGTAACCTTCACAATGGCTGAGACAATGAAACATTCTTCTTGCATTTACTCCTTTAATCCACCATTTAACATTACAAATTAAATAATTCAGATGTAATTAAAGTACAAATTACTGATTTTTCATTTAAGGGGATTTGCAAACATTTCAGTCACACCTTGTAGAAATGACAGCACTTTTTCTGAATCGTCCTCCCATTTCAGGGCACTGTAATGTTTGGGACAATTGGTGCCAGAGGTGTTTGTGATTCCTCAGGTGAGTTTCATTGCTTTAGTCTTGCAGGCCTAAGACACCTCCGCTTACTCCTACCTACAGACTACCTTTGGTCTCTGTAGTTGTTATTGTTCAACAAGAGGGCAAGAGCTGTGCCAATGAAAGTCAAAGAAGCTGGAAAATAATAATGAAATCATTAGAGACATTGGAAAACCTTAAGATTACCCAATTCAACTGTCTGGGATATCGATAACAAGAGAGAACACACTGGTGAGCTCAGTAATCACAAAGGGACTTGTAGGCCAAGTAAGACCACCACTGCTGAAGACCGAAGACGTTGCTGCAGATTTCATTTTGATCACGACTTGCACAGCCTGATGGTAATGATATTGTATGTATCTCTTGTCACACACGTGCGCATGGGAGGCAGCTAAAAGGCTTGAGTAAAGGCAGTTCCGAGGCATGCCGGGATGTGGTAGAGTGCACAGACTCTTTCTCTCCCTTTCCTGTAGACCATTCACGGGAGATTCCACCTGGCTCTCTTGACGTCACTTCCGGGACCGAGCCTATGGAGGAAACCTTGCCGGCTCTGGCCCCTGTGATGTCACGTCCGGGCTCGAACCAATGGCTGAAGACCATGAGCCCGACCCCTATGATCTCACTTCCTGTTTTCCCTTTTAAAAGTCTGTACCTTTTCTGTATTCCCACAGTTCTGTCTTGGACTCGGTTGTGTGCACATCATTGCAGTATTCATTTTAAAATGACTTTTGCCGCCATGAAATCAATTATACTGGTGGCTGCCCCAAACCTTTCTATGACTCTGTGTCGAGTTTGTAACACACTCTACCATCTTAAGTATACCGTCCCATACAGATGGCATTACGTGGCTCAGGGTGACTGAGAGATTCCTCACCAGTCAGGCAGTTCACACTGAAAAGCCGCCATCGCCAAATAACCCACAGCTGTTAAGACCTGTAAGAGAAAAGGGATTGTGTGATTTCTGTATGGTGGTCTCTGTAAGGAAGGCTGCAGTTCAGCACACACTTCAAAGAGAATGACAGTAGGGAGTTTAAATCGGCTTAGAATTCAGTCATAATTATTAGCCAAAATGTCATTGTGATACATCAAAACTCACTCCTTGTGTAGCCTGTCAAACATCAGAATGTGAAATGTGTAATGAAATGAGATTTTCTATTCAGTTCTTCGTTTTTCCACCTGGAGTTGCTAAATTGCCACCACAAATAAATAAAGTCTGCATGGGACTTACAAATGCTCAAAACTTGAGGGAACTTTGAGCCAATTTAAATGGCAAGTTCTAGTTTAATAAATCCTAACTTTTGCATAAGAAACAGCTTTTATATATGTTGCCGAGCATAAGGAAGTTTTATACATGTCGCTCTACTGAGCAGTTGTAATAAAGGACATAAAATTAACAAATTAAGTGTGTTTTCAAAGTACAACAAAAGTTTTATAATTGCTTATGCTTATCAAAGGTTGTGCCTAATTTCAGCAATCATGTATTTAATGTGAGTTAATGTTGATAATAAGGCAGCAAATTGAAAATAAGCACTTTTTTTTCATTTTTGTTTTAAATTTTACACAGGAAAGAAAGATCACAGCTGTGTGGAATGTGGCAGAGAATTCCCTAAAAAGAGTGCTCTTCAGACACACATGAGAGTTCACACGGGAGAGAAGCCATATTGCTGTAATGAATGTGGTAAGCAGTTTTCACAAAAAGGCCATCTTCAGAGACACACTAGAGTTCACACCGGAGAGAAGCCATATTGCTGTAGTGAATGTGGCAAACAGTTTTCAGAGACGGGCAGTCTACAGAAACACACGAGAGTTCACACCGGAGAGAAGCCATATTGCTGTAGTGAATGTGGCAAACAGTTTTCAGAGATGGGCAGTCTACAGAAACACATGAGAGTTCACACCGGAGAGAAGCTGTATTGCTGTAATGAATGTGGTAAACAGTTTTCACATATAAGGTATCTGAAGGACCACACAAGAGTTCACACCGGAGAGAAGCCATATTGCTGTAATGAATGTGGTAAACAGTTTTCACAAAAAGGCCATCTTCTGATACACACGAGAGTTCACACCGGAGAGAAGACATATTGCTGTAATCAATGTGGTAAACAGTTTTCAGAGATGCGCAATCTTCAGAGACACACAAGAGTTCACACCGGAGAGAAGCCATATTGCTGTAATCAATGTGGTAAACAGTTTTCACGTATATTCAGTCTTCAGAGACACACAAGAGTTCACAACAGAATAAAAACAGTAGCAGTTCAAAAATCAGTCCAGAAAACCAAGAACCCTTCAGGACTTAAGAATGAGGTTCAGTCCTGTCCTGAAAAGTAAGCAAACTAAACTATTGTTAAGAAATGAATCTCAAAGAGAAGCCATATTGATGTTTGGAATGTGGCAAACAAATCTGTCAGAGCAGTACACTTCAGAGAAGCACCAGAATTCACACCGAAGAGAAGTACAACTGAACTGTCCCGACTCAATAGTGAGGTTCACTCCTGCCTGGACAGTAAGCACATGTAAATGCCACAAATCCATCCTACTTAGTGTTGTGTCAAAAACAAATCAACATGGAGGAGACATAGAAGTTTATATCCTTTTTCTTTTTCCAGAAACAAAATAAAGAACAGGGCGTCATACAAACAGCTTCTCAACAAAGCCCCTACAGCCTCCACCATGCGCCTAATTTTGTTTTTATAACATACGTATTACATATAGAACTATTTACAATATATTATACACATTTCATCAGAAAAAAGAAAAAAAACCACTTTACAATATATAGGATGACACAGAAAAACGGGAACTTTTGAAATGCGTAGTGGCAGCCATGTACAGTTGGCAGCACTGCGGAACAGGGACCTTGAGCTGTAAACAATCTCGCCATTTAGTAATTTAGTAATCAATTGCAAGGCAATCAATGGCAGCTGTGCGAGAATTGTTTGGTAACCATGTCATCTCAAGATTCAGTGACATTCCCTCGCCCTCAAGATCACTGGATTTGTCCTTTTGTGATTTTTTTCTTGTGGGGCTACCTAAAGAGTCAGGTCTACACGAGTCGGCCAAGGACACTGAATGAATTGAAATAAAGAATTCAAGACGAAATTCGTGGTATCCCAGCTGAGATGTTGCAGCGATTAATAGAGAACCTCGACAGCAGATTGAAAGAATGCATACGTACAGGAGGACGCCATCTACAGGACGTAATTTTCAGACATTGATAATTTGGATTACTGTCTCTTAAAAGGCAAGTTGTAGTGGTTCAATTGCTGTCAATAAAGTTTTTTTGTTGGATTTCTTCTATTATTATTGGGTTTTTCAAAAGTTCCTGTTTTTCTGTGTCACCCTGTACATAGTCTCACACAATAAATAATAGTTCAGCTTTATAATATTATATATTTTGCTATTTTAATATAACAAAAAATAAAAAAACATACCTTGACAAAAAAAAGAACAAACAGCTTCTCGCCAGTGCTTATTAAATAATAAATCAAATCAAATACTAATAATTATGAAGACAAACTATTAATACAAAATCAATAAAAAAAATGTAAAATTAAAATCCAAAATATACACATGATCATGCTGTACACCATGCCGAATGATGTTTTAACACTGTGGCAGCGCACTAAAAGAACAAATGCTTTTTAAAATTTTATTTTGTTTTTGTTTGTTTGCTTTTGATAATAAAACATACAAAACTGTATATAAGAACTCGGGGAGGGGGGAGGTGACACATAACTTATTTAACACTTGAGAATTACCAAATAATATACATGTCAAATAAATAGAATAAAATAAGAAAAGGCTTTTAGAGAGCAGACTTACCTGTACAGCATCCACCATTGCCTGAGGGTGCCTTCCGTCTGTGGGGAGTCACATTAATTAGCATCCGTACTCCAAATATGACACTAAGTTTACACAAACAATTGCTTTTTGGAAAATTCATAACTGAAAGATACAAAAAAATTAAAAAGACAGAATACACTTTGGCACACAAATTGCAGTAGTGGATTTGGCCAACAATTCTCACAAATCGGAATCTGATGGGCCACAAAGAATTCAGACTGGGTGCCACCTCCAGAAGTGGACTTCGTTGGAGAAGATCTACACCGGGGGCTATCAACCCTTTGTCATGGCATACCACTCCAAAAAATATAATTGTTATAAAATACCTGCATTTTATTTTGGTGTTAAATTCTTAATTACTGAACTGTTGTTATGTTAAACTAAAGGTGGAATTTCTTTTTTCACCCAGAAAATGTTCTTTCAGAGATCTTTTATAAGGTACTGGCAATGTTAACCTGTCAAAGACATGTTTTAGAATGAGTTGCAAAAGGATTTGATATGTTAGGACTGATAGGCACTGGCAGTGTGTCGCCATGAGGAGGTCACTTCAGCTGTCTGTGCTAAAACTGGAAAAGCAAAAGAAATGCCAGCAATTGTGTCTCAAATGTTGTACGTCTCCTCAGCGTCAGAAAATATTATTATTATTATTATTATTATTATTGTCAAAAAGTTTAGTAAAGTCACGTCTTTGGACCAGAAGGGGTTTCCTGTTCCCAAGAGACTTTCCATTCCACTATCTTGGTTTACGTACAGTGTGCTTACTTTATTGTTGTATATTATTTGCTCCGTTGAATAAATTACAATCGCCTGTCTGTCATCTCCTGTCACCTGACTGTGATTCCTGCACTCTGCTTTCTGTTGGCCAAACCCTGTGAATTAGCACATTTTCCAGAGGTCCATGAAACCCTTCTTTTACTTGGTCTTTTGAGCCGAAAGCTAAACTGACCAACCCGAGAGCAAAATTGACAAGGCAGTGTGTGTGCGGAGGAGCCTAACCTCATCTCTAGTGCACTGGGCATCGATGTAGAAGAGAACATCTGAGCTGACGTCTCCACATTCAGCCAAACCCCAACTCGCACACCGCAGACAACCCATCTGTGGGCGCCGCTACGGCCTTTCAGACAACGGGCTCAGTGCACTAAGGTTAAAGTGCTCGGCCGAGGCTGCTGAGAGATGAGGATTCCATCTCATCTTTTGGACTGGGATGTGAGATACTGTCCTTCCAGAGGTAATGTGTTGTCCATCACGAGCTCCAAGCAAAGCACAGATAGAAAACTGAGAAATGCAGTGAAGTAACCGATCAGTTAAATCACATCATGGCAGCAACACATGCACTGTGTGTACAGCTTTACTCCGACCTTTTGTTTTTTCCCCCATTGAGACAAGTGAAGAAAAGAAAAGCGCTGAACTGGAGGAGATTAGGATTTTGTAAGTAATGAGCAATGTAATGAATTTAATTTAAGTAGCGTTTCCCAGCACTGGTCGCTTGTGAACTTTTCTTTTTGTATCTGGGATATCAACACTTAAACAATTGATGGAAATAAACTGAAGTCTGCTTAAGCAACTGGCTAAATAAATAGGCAGAAATGCAATAATGTTTTATTTTTCATCTTCATATCATTTTAAAGACAGAATTATTGACATAACCAATCAAAGTTCCATCTACTTTGCATTGTGGTGTGGCTCAAAAGTATTAATTAATTAATCCTACTTTGAGCCTTTCACTAATTAGTGTTGTACTGTTTGTTCATTTGTTTCTGTTACACAAAACTGTTCAATAAAGAAACCAAAATAATTTAATATACATAGGCAACTGATTTTTAAAACTGTTTTGTATTAGAAAGTAATCCCTGAGTTATTTCTGCTTTAAAGAAAAATATTAATTTGCTTGAAGAAAATATGACAAATTGCAATTAATACATAGCGACTTTCGATTACAAATTTGAACTGAGAGATTAATTGCAATTGAATTTTTAATCAAGTGTCCTCATGCAAACACATAATTTAGAACCATTACAAATGATGAAAATCATAAAAATTGTGTACAATATACAGAGCCATTTCTTGCTCTATGAAGTCTCTACAGAAGCAGAGGGCCATCAAAACCACTAAGGGCCCCCCAAGCTGCAAGTTCAGCCTCAGTATATTTGGGGAGTATGAACATCACCTGTCTGTTTGTAGCCAGCTAAGCCCCATCATGTGTTTAATGAAGCACTTACAGTATGATTAAAAATTAAACATTTGTTTTAAACAAAACTCAGCTGCAGTAGCAGGAAAGATTTGGCTTGTGTTTGTTTGTGGGGTAATCAATTCAAAATCAATGATTATCACCATAGACATATATAGATAGACGCCGCATTCACAGTGTTTCCCAGTTGACACGATACGTCACTGCGTCCGCCATATTGCAAGTGTCAAAAGTGACATTTAAACTAATACTGTACAGGCAGACGTGGAAACCGGGTTTTCTGATGAAAAAACAATAACGTTTAAAACATTATCGTTTACATGCAACAGATTTTGGAGAATGTATACACTAATATTGCAAATTTTAAATAATAATTATTATTATTATTATACAATTCCTCTCATATAGGTAACATTTCTTGGACTGTGGAATGTCTTCCATCTCTGAGACATTTCTAGACTTCATCCTGTTCTTACCCAACACAGTACTGAAGTATTGGTTAATGCCCGAGTCACGTCACGTATAGATTACTGTAATTCTATTCTATCCAGCATCCCACAAAAACGTATCCATCGCTTACAACTTCTTCAAAATTCTGCTGCCAGAATAATAACCTGCTGTTCTAAATCCACTGAACATATCACACCTCTTCTCTCTCAACTTCACTGGCTCCCTGTTCACTACAGAATACAATACTAAATACCGTTCTTAACATTTCAAGCTCTCCATAACCTCACTGATCTCCTCCAGACTTGCACTCCTCTTGCTCACTCAGATCCTCATCTGCAGCTCTATTTTCTGTACCGCACGTCAGAGTCAGTGCTATGGGAGCTTGAGCGTCTCTCCTGGTGCTCCTCAACTCAGGAATTCTCTTTCATCTCATATTCGTCAGCTCAATTCAATAACACATTTTCAAACTGCCCTCAAATCTTATCTTTTCAAACTGGCATACCAATTGTGAATTTTGCACTGTTACTACCAGTTATCTTTGTTTGCTAATTATTGCTTTTTGATTTATCATTCTCTTGTTTTAATTTTACTTATGTTGTTCAATTTTATTGTAAGGTGACCTTGAGTGCTAAGAAAGGCGCCTATTAAATAAAATGTATCATTATTATTATTGAGACAAAAACTTGACCAATGTCTGCAAGTCAAAATAGTAAGGCTGCAACTGGCAGTCTGGTCTTTCTTTTAACAGTGAAATGATAAACTCAATAACAAAAATAAACAATTTTATTGTATACAAATTGGCTTAATAATTTCTGAAAACATTTCACTCGTTCCTCTCTCAATCTCTCTCTCTCTCTCTCAAACACACACACAATGTGGTTACTTAAATATATACAGGATAGGATCTAAAATCCATGAAACAGAACTGTCTTCCATATCTTTTTCCGTGTGTTGCCGCTCTGTAATTTGAGAGTATTCATTCTGGAAATATGGTGCAGCCTTAGTTTGTGGAAGACAGACACCACTAAAGACATGAGCATAAAATGATGGTTGTCAGTTTCAAACTGTGTTTCCTCGATGTGCTCCTTGAGAAGAAATACATCATCTGAACCAATCTCAGCCTGAACAAACTGATTGATCAAAGATACACTGAAAGCTTGTCCTAATATCAACTGTCGGGTAACATGCTCAGCTACTTTGACCACCTTAACTGTACCCTCAGAAGGAATCACGAAACCTCCTTTGTTTTTTAATGTGAGCGAGTGGTAGCTTTGATCATATGATGCATGTACAGCATCTGCTACCAAACTAGCATGGCACACATCACAGGACAGCTTTCTCAAACTCCCGTCTAAGGGCTACCTGACCTCCCACTGCTTTCTGAGGTGGATTTCTTTGGGAAACCTTCACAGTTTGAGAAATGTTAACAGCTAACAACAATCTACATAGTTAGTGACTAAATACATTTAGCCAAAATGTTGTTTGGAGGCTCACTTGAGCACATAAATGCATAGCTTTGCTAGCTTAGCCTGGCGTAGCTAAAGTTAAGATTATGAAATGGGATTTTCTAATGCCCAAATATAACCAAAACAATTGTTCAGCCTTATCTATGAAATGTAATCCCCCGGGATCTGGTTTGGAGCGTACAGCGGTTTGTACAATCCCAAGCAGCACATGCGAGAGGCATCTTTATCCATTACTTCACTCCACAGCAGTGCCAATCGTAATATGGCGGCGACGTTGACATGCGATGCTGCTGGTCATGCGGCATCTAGTAATTCTACGTCTACACGGACCAGGTAGTGACACACACCGCATGCACTAAATAAAAAAAAAACATTAAAAACAAAAAAAAATCCACTTTTCGGCACGGCTCAATAGGAACTGTGCATGCAGTACAACTTGACATTATGGTTTATTTATTTTAGTTCCACATTAGTTGACCATAATGAAAATATTCATTCTGCAAAATAAACTAAGCAGTCTTTGCGGCATAACGTTGATGTCCAAGGTTCGATCGCCGTAAGATGAATCTTGTGTGCACACCTGATAAGCCCCAATTAGGGTGAAACACATGCGGTGTACTCTTTGTATTATTTGGCAGGTACCATATATATATGTTATATAAAGTATGTAGTGTTTTTATTTTCCCACGCACATAATAATTCATATAAAGTTTCCATTCCATTTTGATCTATTGTTGCAATTTCCCTCTTATCAGCACATTGTGTTTGTTTTAAAATATCTTTAGACATCAATTATTATTAATAAAATTGCCATTTGTCTTAAGGCATCAGGTTTACAAAACCTAATGTATCCAACCAGTTTTATAGAAATATATGGTCCTTTTTCAAAAAAAGAAAAGAATTACCACTGTGTTGCATTACATTGTGCTGACTGCCCCCCTTAGTATTACCTGTGACTGTCCACTTGTTAAAATTCTTTAATTCGTTCCCAGTTGTGCAATCAGGTCAGATGCTGAAGAAATGAAAAGCATAAAGCCACCGGTTCAAATCCACATTTATTCCAATAAATAAATGAATCTTACAGAGAATTTTAACTTTATATCCACAAAATTAAATTAAAATTAAGGAAGTGTGCTGTTATGCTTGAATCAATCTATTTGATCTATTTTTTTACAGTTAGTGCTTGCTGCTATAGTTCATATTTGTAATATATTTGTACTTAGTGATGTGTTTTTAATGTTATTTCAAGGTGTCTCTGTAAAACCCCTGAGAAACCAACTTACCTATTAATATAATAAAACTGAACTGAATTTAACAGTTGTAAAATAAAATATTCTTCACTAACTGAGCAGAATTTAAACAGCATGACGTAGTTCAGTTTATGATGAACACCATGTGGACAGCGGGCAGTGATATTCATTCTTACAAGTTTAATCAACATGACACAGCGCTGTTTGTGTGCAGACTCGTCTCATGTCAATGGTTTTATTCACCCATATTGACACAGAGCCAGTTCATTTTTATAACTTTAAAAAAAGGAAATACAAGACACTTATTCTTACATTTTTTATTGAAGTAATAAATGGTATGTTTAAAAATAACAAAAGTGAAAGATCTGTGAGCAATGTTTCTCAAAACAAAATTATGCACACATTCATATTTATATGTATATATATATTGTGCATAGAAAATTCAGTAATCATAAAGATGTATTAATGATAAATGCATTTAACTAGAACACATCTACAATGAAAATGGCCAACAAAGGGAGCTGTTAAAAATTATTAGGGAAGGAGAACACAAATATATTTACAGATTTGTACCTTAGTATTTAAAAAAAATGTTAGCAAAGGTTTTGAACACAATAAAAGTGAATCATTAAATTTGTCAAAAAAGGAAAAATGCTATTTTAGCTTTATGAACAAGATGCTACTCAGAGTCAAAGAGTTGTTATCCAGCAATATTCCATAAAAATGTGTTCTATTTAAACTGATGTTTTTCTTGATCTGTCCCTTAACATTTGTTCACTAATAATATTTTTATATCATCTTTGCTTACAAGTTTAGCTCAAATTGCTCTACAAAAATATACAGTTACAAACAAGGCATTATAAAAGTAAATGGGAAGCAAATGGAGGGGCCCTTGTCCTTTGTAATAAATACACTGCCTGGTCAAATTGCTGGGGACAAAGACAAACTTGCAGGCTTCAAGGATACTGGAGATAATAAACCTGTGGGGGTCCCAAGCCAAAGCCCACACAGCCCCCTCTGCACATCCCAGCATACATAATTGTGGCCGTCTCAGTCCAATCACAATTCCATTTCAGGACGTCTTGTGAACTTTTCTTCTATCACAGGAAATTGGAGTTGATTTAACAGACGGTGGAGACGCAGGGGGGCACCATTGCAATAAACTGGAAAAAAACAATAGAGAAAAACAACAAAGGTTAGTGCCCAGTGCAGAGCTTACAAAGTGTACACAGTACCATTTATAATCTATTACAACCAATGCAAGTAATTAAGAAAAAGCCAAATTAGAAAAGTGGGCTTGCTGAAGTTTTTCGAAATGCTTGACATTTGTAGCCTGGCACTTCTCTCTTAGCAAAGCATTCCAGATTTTGTTGCACGAGTACAGAAAGCTGCCAGTTTTAATGGTTGATCTTGGAATAAAAAGTAAAGCAACATTTAAGAAAAGAAAATTTGGGAGCAGACAATCCAAAGTACAGGCAGGTTCTAAAATTCTCAAAGCCTTCTAATTATTTAATAGAACCTTGAAATCAATTCTATGTGAGACAGGCGGCCAGTGTAATGAGACTGAGACAGTTTTCAGAAGAAAAAAAAAACAAAACAAAAAGGCCAATACCTCGTGATCACTTGGCAAAGGCACAGCAGATCAGAGCAGGGATTGAGATGGAGGATTCTAGAAGTGTCAGGAGGGCCAGCTGCTCCTTCAACATGGCACACATCTCTCCGTCCTTCTTCGTTAACTGCTGCCCCATAACACGACCGGACTCTTCTACTTCAATGTAACAGTTAAAAACATAAACACAGTATATACACGATGTTCACTCAAGGAGTTCAAACATTAATAAAGTGTACCCTTACTTCTTGTTCTGCCTCCTTTCTTGGTTCACCTGTAGATCAATTATTACCAAAGTAAACCATCACAATATATAAAGGTCAGCTTAGAGTAAAGTCTAACTAATAATATTTTTTTTAATTACTGTGGTTTTGTGTTGGGTTTTGAAAGAAACACAACTTAACTGTCATTATATGTAGCATCATTTTTTTCCTTTTACATTACACATACGGTAGACATTGTGTTACAGTCTCTTTATATCTGAACTTCTAATGTGATGTGCTCAGGTGTCATTACTTCCATCCATTTTCCAACCCGCTAAATCTGAACACAGGGTCATGGGGGTCTTCTGGAGCCAATCCCAGCCAACACAGGGCACAAGGCAGGAACCAATCCTGGGCAGGGTGCCAACCCACTGCAGGACACACCCACACACCAAGCACACACTACGGCCAATTTAGAATCGCCAATCCACCTAAACTGCATGTCTTTGGACTGTGGGAGGAAACCAGAGCACCCGGAGGAAACCCACGCAGACACGGGGAGAACATGCAAACTCCACGCAGGGAAGACCTGGGAAGCGAACCTGAGTCTCCAAACTGCGAGGCAGCAGCGCTACCACTGCGCCACCGTGCCTCCTGGTGTCATCACTTACATGAAAATATCTTTGTTTTTCTCTCCTGCCTTAGTTTTGTTTTAAGTTAAAATTAAGTCTCAGCTCTTTTTAATTTCCAACAACAAAAGCACAGTAACTTAAGAAAATAAATGTTATTTTGCAAACAAGAACAACATCCCTGTTTAGTGACTGCTGGTACTGATGCTCCTCAGCCTCTGTGTTTGTGAGGATTCACACTCTGAAGCTTTCCTGTCTAAAATAAAAAGCTGTGTTAGTTACTGGACAGAATGAGCAGACATACAGTACAGTATTCAAGGCAGCAAAATATTACAGATCAAGTAATAAATATGGGGAGGCTTTGCAGGAATTGTGCACAAATTACTACTGAAACTGGAAGCCTTAGTAGTCTTACCTGTAGAAATAGCAAATCTAATATGAACTGTACATAATCTCAAAATGGGAATCTTAAAAACAGAAGAAAACAACATCCAATTGTGTCTCAGAATTCGGGTACACTGGCATCTGCTCAGTCACATGGAAGGCTGGTTACCACTGGACATCCTGTAGGGTCAACAAAAAAAATACAATAAAGGCAGTGGTGGCTGCTAGCTTTTGAAACAGGGGAAGCTCATATTAGGCCTTCATCATAAAATTCATTATGTTATTTATATGTAAATTCTGCCCTCCGTTCCTTTGGCAGAAAATGGTCTGTGGCCCTGTCGTACCAATTGGCTCTCTTTTCCAGGAACTTAACCAGTTTCCTCTCGATGGCCAGGAGAGCAAGGTTTCTCAAACGATGCGGGTGTATGACTTGATCCATTTTAAACAGAAGAAGCTCCTCTCTACACCTGCTGATGTAGCGCCAATTGTTGCCACTAACGACAACAGCTTGTATAGCTGAGGCATCGCACTATCCAACGCCATGTCTTTAAAAAACACCAAGAAATCACACAGCTTACCCCTGCTCCCCTGTAAGTCATGATCTGAATATAGTACTTGAAGTTCAGCTCTCAGTCTCCCTGAGTCAAAGAAATGGCCATAACTTTTCAGCACACTTTCAAATGCCTCCTCTGGAAACACTTGTCTCATTTCATCAAATTTCCCTAGATTGACTAATTCTAAGAAGCTCATGCTTTCTAAATTTGTAAAACGCTGAGAAATCTGCTCCATGAGATTGTCTAGGATGGCCATGCACAAATTTCTGTAGCGGTCCTGGGGATCCTGTAATTGTGACAGACGGCGCTTTCTAATAGGTTCATCTCTAGGGTCTGATGTGAGATTTGCTGCTTTTGCATAAACTGCTTGATAAGGCTCCTCTGACCTCTTCTCCTTGACAAAAGCAAGGAGAGACCCAATTCTTTTTTTGCAGTAAAGAACATCCATAGCCCTTTGCTGGACAATATCAAAGACAACATCTGTCTCAGAGAACATTTGTTCATATGTGTACAACATGAACACAAACTCAAAATCCTCCAGTTTCATTATAAAGCCTTTGGCAGCATCTATTGTGTCATCATCCATGCTCTCATCCTGGGTAATCTTGTCAAAAGTCTGCAGGAGGCCATCATAATAGTTTGCCACAGTGCTCACTATCCGTGATGTGAAATTCCATCGAGTACGAGCATTTCTGGGCAATCTTGAAGACCCTGCAGACTCAAGAAAAGATATCCTTTTTGTGGACTTTGAAAAAAATGTGGTGAACCCAGAGAGAGATGCAAAAAATATTCTTGACTCAGGCAAGCATTTAGCACCCTGGGACAACACCAGGTTCAGTCTGTGTGCATAGCAATGCACAAACACTGCACTAGGGGCTATTACTTTAACTTTGGGCTGTAGGCCATTGAGAGATGAAGCAAAGACGGCAGCCCCATCGTAGGTTTGTGCCACAAGTTTTTCTCTAAAACTGTAGCCCTGCATGTTCTCGTTTAAAACTTCAAACACAGACTGAGCATCTCGACCCCCTGACACATCCAAAAATCCAATGAAGCACTCTTGAATTTTACCTGCACTATCCACATATCTAACAATGACAGACAGTTGGGCATGGCAAGATATGTCAGTTGCTTCATCCACCTGCCATGCAAAAAAGGAGCAGTCTGAATTTCACCTTTTATATGATCAGAAACAGTAGCTGCGAGAGCAGAGATCAAGTCATTTTGGATTGAGTGGGACATACCAGAAACACAGCTGATGACTGAAATTGTGTGGCCAAGACAGAGACATATTTAGCTAATGTTTCTGTAAATTCCCTGTAATTCCCCTTATTTGCTGATTCACTACTCTCATCATGCCCCCTGAATGCCAGCTCCTGCCGGCCAAGCAAGGAAGTCGCATCAATTAGACGTTGTAGGCAGGCCCTGTTTTTTTTTACTGTTTCATTATGTTTTGCCACCTGAATGCGAAGAACTTCATTGATTTCATGTTCAACCCTAACCCTGCCCAGACAACTTAACCTTGCACATGAACTCACATGTTCTTTGCACTTTTCATGCCTTTTGTATGCCCTGTCAAAGTTACCCAGATCCGCAAAACCCAAGTTTGACCAAACACATCCCATTCCCTGAGAAGGTTTCGTCAAGAGGCATGGCCAACAGTACATTTTCTTTGTCACAGCACGTCCAGTCAGCCAGTTCACCTTGTCATACCAGGAGAGCTGAAAAGACCTGTTATTTTTTCCTGATTTTTGCACCAGATCAATCTTGGGCGTTGGTCTGCCCTGCCGTTTAAGTTTGAGTCTCTCCTCGTAAGGAAGACTACTAAATGGTTTTGTCAAAAGCACGTCAACAATATTAGCACCGTCTGCCATTATGCACAGCTTGCTAGCTGGCTATTTCCCCTTCCACGAGCTACTTTAATTATATGAACGAACTAACTTTACAATGCTGAAACAAGGAGCAAAGTCAAGAACGCTATATGTTTTTTTTTTTTTTTATTATTTAAAGAATAATTTGTACAAACAAAAATGGTTTATATCACCAGCAAACAATACAGAGGGCAGCAGTTTGTCGTATGACTTCACCTGCAAATCCGCTTGGGACTGAACTTGAATCTCTGTACAGTAGTGCTGATGTATACTTAAGACATGCTGTCAATCAAAAAAAGGGGTTCCGCCCTTTAAACAGCTCCTCCAATCATCATGCAGCAGCCCAGCGTCCTGGCCCACCCATTGTTCCATTCACTCCCAGAGAAATTGAGCTTCCCTGAGAGTGACGATTTTGGTGCATTTATCCAATTACTGTCCAGCTTTTCTGCAGTGAAAAAAGCTTCTCTGTGCTTCCCCATAGAGCTCCAGTGAAGCTGGGCTTCAGGAGGGTTTAACGTGCTGTGCTGCACGAAAATGTATGACAAGAAAATCGCGTCAAACAATCTACAATAAATACCTGATTCTGAATGAGCTAGTCATGAAGTTGAACGCGTTCTAGCGCACTTTTATTAAAACCAATATACACTCACCTAAAGGATTATTAGGAACACCTGTTCAATTTCTCATTAATGCAATTATCTAATCAACCAATCACATGGCAGTTGCTTCAATGCATTTAGGTGTGTGGTCCTGGTCAAGACAATCTCCTGAACTCCAAACTGAATGTCAGAATGGGAAAGAAAGGTCATTTAAGCAATTTTGAGTGTGGCATGGTTGTTGGTGCCAGACGGGCCGGTCTGAGTATTTCACAATCTGCTCAGTTACTGGGATTTTCACGCACAACCATTTCTAGGGTTTACAAAGAATGGTGTGAAAAGGGAAAAACATCCACTATGCGGCAGTCCTGTGGGCGAAAATGCCTTGTTGATGCTAGAGGTCAGAGGAGAATGGGCCGACTGATTCAAGCTGATACAAGAGCAACTTTGACTGAAATAACCACTCGTTACAACCGAGGTATGCAGCAAAGCATTTGTGAAGCCACAACACGCACAACCTTGAGGTGGATGGGCTACAACAGCAGAAGACCCCACTGGGTACCACTCATCTCCACTACAAATAGGAAAAAGAGGCTACAATTTGCACGAGCTCACCAAAATTGGACAGTTGAAGACTGGAAAAATGTTGCCTGGTCTGATGAGTCTCGATTTCTGTTGAGACATTCAAATGGTAGAGTCAGAATTTGGCGTAAACAGAATGAGAACATGGATCCATCATGCCTTGTTACCACTGTGCAGGCTGGTGGTGGTGGTGTAATGGTGTGGGGGATGTTTTCTTGGCACACTTTAGGCCCCTTAGTGCCAATTGGGCATCGTTTAAATGCCACGGGCTACCTGAGCATTGTTTCTGACCATGTCCATCCCTTCATGACCACCATGATGGGATGGACATCATGATACCTCTGATGGCTACTTCCAGCAGGAAAATGCACCATGTCACAAAGCTCGAATCATTTCAAATTGGTTTCTTGAACATGACAATGAGTTCACTGTACTAAAATGGCCCCCACAGTCACCAGATCTCAACCCAATAGAGCATCTTTGGGATGTGGTAGAACGGGAGCTTCATGCCCTGGATGTGCATCCCACAAATCTCCATCAACTGCAAGATGCTATCCTATCAATATGGGCCAACATTTCTAAAGAATGCGTTCAGCACCTTGTTGAATCAATGCCACGTAGAATTAAGGCAATTCTGAAGGCGAAAGGGGGTCAAACACCGTATTAGTATGGTGTTCCTAATAATCCTTTAGGTGAGTGTAAATACGACAGTGCATATATGAGCATTTATTTTCTGACATAGTAGAGGAAGCGGAGCTTCCCTTGTAGTCTTAGAGCAGTCGCCACTGAAAAGGGGCATTGTACTTCTAACCGCAGCAATAAGAAATAAGTTATTTCTAAGGAGCAAGCCTTCTCCATTATATTTAGTTAAATGTATGTATGTGAACTTCTATAAGCTTATAACACATGACAACAGCAGGTGCCCAGCCTGTCACTGTGCCACATCAGATGCACACTACACTTCTCTGATGGTTTTGGATATAAATTTTAAAATTGCCTATTTTCAACCATGGAATTTTTTTCTACTAAATAAGGTTTAAGAAATCCATTAACAATTTGTAATGCTATTATCTGCATCCTGCTTTCTTGTGATAACTTAGCTGTTGCTACTCTTGTATGTAATTTAGCCTTCATCATTATATTTTGTTAACTAATAAAATGCTGCAGATGTTCTATCAGATGGTTGTGGTGAGTGCCCTCTTCTAAGCGGTGGTGTGCTGGGAAGGCAGCATAAAGAAGAGGGACGCCTCATGCCTGGACAAACTGGTGAGGAAGGCAGGCTCCATTGTATGCACGGAGCTGGACAGTTTGACATCCGTGGACAACGGGCGCTGAGCAGGCTCATGTCAATCATGGAGAATCCACTGCACAGGATCATCTCCAGACAGAGGAGCAGCTTCAGCGCCAGACTGCTGTCACCGTCCTGCTCCACTGACAGACTGAATCATTCCTCCCCCACACTATGCGACTCTTCAATTCCACCCGGGGATAAACATTAACATTATACAAAGATATTGTCTGTCTGTATACCTGCATTGTTATCACTCTTTAATATTTTCTTTATCAGTATGCTGCTGGAGTATGTGAATTTCCCCTTGGGATTAATAAAGTATCTATCTATCTAACTTTATTATGGAGAAACTATTTCATTGATGTAATCTGATATTAACATAATAAAAAAATATCGATGGCTTTGGAGGGCACACTTTACACCCGTCCAGTGTCAGTCGTGCATCCCTAATTCTATTCCTAATTCAACACCTCGATTACATTGTTTTGCTTAATTATTAGCATGCCGTTTGCTCTTTAAGATAACAAATGTGGACAAATGTTAAAAAATACACACCACCAAATGCTAATAGGGTGTTACGAAATAAATGACATACATCCATTAATCCATTAACCCAAACACGGAAAATGCTGTGATTTTTATGTTTAAACCACAAGATTACGAAGTATTGCAACTGAAAATGAAAACCCTTATTGCCTTTTCCATCAAAATGATGTACTTACAAAAGCTGTACATATCCATTATAAAGTTCACAGACACATGTCGCATTTAATTTCGTTCCCTCTTCATTCGACTGGAGTTAAATTTTTCAGGCGACACATCTTCTTCCAAGACGTTACAAAATTCAAAAGTTGCCATCTTTTCCAGTAAGAAGTCCACTTACAGACGGAGATAAACGGCAACACAAAAATGACTCGCAAGTACAAGTCAAACCTGACGAATGACGTGTGTTGTAAAACATTAGACATGCGCAGAACAAATCGGGCAGCGTCGTGAAATCAATTTTAATCAATTTTAATTTAGCAGAAAGCACGTGCGCGAGACAAATCGGAAGGGGACTCGTGTCGCAAAGTAAAAAAACGCAGATCGGCAGGGTAGTAATAGTAAAGCTCTGCGCATGTGTGAGCAGGTGCGCGCGGCTCGGGTTGTCTTTGTGCGCATGTGCGCGCAAATCGGGTAGGCACTGCAGATCGGGTAGCGACAGGCGAGCCAAATTGTATCCGCTGCTATAATGTTGATAAATTTCAACTGGAGTTATTAAACTTTCAAATTTTTGCCTGGTTTTTAATTTTAATGCATAATTGTTCTCCCTGGGACCCTAACTTATAAATATGTACTTATCAAAAAAAGAGAAGCAAATCTCTTAAATTGCTTAATAGATATTATATTGTTTGTTTTTCTAAAGAAATGTAAAAATTTGCATTATTGAAAGTTGCACTTCCGTAAACCATCTTTTTTTATTTATTTTGGAACTGAACTAACAGATTTTAAACTTAACTTTAAAAATGTTTTGTTTGGGTAGATGCGATAATTACAAATCATTGTTTTAGTGATTTTAAAACCTTTAATTGCCATATACCATTTCTTGTACTGCATTAGGAATTTGTCATTTGTTGCATACCCCGACTTACTCTCCAAACGGAGATATACTTTCTTGTAAATAAGATTACCGTTATTAGGTCATCGGTCTCACTGCCTGCTCAGATTCATCTCTTCCCACAGTGTGTTCAGCTGTCTTTGACCACTTTGAGCCTGTGTGTGTCATTGTCTCTGTTGTCTGATTTGGTGCAATGCCTGAATCCTACAAATTGCCTCCTGGACAGCATTGTCCCCTCTCGATTAGTTAAGGGTATTTTTTTTATTATTCTGTCACACCAAGTATTGTTACCTTAATAAATTCTAGCTTGATTGTTGGTTGTGTTCCTGCTGCCTTGAAACACGCTGTGGTGAAGAAACGTATTATAAAAAACAAAATAAGGACCCTCTAATGTGTCAAATTTCAGGCAAATTTCTAAACTGCCTTTTTATCTAAAGTCTTAGAAAAAAAATGTCCTAACACAAACATTTCTGGATGAAAATAGTATTCTGTAAAAATTCCCATCCAGATACAGATGTTTTCACAGCACTGAAACATCTTTGTTAAAGGTTAACAGTGACCTCCTCTTCCCAGCTACTACTGCTGGTGATTCTGCGATTCTTGTACTGCTAGATCTTACCTCAGCTTTTGATATTTTGGATCTTACAATTCTTATATCCTGCCTTGAATAGTTTGTAGTCATCCACGGTAATGCCCTGAAATGGTTTAAATCCTATCTAAGCAATGAGAGCGTTTCTATTCATTTGGGTGAGTTCTCATCCTCTGTAGCTCCTCTTACTTGTGGGTTCCATCCTTGGACCAGTTCACTTTTTGATATGCATGTTACCTTTAGGCTCCATTGTTATCAAGTATGGCTTCTCTATGCTGATGATATTCAAATATATTTACCACTAAAATCAAAGCAAGAAAATACAGACCCTCCATACGTGCTTGAATGATATTAAAACCTGGATGGGAATGCATCTTCTTAAAATAAATGATAATAAAACTGTGATCATGGTGTCCAAAATTTAAGAAAGATTGAGTGTCTCTGATGTTGCTCTTGGACCCCTTGCCATATCCAGCTGAGACTTTAAGGTAAAAGCTTTTCTTTCTTACAGTGGTCTTGAAAAGGCCATCTGAGCTTTTACAACATTTCATTTGGACTATTGCAGTTCTTTGTAGGTAGGTGTTGATCAGGCCCTGTTACGACACCTACAACTATTCCACAACGTTGCTGTTCACTTATTCAATGGCTCTCGCAAGTGTGGCCATATTTCACCAATACTGACGTTGCTTCATTGGCTTCTGGTCCATTTCAGAATTGATTTAAAAATTTTATTTCTTGTTTTCAAATGTTTGAATGGATCAGCCCCATCTTGCCTCTTGGAACTTCTTCACTTGTATGTGCCAACAAGAGCCCTGCGGTCTGCTAGCCAGAGGCTCTCAGTTGTGCCGAGGTCGAGGCTGAAGCAAAGGAGGAATCGGGTGTTTGCAGCGGCTGCTCCTTTTCTCTGGAATGGCTCCCCTTATTATATTAGGTTTGCTCCAGCACCGGCCATTTTTAAGTCATCATTAAAGTCTTATTTCTTCTTGCTGGCATTTGACTCTGCAAGAGGTTGACATTGTGTGTATAGGTTGGTTCCTGTACATTTGTGACTATCAATATGTATGTATGGGTATTTTGAGTTTATCTTTTATGTAATGGTTGGTTATTCTTTCAGTTTTGTGATGTGTACATACGGTATATCTGAACTGCTTCTTTTTCTCTTCCTTGTACAGCACTTTCGTTCAGTTCTGGCTGCTGTTGTAAATGTGCTTTAAAAATAAAAATTGCCTTGCCCTGCTTTATAAAAAAAATATTTTAATACATAACACCAAGATGTGCAGATCTGAGACAATGGACTGTAAAGATGAAGTTGGTTTGCAACATTATTACAAAAAAGTTAAAAAATATACAAAATATAGAAAAAGAATTGTAGGTTGTAATTGAACAATGAGGGCCATGTATGTTTGTTACATTTTCTGACAAAACACAGTCATTTTCCTTTTTCCTCTCACGTTATCTTAAAACAGATGCATGTCTTCCACATGTGAATAAAGGATGATGAAGGGTCTAAGGACATATTCCCTCTCCTCTTCTTCTGGAAACTAAAATAGCAAATCAGATCTCTGAAGGGCCTCCTCAATGTCGTCTTTGTCCATTGATACACGGAAAATGCTGAACTTCCAGGAGTCTGCACGTACCCGCATTTATTCAATTGTTTGATGACTTTGTGTACATCTGTTTGATGTAAGTTACGCTTTGCTGTTTTTTTATTAGAAATAATTTTCTGCAAGTAATGATAAAGCTCGTAACGTTGTTTTACTAACATGTTCAGACAACCCTTTATGTCAAAGTGTGTTCAGTTTAACGTTCAAAACTGTATAAGTACATTCAGAAATGTTGCTTCTTTATTAATACATAACAGCTTCAAAAAAACAGACTTGGTAATAGTTGTTTAAGTCGTGATTTGTCTGAGTCTGTACAGCGCTAACGTATCTGCTAAGTTTTATTTAGTGCCTTTTGCCAACGACAGCACCTCATAGCGCTCTGTTAATTTCTGCTGCCCTCTACTGACCTTTTTGGGCATTACCTGTTTTAGGTTCTCTGAGCCTTTATTTTGTGAGTGATTTTATGTTATTGTATTTGTTCAGTTTCAGAAACCACACATAAATATTTGTCTACAACTAAACATTTAGCTCTACAAAGCCATTGCAACAATTCCTTCCTTTGCAATGTTCAGCAGTTAATTGAGATCTTTCTACCTTAATTCTGGTCTGCCTCATCCTTTTTATCGGGGATTAGGATTTGGTGCCGCAGACACACACCCGTTTGACGCACGCGCTGTTTAACAGTTATTATAAAACTTTAAGCCTTTTCCTCCACATTTACAAGGAATGTAAGAAAAGGAAAGTAAAAAAAATGTACATTATATTCCGAATTCGTTATACAATATTAACATATTAACATTACTGCTTTTGATCACAGATTCTACAAGTCTTCAATGTTTCTTACCATACACTATTATTAACACAGCACACAATGCATTTCAAATGTTTTAAGACCGTTAAGAGTTGTACTGTCACTCCAGTTTGTCAGAAGATGTAAAACAGGCTTTTAGTCTTTTGGGCTTTGACTCCTACTGGTTAACGATTAACAGTCGGCATCTGAGACAAGCATGAAGTCTTTTTATACATTTTATTCACTATACAATAGGCATTGTAAGCCAACATCAACAAAATGTAATTCATCCTTCTTATGGAAGTTTATAAAATGAGGTGTCTTTACCTGCTCATCAGTGCCCTGTGCTGGCTGTTGGAGGAGGGAGGCTGACGTTTCTTCTAAAAGTAAAGATCTGAAGCCTGCATGAACGTGGTGCTATGGAATACCGAGACATGTGTTCACTTCAGAGGTAGTGCAAGTCTTTACTGATCTTCTGTCTTCTCATTAATGGCTCAATAAAGCCTAAACCTGAAAAGAGAGAAAATAATATTTACCTAAGGAAATGTTAAAAAAGAACCAAAAGAATAAACACAAAAAATGACCCTGTTGTTATGTCACGTGATACTTAATTCCATAAATACACACAAAACAAACTTTGTCCGTAGTGGTGCGGAGTATCCGACCACTCACTTCTTTATTGCATTAACCCCAACTCACTAGTATAAACCACATATCAATTGCTTGGTGCCACCTACTGGTTACTATCGGCATTGTGAAACATGTAGTTTAATACAATACATAACATATCTCCTCCCTGCTAAGATTGATTGTCAATAACACAAAGATTTTTTTTATTTTTTTATAACAAATATATCTCAGAACTCTGAAAAAGAATATGTCTCTGAACTTGAACAGTCACACACTTGTATGTTCTCCATCTCAGTGGGTGTTCACTCATCACGGTAGTGTAGTGGTGGTTTAGTGATCCTCACAGGATAACGTCTGACAGCCTCTGTTACCAGAGTATGCTGCGTGTGTCGTGAATCAGTGGACTTGGGTGTTTTTGGTGGTATATCTATCTCTGGAACTTGATCATTCTTGTCATGGTGAGATGTACTAGGGTGATGTGTGGTACTACTATCTCTCTGGGGTAGTAACACCAGGGGGTCCACTGGAGGGTTCACTGCAGCCTGCTGAAGCTCTGGATCAGGACGTGTCAGCATCTGGTCCACATGGCATTTCCATACCCCTTGTTGTCCCACATTTATCTTGTATGACACTGGTCCAGTCTTCTCCATAACACCTTGGGTCCACTTCTCTTCCCCCTTCCTTTAATCATGCACGAGGACAGGCTCTCTTATATCAAACTGTCTGTCTTTGGAGCGTGGTTGGCGGCTCTCTTGTTGAGCATCTTGCGACCTGTGCACTACACTAGCGACACTGGGTTTCAGGAAATCCAGCCGTGATCGCTTGCGTCCAAGGAACAACTTAGCTGGTGTCTCCTTTGTTGTTGCATGAGGGGTATTGCAGTATGTTAACAGAAATGTATGCAGGCATTGTTGCACAAGTGCTGTGCCTCTAGAAGGTTTTAAGGAATGTTTGAAGGTCTGCATGAAACGCTCAGACAAGCCATTGGTGGTAGGATGGTACGGTGCTGAGCGGATGTGTTTTACTCCATTGGAATTCAAGAATGTACTAAACTCTTCAGAACAGAACTGAGGTCTGTTATCACTCACAAGGATGTGTGGAATGCCATATCGACTAAAAAGGCTCCTGAGCACTTGAATGGTCTTACCGGCTGTGGTGTTGTCCATAATATGCACCTCAGGCCACTTGGAATGTACATCTATCATGACCAGGTACATATTTCCTTCAAATGGACCCACAAAGTCCACATGTATCCTTTCCCAGGGACTAGAGGGCCACATCCAAGGGTGTAAAGGTGCTAGCCCAGGCTCTTTTTTCATACTCTGACAAGAGTTGCAGGATTTAGCTTGGAGCTCAATTTGAGAGTCAATGCCAGGCCACCGTACGTAACTGCGTGCCAAGCTTTTTATTCACACTATACCTGGATGTGCTATATGGAGCTCTTTCAGAACCCGGGGGTGTAGTTTTGGTGGAACAATCACTCTCACGCCCCATGAGGCATCCCATTTGTATTGTGAGATCATGCCGGCGCAGTAAGTAGGGTGCCAGTTCTTCATCTGTATTCTTTGCAGCTGGAAAATGCCCAGTGGTGACCATTTCCACAACATGAGATAAAATGGGTTCAGACATGTTGTGCCGTCTGATCTCGGTGTTACTAACTGGTAGGGTGTCCAACTGAGACGTGTAAAATACATCTACTGCGCTTAGTTTCTCTTCATGAGCATGGGAGATAGGTAAGCGTGAAAGATCGTCAGCATTTGCATGTAATGCACCTTTCTGATATTGAATAGTGTAATCATGCGCAGACAGGAGGAGTGCCCAACACTGCATTCGGGCAGCAGCCATTGACGGCGTACTTTTCGATGGGCTCAAGATGGAGGTTAATGGTCGATGGTCCATGAGCAGCATGAACTTGTTACCATAGAGGTACTGGTAGAACTTGCGTACTCCAAAGGCTATTGCTAGTGCCTCCCTCTCGATCTGAGCATAATTTTGTTCCTCTTTACTAAGAGTTTGTGATGCATAGGCTATCGGTTTTTCTTTGCCATCAGGCATGACATGCGAGAGCACAGCTCCGACCCCATAAGGTGAAGCATCGCACACGAGTCGAAGGGGCAGTTCTGGATGATAATGGGTCAATACCTCTTGCGATACTAGGGGTAATTTAGCATCCTGGAACGCGGACTCACAGACTGATGTCCACTGCCATTGCTTCTCCTTATTTAGCAGTTCATTCAGTGGTTTCAAGATAGTGGACAGGTCAGGGATGAAACGTCCATAGTAGTTTAACATTCCCAGAAAAGAACATAATTGACTAACCTCTTGTGGTGCTGGGGCCTCCACAATGGCACGCACCTTTTCTGGTGATTTGTGAAGTTCTGTGGCATCAATTATGTGACCCAAGTATTCCACAGACTCCTGGAAGAACAAGCACTTCTCTTGCTTGAGATGCAGGCCATACTCCTCTAGCCTACCCAGAACTGTATCCAGAGTTTTGAGGTGGGTCTGCTCATCAGAGCCACTCACAAGGATATCATCCAGGTAACCGTGAGTATATGGCAGTCCGAGAAGCACTTGGTCCATAGTCTTCTGAAATAAAGCGGGTGATGACACTACACCAAAGGGTAAGTGATTAAAACAGAAAAGCCCTTTTTGCATTGAGATAGTCAGCAGCTTCCTAGACCTCTCTTCCACCTCCATCTGTAGATAGGCATTTGACAAGTCTAACTTACTAAAGTGTTCACCACCTGCTAGAGAGGCAAAAAGGTCCTCAATGCGTGGAATTGGGTACTTATCCACACAGAGAGCTGGGCTGAGTATGACCTTGAACTCCCCACAAAGTCTTATTGTGCCATCCTTTTTGCTTACGGGCACCACGGGTGTGGCCCAGTCACTGTGCTCCACTGGTGAGATCAGTCCAAGCGCATTCAGGCATTTCAGTTCGGCCTCCACTTGAGGTCAAAGAGCATAAGGGACATTCCGTGGTGGACAGAATTTGGGTGCAGTGTTAGGTCTGAGAGTCAGTCTGGCTGTAATTCCTTTCATTGTGCCTAGCTTTTCAGAGAAAACAGCTGAGTGTCTCCTTAACACAAACTCCAAGTTTTCTTTTTCTCTTTGCTCAATGGCATGCACCATCTTTAAGTCTTTCCAGTTCAGTTTAATAACTCTCAGCCATTCTCTGCCAAACCGTGGGGGTGCTTCTACTTTCACTACATACAAAGGCAACTTAGCACACTGATTATTTAATTTGACCTGCTCTTTTATAACCCCTTCTGGTGCCAGCGGCTCCCCAGTGTACATCTTTAGCATGACATCTGTGGGTTGCACAGCCACTTGGCTCAGTGTGCTTCTGTACTGCTCCCAGGGAATCAAAGACACTGCAGCCCCTGAATCCAATTCCACTTCCGTTTTCTTCCCGTTTACTATAGGCAGCACGGAAATTCGTGAATATTTGCCTTTTAGAGACAAAGAATACAGTCCTAACTCATTGTCAGTATCAGATTTATTTTCTTCACTCTCACTTTCATCTTTCCCTGCCTCGACATGATGAATTCTCTTCTTATTTTGCATCCTTCGCTCAATTATATTATCCTTCTGAGTAAGATTTCCCTCTTTCCATTTCTTTTCTCTGTCCTGATAGCTTTTGGTTTTGTTCCTACAAAAGTTCTTAGTGTGGCCTTTTTTTCCATACTGGTGCCAGTCACGGTCTTTATACCAGCAGTCATCATCAGTATGATTCAATTTCATGGCATGGTATTTGTCACAGTTTTTAGAAAGCACCGCATTCACTTTAAGGGAAGCACTTAACTGCTGCACGTCGCGCGCTGCCGTCTCCGCTGAAACTGCGTAATCAACTGCTTTCTGAAACCTGAGATCTTTCTCAGTCAACAGGCGCTTCTGCACAGTTTCACACTTTAGTCCACAAACAAACCTGTCTCGTAGTGCGTCTTCCAAAAACGCACCGAGCTCACAACATGTTCCGAAAGACTTTTCAGCACCGCTACGTACTGTGCTATCGTTTCCCCTTCCACCAAATACGCTTGTGGAACCGGTAACTCTCCGCTGTCACGAGTGGTTTCGGGGCGAAATGGGCTTGTAAAACTTCCGCAACACGGTGATACTCCATCTCCCCTGGCTTCGTAGGCGCTACCAAACTGCGTAGTAATCCGTACGTTTTATGTCCCATTACACTAAACAACACAAGCATTTTCTTCGCGGCCGTAATGTCATTAGCCAGTATGTAATGTTCAAATCGTTCAATATACTGTACGTCGTTCATTGCTCACCAGCGTCCTCGAAGGGATCCATCCGTCCGATTACTCCAGCCATGTCGTCGGCACCTCGCACTCCACGTTAGACTCAGCGGCGGAAAAGAATCTCCTTTAAACAGTCTAAACCAGCTCCCTAGCTAGCCACTACACAGCGCGGTCGGTACTTCTCGTTGACACAACTCGTCGCCAATTTATGTTATGTTGTGTGATACTTCATTTCATAAATACACACAAAACAAACTTTGTCCGTAGTGGTGCAGAGTATCCGACCACTCACTTCTTTATTGCATTAACCGTAACTCACTAGTATGTACCACATATCAATTGCTTAGTGCCACCTACTGGTTACTATCGGCATTGTGAAACATGCAGTTTAATACAATACATATCACCTGTCCTGGCTGTCCATTATTCCTGTACCTTCTAATTTGTTGTTTGATTCTTGGCCTTCATTTAGAAAGGCGTTTACTCGCTCAGTCCGATGTGAGCAGTTACTTCAGTGATTTCAGAAAGAAGCACTTCAGAAGAAGTTTATAATGGTAAGTATTTTGAGTATTTGTCTTTGACTTACAATAGGGCTAAGTATATTTGCCATATTACCACAGAACTAAATTAAAGTTATTACAGGAAATTTAAATTTCATTTACCCCTTGGGGCTGGAGTTCTCAAGCTATATATATATATATATATATATATATATACAGTGGGTATGGAAAGTATTCAGACCCCCTTCGATTTGCAGCCATTTGCTAAAATCATTTAAATTAATTTTTTCCCTCATTAATGTACACACAGCACCCCATATTGACAGACAAAAAAAAGAATTTTTGAAATTGTTGCAGATTTATTAAAAAAGAAAAACTGAAATATCACCTGGTCCTAAGTATTCAGACCCTTTGCTCAGTATTTAGTAGAAGCACCCTTTAGAGCTAATACAGCCATGAGTCTTCTTGGGAAACATACAAGTTTTTCACACCTGGATTTGGGGATCCTCTGCCATTCCTCCTTGCAGATCCTCTCCAGTTCTGTCAGGTTGGATGGTAAACGTTGGTGGACAGCCATTTTTAGGTCTCTCCAGAGATGCTCAATTGGGTTTAAGTCAGGGCTCTGGCTGGGCCATTCAAGAACAGTCACAGAGTTGTTGTGAAGCCACTCCTTCGTTATTTTAGCTGTGTGCTTAGGGTCATTGTCTTGTTGGAAGGTAAACCTTCGGCCCAGTCTGAGGTCCTTAGCACTCTGGAGAAGGTTTTTGTCCAGGATATCCCTGTACTTGGCCGCATTCATCTTTCCCTCGATTGCAACTAGTCGTCCTGTCCCTGCAGCTGAAAAACACCCCCACAGCATGATGCTGCCACCGCCATGCTTCACTGTGGGGACTGTATTGGACAAGTGATGAGCGGTGCCTGGTTGTCTCCACACATACCGCTTAGAATTAAGGCCAAAAAGTTTTATCTTGGAGTTTGCTAAAAGACACCTGAAGGACTCTGAGATGGTGAGAAATAAGATTCTGTGGTCTGATGAGACCAAGATAGAACTTTCTTTACTTTCTTTTTTAATAAATCTGCAACAATTTCAAAAATTCTTTTTTTTGTCTGTCAATATGGGGTGCTGTGTGTACATTAATGAGGGAAAAAATTAATTTAAATGATTTTAGCAAATGGCTGCAATATAACAAAGAGTGAAAAATTGAAGGGGGTCTGAATACTTTCCGTACCCACTTTTTATATAAATATATATATACACAAACACACTAGCACTTCCTCAAAGCCGGCATGTCATTCTAAAGAGGACTGAGCAGAGTCACGTTGTTAAAAGGAGTTTAATGTTACAAAAATATTTATATAAACCATTATAAACATACATTTTAAATATCTGGATTTTGAAAGGTAGGCGTTTCTGGAACATCAAAACCACTATAGACAGTATGCTGAAATTAAAAGAAAAAAAAACAAATATAATAAAATAAAATCAACATAACACAAATATCCAACACAACTTGTAGAAGGTGACAAAGATGGGAACCAACAACCAGATATAATCCTCCCTCTACAAATACTGCAGTGAAAGAAGAGAGGACTAAAGCTGAGACACACCTCATTAAAAGTGAAGGGGGCCTCGAGGATGAAATACAGAGACACCACAAAATGGTCCTTCAGAAATCTGGACACAACATTAAATACAGACATAAACAAAAAGATAGTTACAATATGAAATGGTCACACCATCAACATGGGAATTCCACACTCATGGACAATCATCTGACTTGGAAAGAATTAATACAAGGGGTAAAAACATAATCAAAGACAAATATTAAATACTGACGTACAGTAAACTGTGGACAATACAATTTACTTTTCTATAGCCCAAAATCACACAGGAAGTGTTGCAATGGGCTTCTTGCCTCTTGAAATCCCCCCAGCCTTGACTCTCTGAGAAGACAAGGAAAAACTCCCAAAAAAGCCTTGTAGGGAAAAATGGAAGAAACCTCGGGAAAGGCAGTTTAAAGAGAGACCCCTTTCCAGTTAGGTCGGGCGTGCAGTGGGTGTCAAAAGAAGGGGTTCAATACAAGTATACAGAACAGAACAAATCCTTAATACAGCATAATAATAAAAATTTTAGAAGTACAGAGCAGAATTTAACAGTAGATGATATCACATAATAAGATTTGGATATTTTTAGAGTCCTGGAGACCTCATCCATCAAGCTGCCTCCCCCATTTGGCCATTCCATGGCTGAGACAGCGCTGGGCCAGCCAATCCGATGAAAGGACCCCTCTAAAGTGACAATGATTTTTAAACAAAAACAACAATGGAAATGGCCACTGGTGACACACCCTGTGTACATCTGTAAATAGTGGAAAATGCAGGATTAGCTCCGCTTCTTAAACTATATTTTAAAAAGTTCCAGTTCAGAAATCTAAACGTCAGTATTGTTACATAATGTGGCCTTCATGACTCAGGATGCTGTAGTCCGTTTGCTTTTTACAAAGAGGGCACTTGGACTCGTTTTGATATTTAATAAATGTAATCAAAGTTGTTTTTATATTTTCTGCCTTTATGGAGAAATGTGACTGTGGATATCAAGACAAAAACAATATGTAATACTAATTTGGCAGAAAGCGCTATCGTGCTTTTATAAATAGCTAACCTAACTACAGAACAATCAAGTTAAATAAGATATTTAAGAAACATTAATGACATCGATAAACATAAATACCTTTCATAATGTACACTAGCATTACAGATTCGCTACATAACATCTCGTAAATAAGTTAAGTTAATATAGATAATATTAAAAAGAAATGATACAAGAGGTAAAAAATAATTAAAACAATATGCTTAAAATAGGATATGTCAGTAATGACGATAAACAGAGAACACTTGGATTCGCTATGCAGTATATAATCGTACATCTCATTAGTTTTGTTTAATGGATCTAAAGTTTCTTTAAATATACTGAGCTTTTTATTCTGTGAGTCCATACCTGGTTCTGTTGTGATATTGTTCCGTGTCAGAAAACGTTTTCAGCTCCTTTTCTTTTTCGAATTGTAAAAACTATACAGCAGCTCTTCTCCTTCTCTTTCTACGGACTGTGGACGGCCAGGGGCGCGGAAGGCCGAATCTGCGACATTTCCTAGGGGGGCGGGTAGAAGGGGGGGGCGGGTCTAGTTCAGTGCTTCCCAAACTCGGTCCTGGGGACCCCTTGTGGCTACAGGTTTTTGTTCCAACCACATTCCTAATCAGTGATAACACCTGATAGCACTGAGCTCATTTAATTAACTGGGATTTTTTTTTTCTTTTATTCTTAATTCAGAAAAGCATAGCAGTATGATCTTTACATTTATAAGACATTTAGAAATATTTCTGCTTTTGTTATTGATTTAAATGCTGAACTCTCTTTAGTTGATTTCATTCTATTTTGCCCTCTCGGTGCAGTTTTTCCCCCTTCATTGTATCTTAATAATGACAATTTAAAATGAGCAGAGCAGACATGCTGGCAAACAACACGGAATTATCAAAGGCTGCAACTACTTTAGCATCAAACCCACTAATTAGTAAATAATGGATTAATTAAACAATTAGAACACCTCGAAAAGTAGAATGAAAATACCGTTAAAAAGAAAAAAAATACATTATTCCCACATAACTGCTTGGTACATTTTAATATATATATCTATACTAATAAACGGCAAAGCCCTCACTCACTGACTGACTGACTGACTGACTCATCACTAATTCTCCAACTTCCCGTGTAGGTAGAAGGCTGAAATTTGGCAGGCTTATTCCTTACAGCTTCCTTACAAAAGTTGGGCAGGTTTCATTTCGAAATTCTACGCGTAATGGTCATAACTGGAAGCTGTTTTTCTCCATTTACTGTAATGGAGATGAGCGTGAAACCCGTGGGGGCGGAGTTTCGTGTGACATCATCACGCCTCCCACGTAATCACGCAGTAGGTAGAAAACCAGGAAGAGGCCCAAAAAGCGCTGAA
>JANRMT010062791.1:195869813-195894864 GCA_026402145.1 Polypterus bichir lapradei
GTGAATGTAGGAAGGGTGTGTGGGAATTGTTAATATTTGAATGTGATGATTTTATATAGCACGGATCGGAAATCAGCAGTTCTTAGCATTGCACCACGCAAGCTGTCGTATCAACCGCCTACTGTAACTTGCTTTATTTTTTCTTCACGTACAGTCTAGAATAAAAGTGCACTTGTTTTGTTATTCTTGTACACCAACATATATTCCTGTGTTTGAGTGACATGGGCATGCTCAAAAAATAGATGTGTAATGCCACGAAAAGTGCACGCAGGCTCTTCAGTTCGCAAGCATTGGTACGAGAATGCAGTCACAAATACGCTGCAGAGCTATAGCGCATCTTTATGTGAAAACAGCATTCTCAATTTTGGTTTTGGTAGGGGGGGGCGGGGATGTGTTTGGGAGGTTTTGTTGTAGGGAAGGATCCTGAACACGACTGAGAGAATGAAAAGTGAATAAAAAAAAAAACTAACCTTTACAAGTATCATAAATTACACCGGCTATTACACACTAAAATCAAATTTATGTTTTTATTATAAAATAGTAAGAATAACAGCAGTTTACGTCTCAAAACTGAATCGCGCGGGATCGAACTCATGACCTTTTGAATACTACTCAGCGGCTGATACCATTATGCTACCGTGGCAATTGTAGTGAGTATGTCAATGTGGCATACTAAGGTGGCTTTTTTCTGCAGTTATATTTTTGAATAAAAGCATACTTGTTCTGTTATATTTCTACCTTTTGTAAATGTGTTTGATATTTGGACTTGAGGCTTCATACATTATATAGTTTATGCTTACATTTTGTCATTTACTACTACAATATGAAAAACGTTTCTGTTTTAAAAATGTATTTACACGGATTACTGTAGAAACAGAACACACGTGAAATGCGTGTATTCCAAATAATGATCTATTATTTCCACTCTAAAACTCCACTTCACTCCCAGATAATCAAGGCA
Organism: Polypterus bichir lapradei; assembly: GCA_026402145.1. NCBI lineage: Eukaryota > Metazoa > Chordata > Cladistia > Polypteriformes > Polypteridae > Polypterus > Polypterus bichir. The sequence goes on from JANRMT010062791.1 coordinate 195,870,775, forward strand.
TGAGCCGGGAGAAGTTTGTGCACGTTCTAAGTCGTTGGGGGGATGGAATAGCCGGCTACTTGCAGCTTTTCTTTTATCAGCACATTTAGATTAACAAAAGACACTGGCGGAGAGGTGAGAACGGTTTTAAGAAGCGATTTAAGGTGGGACGGACCTACGAGTTTTTTCGTAGGCTCTGGTAATTCTAGTGTTAAATAATCTCACCCAGTCCTACATTTTGGAGTGTCTGTCCCCTTACATTCCCAGTCACAACCTCAGATCTTCAAATGAAGATCTATTTAAACTTTCTAGAGCCAATCTGAAAAAAAAACTGTTGAAGTGGTCTTTTGCAGTTACACAAATAAAATTTAAAATACTTTACCAACAGAAATTCACCAGGCTAATAATGCAGAACATTAAAAATAATGATAAAAACCCATTAGTTTAAAATAGCTTTTTCATAGCTATATTTTAGTTGTATCCCTATTAGTCTATATGGACACTGGATTATCATTTTCCTGTAGGATGTGCAGTTCCATACTAATCTGTACTATTCTCTGCTGTCTTCTCCATTTCTTCTGTGGTGACCATGTGCTCCACCACCTCCTGATCAACATACCACACTGCCTCGTGTTTATGGATTGAATGGTGGGTGTCCCAGTTGTCCACATGGCCATCATCATCAAAATCTTCATGTGAAGCATGTAAACCATGAGGACTAATTTAGGTACAATGTTAGCTAGAATGCCTAGTGGTTGCCGGGTAGTATTTTCGCCTTGGATCCCCTGCAGATTTTTTTCTCTTCAGCCTAACTGGAGTTTTCTTTTTTTTTTGCTTTTTTTCTGTCCACTTGGCCATTCAACATTACCTTTTTCTTTGTTACATACTGTATATTATTGCCTAATCTTTTATGTTTTATATTAACTTGCTTCTTATTTCATCTTGTAAAGCAGCTTGAGCTACATTGTTTATATGAAAATGTGCTATATAAAAAAATGCAGATGTTGTATCCAAAAGGTTGTTTCTTCATGAAAACTCTTTGCCACATTCTGAACACCCATATGGCTTCTCTCCTTTGTGAATTCTAATGTGCATCAGAAGAGTATTTCTGTGCCAGAATTGTTTACCACATTCAGAACAGCAATTCAGCTTCTCTCAGGTTTAATTCTTCCAAATTTTCTTGGTGTGCTTACCATCAAAACAGGAGTGAACTTCACTCTTTAGTCAGGACAGTCTTATTGTACTGCTTAACTTCTCACTCTCGTAAGTTTCCCACAAGGACTCAGGGTAGATCCTGCATTGTTTCTAATAAGGCTTCTTTTTGCAGGTCATAAGGAGTTATTGTAATTTGGGCCTGAATGTTTTTCTTTATCAGTCCTGTTCATCCTAGAACAACAGGCACTTCTTCAGTTTAATTTTTTCGGTCCACATTTCATTTGGCATATCTCAGACTGCATTTCTTGGTATTTTGTTTCTTTCTTGCCTCTCCATTCTTAGGACTGAGTAATCACTAGGAACTAATACTTCTGTTATCCAGGATTTCTTACATCTGGTTTTCTGGCCTCTGTTTTTCAGTCAGTCAGTATTGCTGTGCTACAAGTGACCTGCACCTCCTCATTTTCCATTGTGCGGTCTGAGTTGTGGTTCCAGTGTCTTTCTGGTGCTGGTAAGTTGTATTCTTGCAGAGTTTCCAGCGAATGAGCCTGGGCACTTTGTGGTGTTGTGCAGTGTAAAATCATCAGCAATCAGTACCTCGCACCTAGCAACAAGATGTGTGACTGTTTCTAGATCTTTGGGGTAGAAGTGACAATTGTGGGTTTTTTTTTTTTATTTTTTTTATTGTATTTATGATCAGAACCACTTTGTGTCCAAGCCACTGTTTCGTGCACCTACGAAGAGGCTTACATCTTTTGGTCTTAGTTCGCCTCTCATAAGCTATGCATGAGTAAGTTCTGTTTCCACATGTGACTGTTAGAGATGGGCAGTGTATTTTCCACTTTACTTGTACTTTCCCCAATTATAGCTTTTTTGTTTTCATCAAACTTTACGAATTCTTTCTTCTGGTGCTTAGCATTGTACTGTGTTCATCTGTGGACAAGGTGGGGGAGTTTCTGTCATTGTTTTATCTTGTGTGAATTCTTTGATGTTTCTGAAGACTGCTTCTCAGTGAAAACACTTTACCACATTCAGAGCAGCAATATGGCTTCTCTCCTGTGTGAATTCTTTGATGTTTCTGAACAGTGCTTCTATCTGAAAACTGTTTACCACATTCAGAACAGGCATATGGCTTCTCCCCTGTGTGGATTCTTTTGTGGCTCTGAAGATTGCTTCTCTTTGAAAACTGTTTGCCACATTCAGAACAGCAATATGGCTTCTCCCCTGTGTGGATTCTTTGGTGGCTCTGAAGATGGCTTCTATGTGAAAAGTTTTTACCACATTCAGAACAGCAATATGGCTTCTCCCCTGTGTGGATTCTTTGGTGGCTCTGAAGATGGCTTCTCTGTGAAAAGTTTTTACCACATTCAGAACAGTCATATGGCTTCTCTCCTGTGTGAACTATTTTGTGGCGCTGAAGATATTTTCTCTGTGAAAACTGTTTACCACATTCAGAACAGACATACGGCTTCTCCCCTGTGTGGATTCTTTGGTGGCTCTGAAGATGGCCTCTTTCTGAAAACTTTTTCCCACATTCAGAACAGTCATATGGCTTCTCTCCTTTGTGGATTCTTTGGTGACTCTTAAGATGGCTTCTCCGTGAAAACTTTTTGCAACATTCAGAACAGTAATATGGCTTATGTCCTGTGTGAATTATTTTGTGGCGCTGAAGACTGCTTCTATTTGAAAACTGTTTACCACATTCAGAGCAGCAATATGGCTTCTCCCCTGTGTGGATTCTTTGGTGGATCTGAAGAAGGCCTCTCTTTGTAAACTGTTCGCCACATTCAGAACAGCAGTGAAGTTTGATTCCTGTATAAAGTTTAAAAGATAAAAAAATTGAGTTTATAACCCACAGCTTTCATACTGACATTATTTTTCAACACTAAATAAATCTTGGTTTAATTTATGAACAAACTTTGATAAGCATAAGTAATCATAAGACTTAAGTAGCCAGTGAATAGAGACTCAACTTGTTCTTTATTTTCATTTGTATTTCAACTACTCATCACATGAGCACAATTATAGGAGCCAAGAAGTTAAAATCGTAAAATAAATAGATCACATGTGACAGGCACAATCAACAAGACTATTGTTGATTTTTTTTTAACTACATTACAGAATGGAATCATCATTTTGTCAACAAATTCTTGAAATATTATAACATTATATATTGTTAATTATTGCAGGTAGAAAGTAATAATCATCATCACCCATCATTACATTGGAGAGTGTCATGTCAAATATGTGAAATGAACTTTTATTAAACAGAATGTGTCTTAACAATTAGTCCAAAACCACCCGACTCAATAATATTTTTTTAAATTTAATTTTAATAAGAGGCAGAGGATAGTAAAGCAAAAACATTTTAATATACAATGAGGACAGAGTAAAATTTAAATGAATAAAACACGCAGGTTGTTATGGTGTATAAAATTTGTACATTTTGGTTTAGTTTTCCATTATATTCTGTTCAAGACAAGACAACAGATGAACTACATTAAGGACAAACCAAAGCATGTCATCTTCCCTTACACCTCACTTTTATAACAGTTGTTCACAACATAGTGTTAAAATGGTATTATAGCCTAGGAAAGGAAGACTGAGCCGATAAATCAGGCTATTGATTACTTTATAGATGGACATCTGGGACATCAATTTGGTTTACAGCCATGGAAAGGAGGACATGAGGCAATATCAAATAACTATTATCTGGGAAAAGATAGATTAAAGAGTTTCAGTAAAATTCATCAACCATATTGATAGCCAGCCAATCGGGTGCATGTGTTGTGAAACCACGGCATGACATTTCATAATAAATATGCCTCATTTTGAAAGCAACGTCAGAAGAAAGTAAGGAAGAAGAAGGGAAACAGAGGAATGGACGAAGACGTCTTTGGTCATCAGAAAAGCATCATGAACATCGAATGCTAAATTAAATGCCACCCTGGGACATTCATCCTTGTCATCTGTAACTTTTTCGTAAGCTTCTTCTAAAGACTACATATATACAGTAATCCCTCCTCGATCGCGGGGGTTGCGTTCCAGACCCCCCCGCGATAGGTGAAAATCCGCGAAGTAGAAAACATATGTTTGTATGGTTATTTTTATATATTTTAAGCCCTTATAAACTCTCCCGCACTGTTTATAAATATTCCCCGCAGAGTTATACAGCATAATCCCTTTGTATTCTCTTAGATATTAGGTAAGATTCATTGAAATTATGTATATAAACACACTGTTTATATACAGTAAAACCTAAATATTATTTTAAAGATATTGAGTGTCTCCGATATCACATATGTTACAGCCATTACGATAGACAGGCCACCAGCAATAAATACGTACAATGCAAGAAAAATAGTATACAGTAAATGTGTGTACAGTGACACTAAATGTACGTACATGTACTAAGTACTGTAAGAAGAAAATTAATTATGGTTACTCACCAACAATGACACGATGACTTGTCCGATAATGATGAGTTTAATTTTACTGCACAACAAAGGAGAGCGTTACAGCCCTTGTAAAGGAGCCACTTCAGGCGATTGTGTAGCACTGCCGTTGTTCTTCTTCTGGCCGTCTTCAATCCAAATCCCTAAAGCAGATTCCATCCAGACTACTGCCTTATTACATCCACTTACAACTCGTTTTGCACCCTGGTTAAAAGGACACTGTGGCCGTAGATCTTATATTCCTTTCCTACTTTTTAAATAAAAAGAATCGTAGCCTTCAACAAATCCAAAACGTTTACCTTTTCGGCAATCGTTAACATCTTCTTCTTGCGCTTGGGCACGGCCCCTGAAGCAGTAGCAGATCGTTTTGGAGCCATAGTGAAGGGCTTGACCATGCACAAAGATAAACACAAAACAGCACAACTCTTTACACAGCGAAACACGTTGATGCTGAATGAGCGAGACAAGACTTCCTGGTTAACACTGCATTCAGCACGCAGGAACTCAACTGCGTGCTCTGATTGGTTAGCTTCTCAGCTATCCGCCAATAGCGTCCCTTGTATGAAATCAACTGGGCAAATTAACTGAGGAAGCATGTACAGGAAGTAAAAAGACACATTGTCCACAGAACCCGCGATGCAGCGAAAAATCCGCGTTATATATTTAGTTATGCTTTCATATAAAATCCGCGATAGAGTGAAGCCGCGAAAGTCGAAGTGCGATATAGCGAGGGATTACTGTATTCAGACTTACCTATCAGTACCTATTTTTCTATTACTCTTTGTTCCAGTGGTATTATTATTATTCTTGTAATAAATACCATGCTGCTTTTAACTTTCTATGCTTTGTCTTAATGTCTAGAGTGATTGAAGTAATAAGTTAGATTTCTTTGAGCACCTGGAACAGCCGGAGTTTTGCCATATGCTCTGTGCTGCGAGGTTTATTGGGCTGAGAGTAAGAGCTCCACTCAATAGTAGGAACAGTACGTAAAGAAGGTATTCTTGGCTGATAAATGGCCTATATTCAAGAGTGCTGAGTCTTTGTATGTTTAAATGTATTCTTGTAGACCAAAAGTAATATTTAGGTCTGAGATATTGTTAAAACATTGTATGTTGTTCGTGTCGATAATAAGTAAGTCTCTTGAAGTGCTGAGTGACAGGCTGTGTTATTCCTAAAGCACTTGTGTGGTTTAAAGTGCTAGAGGTTAATCGGCGTGTGTGTGTCATTCATGGGGCACTGTTGTGGTTAGGGTCTGTGTGTCTGCGTATAGCTATGTATGTGTATGTTCATCTTAAAGGGATCTTAAAGTAGACCAACCCGGTAACGAACTTGATGAGAACACTTACCCTTGAGAAAACAGGTAAATGGTAGGTAGAGGAAAATACTACGATAATACATCACTGAAAAATCCCAGAGACCCACGTGACACCTGACTTGAAACAGCAAACTGGACACTTGTGGCTAAAATGCAAAATTTACTTCTGTCTTCATACCACCTGCATCAGGGGCTTTTTGTTGCAAATTGATTTTAAAATACTTTTAATGTATGTAATTTCTTCAGCTAAAACAGGGGCCTCCAGAAAACCAGCATCATTTTGTGAGAGTTTTGGTAAATTAATAAAATTAAAAAAAACACATCAATCACTGCAAAGATGGGAGTTCAGCAGAGGGGAAAGTTTAAGAAAAAAATAAAATAAACCTTATTAATTTCCAAGCAGTAGTTAGTAATATTATGTATATATCTGTACTATCACTATATTTTTGCTCGACCTGAGACATGAAGGCTAACAAATCTCAACTGTGCAGTATAAGAGCTCACATCTCGTTCAGTTTAGCACCAGAGAGATAGCAACGAGTGCACATGAAATGAATTCTCAACTCTGCACAAGATGGTCATTTACCTTCTCTGTGATTAGCGGTATATTGAGCTTGTGGATGGGATCAGAAAAACATGGGTGAATTTAAAAGATTATTCAGACGCTTCTCAAGATTATCAATATTACTGTATGCCGAGTGAGAATATCTGGAGGCATTAGCAATGTTCAGGCCTTGAATATGCTCTTTAATAGCCAGTCAAACACAAGGTGGATCTTAAACAGAGTCTTTGTTTAGTGTTATAAATTCCTCAAGTTTAGCAGAGGTTTGTTTAATGCAGTGTTTCCCAAACTCGGTCCTGGGGACGTACTGTGGCTGCAGGTTTTTGTTCCAACCAGATTCCCAATCAGTGACAACACTTGATAACGATGCGCTCATTTAATTAGCTGGTATTTTTTTTCTCTTATTCGACATTCAGAAAAAAGCATGGCAGCATGAATTTTACATTTTTAAGACATTTACAAATACTTCTGCTTTTTCTATAAATTTAAATGCTTAACTCTCTTTTGTTGATTTCATTATATTTCGCCCTTTCTCTGTGCAGTCTTCCCCCTTCGTTGTATCTTATTTATGACAATTAAAAATGAGCAGAACAGACACACAGGCAAACAGCACAGAATAATCAAAGGCTGAAACTACTTTAGCGTCAGACCTACTAATTAGTAAATAATGGATTAATTAAACAATTCGAACACCATGAAAAGTAGAATGAAAATCAAGATGAAAATACTGTTAAAAAAAAAAAAAAACATTATTCCTATATAACTGCTTGGTGCATTTTAATATTTTTTTTTTTAGCAAACAATATAGAAACTAGTTTTCTAATTCCTTTATTGTCCCCAAAACACAGAACTTGGGAAATAACAGTTCATTTAATTAGCCCAGGAGTTCAATTAAAAACAGAAGCTGGTTGGAACAAAAACCTGCAGCCACAGTGGGCCCTCAGGACCGAGTTTGGGAAACACTGGTTTAATGAAATCCGCATGAAAATGCTGACGAGGGGAGAAATAGCTGAAACGTAATGCGGCAGTGATCAGACAACGAGGACAAGAATACAAATACATCAATCGAGTTTAGATTAATAATAAATCTGGCAAGCGCCTGTGAAGACGGAGGAATACGTGGATTAATCAAGGAAGGTGATTCATCGAGCAGAGAGTTAATAAATGCATTTGCACCAATACCGATGATTATGTGGAATTCAGACAAAGAAAGGAAAGAATGACTATAATGTGTTATTCTATGGAGGTGGGGGACAGACCGCAACACAGGTGAGCTTTCTGTAACCAAACTCCATCAACACAAAATAAAACCTGCCTCTGAAACATCTCCAGAATCAAGAGCCTTCAGCAGCACAGCATAATGAACTCGGCCCAAAACTCCATGTTTTTTTTACTAGTGGCTGAGAAAGACACGGCCACACACTAACACGTGGAGGAAGCTTGATTAATGTCTAACCAAAAGAAACAAATCTTTAAAACAGGCTGTATCAGCCAAGCTTAAAGATAATAAATCAGCAACACTTGAGTGCTTGCAAGTAGAAGAGAAGACACTGAGATTAGACAGGAGAGAGGAAAACAAAGAACAGCAATAAAGGAGACCTGTAAATGAAATACAAGGTGCCAAACAAGTTAACCCAGTAGCCCCACCAGCAGTCATGTATAATGTAGACAGTAGTTCCAGAATCCCACCCCTAAACCATATATGCAAAAAACTAAACCAGGGTCTCTCAAATAAAAACACAGGAAAAAATCAACAGGTTATGATTATGAGTGGGCAAACATGGAGAGAGCTCAGTAAACAATCCCATCCTGACCCCAACATTCACAATACAAGAGTCAATGAGGTGAAAATATGAAAAAACACATCTGAAGATAAATGACATGCAAGCAAATATTAAACAATTGTGGGTTGAGAGTATGTGGAGCATGAAAGGCTCGTGTCCTGATCCCTCACGACCTGCAATGACTCTCTAATCACATGTGTACGTACACACACGAAATACACACAGAAAAAAAGAAAGAAGTAGCTATTATGAATCAATATGCAGGAAAATATCTAAGCAGTACTGGTAAATCATCCATAAAACGGTCAAAGCGGCCAAACACCAGCGACATGGAGTCAAGGGCACTGAGTGCCTGTTGAGGGTCAGTGAAATGCTGCTGCCCGACAGTGAAGGAAGTCTAAAGCTTGGCCAGACAAATCAGGAAAGCAGAAAGATCAATTTGTGGAGCCTTTTTGATCACCAGAGATGAGGTCTTGTGGGGTTGGTGTGGTGTTGACTGAATAACTGGGAGTAAAAGTAGACCTACCATCCTTCAAAAGTTACATTTGAATTTTTGTGTGCATCTTTCAGAATAGTAACTCAGTCGGAACTGGACGTAGACATGTCACTTTGCCTGGCATGTATTCTATGTGCCCGGCCTAAGATTAGAAATGGTTGAAAACTAAAAAAGCCATTATTTCTTCATAAAGCCAAACATTTTCCCACTCTTATTATATAGAACTCCAATAATTCTGATGTTACCTCTCCTCGATCCATCTTATTGTCTGTAAAGTTCCTTATGGGGAGATTGGGTCTCAGCATAAAAGGAAAGTATCCTCTGTGTCCTGCTGCTCCACTTGAGTACAGACCTGAATTAAAACTGACAGGAGTTTCTGCTTTTCGTTTCTAATTTCTACAATATCACTATGAAGGTCAGATAACCTCCTTTTTTCTGATGCATTCAAGGTCACACTTAGAACTCCGTTTTGCTCCGATATAAAGGCCATCAGTTGATTAACAGTGGAATCTGCTCCAGAGTTATCAGCCGCCATGACAGCCTCGATCAAACTCCTCTGGGCTTTCTTCACTGGCCTTGAATGCAAAGAACCAGGGTGCATCTCCCGATCTGAACAATTCATATGTCACACCAAAAACCACAAAAGGTATGTTGATGCTTTGATGAGACATTTGTGAGGTTAATTTGTAAAAACAGTAAACGCAGGATAGTGTCATGGAGTACTCTTACAACACAGCCATTATTCAATTGAGCATCATGCGGACTCCTAAATGCAAAATGTATACAAAAATAGCTCATTTAAATCACTAAAGCAATACAGAAGAATGAACAAAGTAGTGCTGGGCGGTATGACCAAAATTTGATATCACGGTATTTTTCAAAATTGTACCGGTTTTACAGTATTCAAGAGTATTTTTTTCCATGCATGAGTTAACCACATTTTCCACTGCGATTACTGCAGTAGACTGGCTAAGAATAACCTATTCCACTGTCGTGAGCATTGTACATTATATAAAAAAACATTTTAATGTGCACACAAGTATTAATACAGGTTTGCATGGCCCAATAAAGTGATAGTTTTCAAGGAGGGGGGCACTAATGAGGCACTAATGAAGAGAAGGAATCACATTGCATGACAGTTGCAGTCAAAATATAGAACCTTTTTATTGAACAAATTTTGCAAACAACTTACAAACTAAAATTTTGACAACATATTGTCAACCATCCAAAGAGGCATTTAGACTTAGCAAAATATCCAGAGGTGCTTGTCAAAAGTTGTATTGCACTTAACATGTCTTAGAAAAGGAATAAATAGTGAATATTTTTTGTAAACCAACTACACTTTCTGTTAATGTTAACAATCTCTGTCCACTGACACGTTAAAGTGACTATTTAAACAACTTTACCATCATTAAACTGCATAATATTTAAACTAATAAATAATAACAATAAAATAAATACAATTTCCAGTAATAACACTATTACTTCAAAACGCGATTGCACGACCCGATCGTTCTCTATTGCTTCATCAGCTTACTGTGGCGTGTGAATAAGGTGCTGCGCCCACGGAGATGTATATTTATGGGCCAGCAAGATAGGGGGAAGCAAAAAATAAAAGATAGAACACAAGGCGGTGAAAGAAGGGAATAGGCAGTCATAGGAGACGATCCAGACACCAGGAAGGTGAAGGCAGCACGAGCTGGGGCTCCGTGAGGGAGCACAGGCGATCTAGAGGCTGGTTCATACCACTGACTAAACATGTAGAGCGGGGCGAACGAAATGTAAGACCTCCCAATGGACCTAAGGAGCAACTGAGTGAGCCTGAAGGAAGACGGAAGGTGTGCCAACCTCGGACGGTCTGGCTGCACAGTGTGGCGGCAGCCAAGACAGGAGTTGGCAGAAAGCAGTTCGTGCTGCAAAGGCTCCGCCAGTAACGCCTGTAAAGGGTGAGCCCTTGGAGATAGAAGGTGGTGGTGCTGCGATTGGGCGAGGAGAGAGACTGCATTTTAACCTCTGTTTTAACACATTTATTTATTATAGATTTTATCCCCATGTTTCACTGGTTTTATGGATTTACTATTTATTTGGGTACTGTATTTTTCTGAACACTGCACAATGGACACTTTTGGTTTTACTTTTGACTGTTTTTAACAAAAGCACTTGAGCACTTTCCACCATCCCCTGACTTCAATGATGTGTTGGTTCAACAGATTCCCATGTGGGAAGAGGGAGTCTGTAGGGGACCGGTATCGTCACAGTATTACACAGTAACCAGTGTAGCAGTAGGGGGCACTATCACTCCCTTGAACCCTCAGGTACCACGTCAAACACCAGGTAAAAATCCAATAATTATTATTTATTATAATAATAAAGTGCACAAGCACCCTCCACTCCAAACAAACGTATTTACAGTAACTCTGACCAATACATACACAACATTTTAGAGAAACTGGGAAATAACGACACCCTCGATCAAGGACGAAAAGGCAGCCAAACCAGCTAAATGACAACTCACAAGAATAATTCATTTCACCAAGCCGTTATTATAATGTGCGTTGATGTGACAAACATGACACCTCAAAAATTAGAGCTATGGATGTACAGGCTGTATTTTAGTTCCTATTAAGAGAGCCAATGGTAAGTATTTGCACTGAAAAAAGTCTACTTTGTCGTCACTTTATATCTGCTAGTTGATGTCTCTTCTCAGGGAACTAGCCGACACCTCAACAGTATCTCAGCCAAGCTTCACTCCATTATGCCTGCCGTGCTGGAAGTCATTAACTGACTGCTGATGCACTACATCTGGTTTTCATACAGGGTGGGTGTACACACATAATACATGACATGTTTTTGCCAACACAAAGAGTCAATCTCCGGTGCCAGAAGTCTACGTGACCATCATCATCAAGCCCTTCCGTGAGAACCCTAAATCCAAAGAGGACTGTTTAATTTATGTTAGGTAGAATGCCCAGAGGGGACTGGGTGGTCTCATGGTCTGGAATCCATACAGCTTTTATTTTTTTTTCTCCAGCCGTCTGGAGTTTTTTTTTTTGTTTTTTCTGTCCACCCTGGCCATTGGACCTTACTGTTATTCTATGTTAATTAATGTTGATTTATTTTGTTTTCTTATTGTGTCTTTTATTTTTCTATTCTTTATTATGTAAAGCACTTTGAGCTACTTTTTGTATGAAAATGTGCTATATAAATAAATGTTGTTGTTGTTATAGCAGGGTCCTAACAACTGGAACACTTTACTGCACTCATATTGCAATAAGGGCACCTAGCAAGACTGAAGCTGCTTATGTTAACCGTAAGCAGCGACATTCCATTAGTACACAAGTCATCCAAGATGTGGCTGACAAATGTCACGTCTCCATGGCCTCACTCAAACATCGATTCATTTATTTTGAGACAAAGTAGCTTTGACAGACGTGATGTTGCTTTACATGGTGAAGTATGTGTTGGTGAAGTAACCTGCTGAACTCTCAGTGTTTCATATGACCTGACCTATTCATTATAACAGCAATCGTGTCATTACATGTGCCAGGTGACAGTGGCTTCCTGCAGACAGTTCTGCCCTACAACTTTCTTGAAGCCCAGAGCACAGAGAAGAGGAACTGTAACTACATGTGTGATCTTTCACTCTCAGATGAAGAGCAAACCCTGATATTCTTGAATGCAGGTGATGGGGTTTTAAAGTGTCAGGAGAAAGAGGCTGATCTACCAGCCCATGAAGTTCTGAAGCATCATGATTGCATAAAGAGGGGACAGATTAGCAGGGTCCATATGTGAATGTTTTCAGGGTGGCAGTTGAAGGAGTGTTCACATATACATATTTAAAAAGTGACTATGATTTACAAAAAGTAAATTTTGTAGTAATGTGCATACATCCTGCTTATAAATCTTATACATATTTTTTTCTGGACATACACATTTTCCTGTTTTTGTTTTTTTGGTGCGCGCATATTTTCACGCTCAATTCAATGCAAAGTTTTATAAAAGTCACCCGTGGTCTGGTGTGTGAATGAATGAATCCCCATATCACCGTGTGTTTGTCCCCATTTCACAGTGGTCTGGAGGTAAAAGATCACTGCACACCATTGCTGTCACTTCATGGTAGAATCACAGTTTTGGGCTTTTTTGCTTCTGCAGGACCAGGACAGGATGCCATTATCAATGTAGAACTGAATTAAAAATTGTTACAAAGAAATCTGATAGGAGATGTCATGATATTGAAAGCTTGAGAGAAGTTAGGGAATGAAAAAGACCATCAGCTGAAACAAAAGAAGTCGTCAACAAGAGAAAGGCTTAAACAGAAGAAAGCTGGTGTTCCAGACCGGTCAATAAGAAGAACTTAGGATTCATTGGCTTTACCTGAAGTCAGCTGATCATTGAAGGAATCCCAAGGCATCAAGGAACTGAAAACTTTCGAAATTAGGAATAGACAAGAAATTGAACCCTGAGTAGCAGCTGCTGTAAATGTTTTGTGAAAGTCACTGTAGCTAAAGGAGGATGAGAAAGTTTCTAAAGACAGGGGGTCACATACTGGACTGTTCCAATGTTTAAATAATGTATTCAGGAATGACAAGGGTCTCATTGTTTGTTATTAGTTTAAAATGACTGTGCTTGTCTGTTTTATGGACTTAATTGAAGATCAGACCACAGAATTAGGAGGAATTATTGCAGAAATAAAAGGAATTCCAAAGGGTTCACAAACTTTCCTTTTACCAAAGACAGGCTTATTGTGTTTTAATAATGTTACAAACAATAATAGTAGAAGTGGAAATTCCCTAAACCCTGTAACATGTAGTGAAATTGCTGTGTTTAATATAGTTTGAACGTTCGTCTACGTTTCATTAAAAAAAAGCACAAGACAGCACTTTCAGGCCTATAACTCTGACCCTAAATCGTAAACAGATTGTTATTTTTCACTTACTTGTTTTAGATGACGTCTTAGGTGATGGCTGACCTTCCTCAGTTCTAAGAGATGACATTTTTTCAGCTGTCTTTTTGTAAGACTGTAATGATTCATGTTTTAAATTGATAGAAGACACCAGAGATGAAGAGTGTCTGCTATGAGAAGAGACTAACCCGGTCACTGCTCCATCTTGATCTCCATAATGAAGGTCATCTTCCTTGACACTCTCCATACTTCCATAGTTGTGAATCTCAGTGCTGACACACTCCTCTTCATCCTCCTCTTTAATATTTACTGACCCAAGTTCACGGTCCTCTTCCTTAATGTCCAAACTCTCCTGTTTGGGGGGTACACTCTCCCACTCACAGTCCTCCTCCTTAAAATTTACAGTCCTCTCCTCCATGATATTCAGGTCAGCCTCACACGTCTCCTCTTTCACATCCATTTAAACGTTACAGTAAATGGCAGAGTTTTATCTCTCTGTGGAAAAAAACAGGAATCAATTCCATTAAAACTGTATCATTCAGATCTAAGGACATTTTTATAACATCCTGTTACTTAAAGCTGATATCAAGTCAGGTAGTTCACAGCAAGTTGACAGTAACTCATCACTTTTCATGTCACATTAGCTGTAAAATGAGTTTGGGAATGAAAGGAGGGTCCAACAGGCTAGAAGAAGAAGGAGGCCATCTTGCACAGTTGTGTATCAACAGTATTCACTACTTTGATTGAACATTCAATACTGTGAGGGTCCCAGAATTTTGTTATCAGTTAATGTTAAGGAAGGTTTATACAAGTTAGGCCTGATGATTATGTTAAAAAACAGGGGCATATGAAGGAAGAGCTTAAAATCACTGGTCAACTTGTCTAATGTGAAACTGCCCCAACCTTACAAAATCCAAAACCATTATTCAAGTCACAACCTTCATTTACATAATCTTAGCAAGATGGAGGCAGTTGCCGTTGTGTCTCTGTAAAGATGGCCGCCTTATGTGAGACACCCAATGTCTGACTTCAACTAGTCTGCGACTCGCTAAGATAAATTTAAACAGGTTTGATTTTGTTTTTAGTCTTAGGGACAGACTGTGTGTGCAGGAGAGAAGACAACCAGTGAATGTTTCCATGAAGCAGAAGGCATAGAGTTAAGTGAAGAGGAATAAGAAACTGCAGGTTTTGAACCTAACAAAAATAAGAGATGATCCTCTTTCTGCTGTTTCGTGTTTCAGATAGCAAAACAAAAGGGGAAAAAATAAAATAAAGGGTGAAGATTGCTGCTGAAGAGCGACAGCTGTTAACCATTTGTACACCACAGGTTTCATCAGCAGCATACTATTGGCTGTTAGAAACAGGGCTGAGCACGACTCTACTGAATGGTCAGCACACAATCCCTTAATGTGACAATTGTTTAAATTAACGTGGTCAGGTGATGAGATCAGCGACTGTGCTTAGCAAATCTGAAAAGCTCCAGACAAAAATGTTCAGCAACACAGGAGCGCCGCAGGGGACTGTACTTTCTCCGGTCCTGTTCAGCCTATATACATCAGACTTCCAATACGATTCAGAGTCCTGCCACGTGCAAAAGATCGCTGACGACATTGCTATCGTGGGCTGCATCAGGAGTGGGCAGGAGAAGGAGTATAGGAACCTAATAAAGGACTTTGTTAAATGGTGCGACTCAAACCACGTACAACTGAACAGCAGCAAAACCAAGGAGCTGGTGGTGGATTTTAGGAGGCCCAGGCCCCTCATGGACCCCGTGATCATCAGAGGTGACTGATTGCAGAGGGTGCAGACCTATAAATACCTGGGAGTGCAGCAGGATGATAAACTGGACTGGACTGCCAATACTGATGCTCTGTGCAAGAGAGGACAGAGATGACTATACTTCCTTAGAAGGCTGGCGTCTTTCAACATCTGCAATAAGATGTTGCAGATGTTCTATCAGACAGTTGTGGTGAGCGCTCTCTTCTACGCGGTGGTGTGCTGGGGAGGCAGCATAAAGACGGAGCAGCGAGTGGAAGCACAGAGCAGCAGTGTCTCCCACAGGCAGCCCTTTGCAAACACCTGAGCAAGTTCAACTGAAGTAATCCTGGCAGCTGACCAGGATTAATAACCGGCAGTGAGAAATTAAAGTCAATCGCTTAGCAGATGGTGAAAACTTAAAGCAGACAGTCTCTTAGTAATTCAGCGGAATGCGGAAAGCACCAAAGTTACTACAAAAACGGAGAAGATGACATCAACACTAAACGTAAGTTCAATCTGCTCTCTGCCCGTTGAGGGCATGTTTATATGTTGTATGTCCTGCAGTATGTACAGTTCAGATTTTCCGGCCGACAGTGTAGACAGCTTCACCGGCCAAAAGTGTTTAGTTAATTTAGAGTTGGTCGGAAAAATACGCGAATTGGAGGACTGCGTTAGGAATCTGATAGCAATTAGGCAAACCAAAAAGTGGATCGACTCAGTTTGTTTAGACAATTTGGCTACTTCTGATTCGGATTCAGTCTCTCCAGGTCCCACTGTAGTCAGTGCACGGCCGAAGTCAGCTGCACCAATTCAGCCAAAGGGCGACTGGGTAACAGTAAGCCGGGGGTCTAAGAAGCCAAAATGTTGTCCCCAGGCACCCAGGACACCAATTCAGACCCAGAACAGATTCTCAGAACTCTGCAGCGCACCTGCGGAAACTGAGAATAAGAAAGTGCTCATAACTGGCGATTCCATAGTGCGTAATGTTAGAATTCCAAACTGTGTTAAACCAGCAGTTAATGTTAAATGCCTTGCAGGGGCCAAGATTTATGGCATAGTGGCCGCATTAGTCCATGTCGCAGACGATGAAGTATCTACCTTATTGCTGCATGTCAGCACTAATGATATTTATTTACAGCTATCTGAGGTATTAAAGAGGAACTTCATCTCTCTATGCACCAAAGCTAAAAGAAAATGTCAGAATTTAGTTGTATCTGGCCCCTTACCAAGATTATATATACGGGATGTGATTTATAGCAGATTGCATTCCCTTCACTGCTGGCTGGAAACTTGGTGTGCAAATAAAAGCATAGCGTTTGTGAACAATTGGGATAATTTTTGGGAAAGGCCTGGATTTTTCAAAAGAGATGGTCTTCTTCCTAACTGGATGGGGATCTTATGCATTATCCCAAAATATGGCAGCAAAACTGCCTGGTTGACTGATTTGAGCACCATCCAGGCCACAGTCATGTGATCTTAAATCACAGGCTGTTGTTTATCCCACCTGTTACTATCCTGAAGCTGTTACCCAAAATCCCTGTCGTGGGGCATCCAGTAAATTTAGTCTTAATACAAACCTTAAATTAATTGATAACCAAAAACTAAGGTGTATAATTAGACCAAGGGATAAAACCAGACCCTCCACCAGGGGCATCTGTAATAGAAATTTACTTTAAATTAAAACAAAAAATATATCACCAGTTCAGAAAGAACCATGCAGTTTTAAATGCTGTTTATTGAACATTCGCTCTCTTGGCACTAAAGCTGTTTTAGTAAATGATATTATACTAAGTACAAAATCTGATCTGTGTCTTCTCACTGAAACTTGGATTAGTAAATGTGACACTGTTCCCCTAGTTGAGGCGTCACCAGAGGGATACTCGTTCCATCATAAGTCTAGAGATTCTGGTCAAGGAGAAGGACTTGGAATAATTCACTGTAACAAAATGCAAATCACTTCTAAAAATGTAGGCAACTTTACATCCTTTGAGGCATTCATTTTAAATAATAAAACAGATTCCAATACAATTATAGTGCTAGTCTACAGGCCACCACGGCCATATTCATTGTTCATGACTGAATTTAGCAACCTTCTATCTGATTTGGCTATAAATTATGATACTTACGTACATGTGATTTCTCAGTTTTTTTATTTTTAATAAATTTGCAAAAACCTCAAGTAAACTTTTTTCACGTTGTAATTATGGGGTGTTGTGTGTAGACTTCTGAGGAAAAAAATGAATTTAATCCATTTTGGAATAAGGCTGTAACATAACAAAATGTGGAAAAAGTGATGCGCTGTGAATAATTTCCAGATGCACTGTAGACCCACACATACTAAATTATAGGCCTATTTGAAATTTACCATTTCTCTCTAAAATACTAGAAAAAGTAGTCGCCAGTCAGCTTCAGTCACACCTTATACATTATAATTTATTTGAGAAATTCCAGTCTGGTTTCCGCACTGCTCATAGTACAGAAACGGCACTAACGCGGGTTGTAAACGACATTCTGATATCCTCTGATGAAGGAAACTCCACTGTAATTATGTTATTAGACTTAAGTGCAGCATTTGACACCATTGACCATTTTATTTTACTGCACAGGATAGAAAATGATGTTGGTCTTACAGGCCACGTGCTCGCTTGGTTTAGTTCTTATTTATCAAATCGATTCCAATATGTACAGAAATGTGCTGATAGGACTCCATCGTTATACACAGAAGTTCATTGTGGTGTCCCGCAGGGCTCAGTACTGGGACCTTTACTATTTTCACTTTACATGCTTCCACTGGGATCTCTCATTAGGAAACATAATGTTAATTTTCACTCGTATGCTGATGACACCCAGTTATACCTTTCATTTAAATCAAATGAAGTTTCTCCGATGTTGTCTTTAATTAGTTGCGTTAGTGAATTAAAGGAGTGGATGTGGATGAATGAGAACTACTTGTCTTTAAATATAGATAAAACAGAGATGTTAATTGTTGGAGGGAATGACGCTGATCACAGCAATATTTTGTCATCATTTAACTCAGTTGGAATCCCAATTAATTTTACTGAATCAGCCCACAATCTAGGAGTTATCTTTGACTCTAACATGTCATTTAAAGCGCACATTAGAAAGTTGTCCAAATTATGTTTCTTCCATCTTAAAAATGTTAGGAAATTAAACAGAATTCTGAGAAATTAATTCATGCATTTATCTCTAGTAGGATTATCGCCTACTGCAATGTGGTGTTCACTGGCTGTTCAAACTGTTCTTTATACAGCCTCTAGTTAATACAAAATGCTGCTGCAAGAATTATTGCAAGAACAAGAAAATACGAACACATAACTCCAGTTCTTAAATCCTGACACTGGCTCCCGGTTAAGTTCAGGGCTGATTTCAAAATCCTCCTTTTAACATATAAAGCATTAAATGACCAAGGTCCAGCTTACTTGTCTGAACTTATCATGAATTACAAACCAGAGTGCACATTAAGATCTCAAGATGCCGGTCTTCTTATGATTCCAAGGATTAATAAAATAACAGTGGGAGGTCGAGCTTTTAGTAACAGGGCCCCTAAACTGTGGACTGGTCTGCCTGCTCCTTTAAGAGATGCCCCTTTGGTCTCAGCTTTTAAATCCCGGCTGAAGACTCACTACTTCAGTTTAGCACACCATGACTAGAGCTGCTGATTAACTGTACAGACTGCATCTCTGTTGTTAGTCATTAACACTAAAACATAAGTAACATGACAGTTATAATTTGATACTAACCCTCACCTATTCTGTTTCTCTTCTCAGTACTCAAATGTGGCACTTGGTGCTGCGGCCCACCTGCCAAGTTTTTTTGCCTGTCTATGGTAAAGTCATCCCTACTGGAGGATCGCAGGAATCGTGGGAAAAAGGGGTCCTTTCAACGGATTGGCTGGCCCAGTGCTGTTTCAGCCGTGGAATGGCCAAATGGGGTAGGCAGCTTGATGGATGAGGTCTCTAGGACTCTAAACAAATCCAAATCTATTGTTAAATTCTGCTCCGTACTTCTAAATTTTTTATTTTTATACTGTACTGAGGATTTGTTCTGTTCTGTGTATTGTATTGTATTGTCCCCCTTCTTTTGACACCCACTGCACGCCCAACCTACCTGGAAAGGGGTCTCTCTTTGAACTGCCTTTCCCAATGTTTCTTCCATTTTTTTTCCCTACAAGGTTTTTTTTTTGGGGGATTTTTTCCTTGTCTTCTTAGAGAGTCAAGGCTGGGGGGGTTGTCAAGAGGTAGGGCCTGTTAAAGCCCATTGCGGCGCTTCTTGTGTGATTTTGGGTTATACAAAAATAAATTGTATTGTATTGTAAAGAAGAGGGACGCCTCACTCCTGGACAAACTGGTGAGGAAGGCAGGCTCTAGTGTAGGCATGGAGCTGGACAGTTTGACATCCGTGACAGAGCGACGGGCGCTGAGCAGGCTCCTGTCAATCATGGAGAATCCACTGAACAGGATCATCTCCAGACAGAGGAGCAGCTTCAGTGACAGACTGCTGTCACCGTCCTGCTCCACTGACAGACTGAGGAGACCCCACACTATGCGACTCTTCAATTCCACCCGGGTTGGGTAAACGTTAACATTATTAAAGTTATTGTCTGTTATACCTGAATTTTTATTACTCTTTAATTTAATATTGTTTTTTATCAGTATGCTGCTGCTGGAGTATGTGAATTTCCCCTTGAGATTAATAAAGTATCTATCTAAGTCCACAACCACACCAAGATAAGTTAGATTTGCCAGGCCACTAAACCTGAGCATCTTTCGAGAAGTGGAGAAAATAAGAATAAAAGAGCAGACATGGAAACTGCATAGAGACTTAAAAAACAGGCTGAGATGCAAATTCATTCTGACAGAACTGTGAGGCAGTAACACAAACCACAAATCTCTATTAACTTCTCTAATACTCACTAACAGACATTACTGGTTCGGCTTTAGCACTGAAACATGGGAGTTTGTCATACTGGTTAAATGGGAAAAAGACACACATTTATGTGTCTATGCAAGCAATGCATGTAAATATCAGCATTGGGTTAAGCAGGTTGGAGGCCGTGTGTGTAAATACAGATACTGTTGTTCTCAGCTCGTATTCTCTAAGACTCTTCTCCACGGTCATGGACTCCAGTTCGTTTTTCACTTTTACTAATCTGACTCCTCGCGATTCTTTTAATGGCCGGCCGGTCACCACCTCCGCGACTGTCATTGAACTGAACACCGCGGAGGAATAAAAGAGAAACAAAGACAGAAATCAAAACGCTGTACGTGTGGAATGGCCGTCTCCTCGATGTCTGCGATTCGAGAAGGAATCGACAAAAGGAACACACGGAGAGGAATGAACAGGCGCCAGCGGTGTGACTGAGTAGTACGAATTAAAATTTGGGAGTCAGCCACGTTATGTGAACCGCAGATACAAATAAACAGAAACAGCACGCGGGTGGCCACAGGAGGATTCACTCAAGCAAAGTTCGGCGGGGGGCTCACGAACACGAACGCGGCGATTCCACACATCCACAAAATGCATTCCCAAAATACTGATCACTTACTGCCTGCCTCTTGGCGACGGGATTATTTCTGAACTCGTTCACTCAGCAACACTCTTGCGTCCGTAGTGTTTCACAAAGCGAGACTGTAGCAGCGTGGTTACAGCAGCTGTCGCGTTGGATGACGTCACCCAGCGGCAGACACTGGATCACGTGAGGGACTGTCAATACGATACGTCAGCGCGTCCGCCATATTGCGAGTGGCAAAAGTGCCATTTAAACTAATACAGGTAGACGTGGAAACCGGGTTTTCTGATGAAAAAACAATAACGTTTCAAAACAGTATCGTTTGCATACAACAGATTTTGGCGAATCGATTAAATGCAATTATTTATATCCATTTATACACAAATAATGGCATTAAATAATTTCTCCCATATAAGTAACATTTCTCCGACTGCCTTCTTCCATCTCTGAAACATTTCTAGACTTCGTCCTGTTCTTACGCTACACAGTACAAGTTAATGCCCTAGTCACCTCACGTATAGATTACTGTAATGCTATTCTATCTGGCATCCCACAAAAACGTATCCATCGCTTACAACTTTTTCAAAATTCTGCTGCCAGGATAATAACCTGCTGTTCTAAATCCACTGAACATATTACACCTCTTCTCTCTCAACTTCACTGGCTCCCTGTTAACTACAGAATGCAATACAATATACCGCTCTTAACGTTTAAAGCTCCCCTCTGCCTCACTGATCTCCTACAGACTGACACTCCCGCTCGCTCAATCAAATCCTGTAATTTGAGAGTATTCAGTCTGACAATATGGTGCAGCCTTAGTTTGTGGAAGACAAACACAACTAAAGACATGAGCAGAAAATGATGATTGTCAATTTCAAACTGTGTTTCCTTAATGTGCTCCTTGAGAAAAAACACATCATCTGAACCAATCTCAGCCCAAATAAACTGATTGATCAAAGATCCACTGACAGCTTGTCGTAATGTCGACTGTCGGGTAACACGCTCAGCTACTTTGACCACCTTGACTGGACCCTCAGAAGGAATCATCAGACCTCCTTTGTTTTTTAATGTGAGCGAGTGGTAGCTTTGATCATATTATGCCGGTACAGCATCTGTTACCAAACTAGCACGGCACACGGCATAGGACAGCTTTCTCCAAATCCCGTCTAAGGGCTACCTGACCTCCTCTTTTTTTTTTTTTTTTTTTTAATTAGAGTAAGATTTCCTGTAAATAGTTCTTGCAAAATTTAGTAAAGTTCTTAGTGTCATACAAATAAAACATTATTTTCATCTTACTGTAAATTAATTTTCTTTCATTTTGAAAAATAACATTTTATTTTACAGTATATTATTGTTTATATTTTGAATTAAATATTTGTAGGGCCACCAAAATCTTTTAAGAGATTTTGTAGAGTTTGTAAAGCAGTTTGAGTTGTAAGTAAAGCACCCTGTAAATGTAAAGAATTATTATTATAATTATACTTGATGATTTGTCAATTTTAAAACATTATGTGTTTTCACCAAATAAACAAAACATGTAGCGCTAGGACTCACGGCCTCTGTGTACCTTCACAGTCCTTCAGACTTGATCCAAATGCAATGTACTGTATGTGTACCGCCACCTCTATGTTAATAAACCGCTCACCACCTCTGTGACTGTCTTTGAACTGGACGCCACTGAGTGACAAAGGAGAATCAAAGGCAGAAATCAAAGTGCCGTACTTGTGGAATGGCCGACTACTCAAGTTTGGCAATTCGAGAAGGAAACGATAAAAGGAATACAAGGAGAGGAATAAATAGGAGCCCGCGGTGAGACTGGGTGCTTACCAACTCAAATTTGGGACTCAGCCACGTGAAGTGAACCGCAGATACCAATGAACAGCAGCGGTAGGCGGGTGGGCAAAGGAGGATTCCAGTCACTCAGGTGGTGATTTAAACGAACCTCCTGTGTGTCCCCTCAGAGTGCAGTAGCCGTTGTGTTCACGTGTGTTAGTCGCTGTTATCACTTGTCATGGCTTTGTGCGCTGAGAGCTTTGAGAGCAGTGATAGTGCTTAGCTAATCTGTTAAATACACCTTGTGATGTTCCTGGGTCATATGTGAGCAAAATATTTAACTTATTTCAAAAGGGAAATAAATGTTATTGTTAATATTGTGCACTTTTTTAGATTTTGTGAACTTCGAGATACGCCTAGGTCAGATGTGAGCAAAATGTTTATATATTATAATTTCAAAAGTTAAATAAAACAAAAAACAGTATTCCTACTACGTCAGATTCTGTTTAGTTGTAGCTTTTTAATTGTTTTTTTATGTTCTTTTTGATGTGCCTGTGTCAGATGTGACAAAATTTATATTTAAAAGAGTAACAATGAATAAACATAACTCGTTTTTCCACCCATTCATTTGCGTTGGTGTAAAATTTCTCTGTTGTTAACTGGCCACTGAAAATGTCTGGTCCAGCTAAATTTATTGGTTTGAAAATCTGGCCTAACTGAATTTGTAATTAAATAACCGTGTTGTGCACAGGACTCCAGATGAGGTCTCACCAGTGTGTTATAAAGCCTGAGCAGATCCTCCTTGGATTTGTACTCCACATATCAAGGCGCTATATAACCTGACATTCTGTTAGCCTTCTTAATGGCTTCTGAACACCGGCTGGCACTTGACAGAGTCGAGTCCACCACGACTCCTAAATCCTTCTCATAAGGTGGACTTTAACTTTTCAGACCTCCCCAGCATTACACCTTGTGTACAAAGGAGAGTGAAATATCTTATACAAGACTTACTGATAGGACTGAACACTCTTAAAATAATAATAATGGCACTTTACCAGGTTGTGTGGTTCCTCATAGACCACTGCTCGACCAAGAACCATTTCATTCATTTGCATATGAAGTGGGCTCTTTAGGCTTTAAAAAGGTCGCTGTGAGGCCAAAACAGAACATCAGGCTACCTAGCAGGACATTGAGAGGTCAAGAAAACCTGAACTGAGCCTGTGGTTACTGGATGAAGGGAGAGACCTTTAAAATCAGGAAGACATTGGGATTCCACATATCTACTTCATCTATTCACAATTATTAATAACGCTTGTGAGATAGATAGATAGATAGATAGATAGATAGATAGATAGATAGATAGATAGATAGATAGATAGA
>JANRMT010062791.1:195894874-195905161 GCA_026402145.1 Polypterus bichir lapradei
AGATAGATAGATAGATAGATAGATAGATAGATAGATAGATAGATAGAATTTTATTTGTCCAAATGAGATATTTGACTTTGGCACCTTTATTTTTAAGCGTGGGGCTACAGTTCATGTATTTTTCATAGTTGTACAAGAAATATATAAATTTCCGCTGTCAAAATATGGTTAATCCTTGCATTTTGTGACAAATTCTTTTTCTTCTTCTTATTTTTTTTTTTTTTGTTTTGTATATATATTTTTTTGAATTTGGATTTACTTAATATGGAAAATAATATGGCAATCAGAGAAAAAGTAGTTGTTTTATTAAAGATGAACCTTTTAGAACAAAATGTTTGACCGCCTCTTCTCGATGCTTTGTATTTCAAGCTTGTTTCGTTCAGTAAGGAGACGCCACACAATTCAGAACAAGGCGCATCACGAAGTGGGCGTGGTTAGAATGCAGCGGAGCTCACAAGAATATCCGACAGAGAGACACGAGAGCGCAGTGCAGTAAGTCAAGTCGTGGATAACGTCAGGTACGTTTTTTTGTATGTATTATGCATGAATACATTTTCTCACTTGATACTTTTACAAATGCCGTTTGCTACAACTTGCTTTTCGATTCCTGTGGCCTGCTTATAATCACTCCTCTCGGGAATAGTTAAAAAATGTGATCTCACCAGCTTTATATATTTCGCTTGAACATTTGCGATATTTTCATTTAACAACTCACTAAACGTGCATCGCCAGTTTTGTTTCAACTGTCATCGGCACATTAATGTGACTCGGGGGATTCGCTGCAGCTCTTTTATTAATTTATTTGTGTTTCCATGCTGTGAACTATCCGTGTCCTGCGCACTCTGATACAGTTGAATGTTTCACGCATATGCATAAAGTTTAATCCTGTTAACTATCCGCCCATGCCTAAGTATTCGTTATCAAAACGTTGTGAACATGCATACCCATCCATCCATCCATCCATCCATCCATCCATCCATCCTCTTCCGCTTATCCGAGGTCGGGTCGCGGGGGTAGCAGCTTAAGGAGAGAAGCCCAGACTTCCCTCTCCCCGGCCACTTCTTCCAGCTCTTCCAGGAGAATCCCAAGGCGTTCCCAGGCCAGCCGGGAGACATAGTCCCTCCAGCGTGTCCTGGGTCTTCCCCGGGGCCTCCTCCCGGTTGGACGTGCCCGGAACACCTCACGAGGGAGGCGTCCAGGAGGCATCCTGATCAGATGCCCGAGCCACCTCATCTGACTCCTCTCGATGCGGAGGAGCAGCGGCTCTACTCTGAGCCCCTCCTGGATGACTGAGCTCCTCACCCTATCTTTAAGGGAAAGCCCAGACACCCTGCGGAGGAAACTCATTTCAGCCGCTTGTATTCGCGATCTCGTTCTTTCGGTCACTACCCATAGCTCATGACCATAGGTGAGGGTAGGAACGTAGATCGACTGGTAAATTGAGAGCTTTGCCTTACGGCTCAGCTCTTTTTTCACCACGACAGACCGATGCAGAGCCCGCATCACTGCGGATGCCGCACCGATCCGCCTGTCGATCTCACGATCCATTCTTCCCTCACTCGTGAACAAGACCCCGAGATACTTAAACTCCTCCACTTGGGGCAGGATCTCGCCCCCAACTCTGAGAGGGCACTCCACCCTTTTCCGGCTGAGGACCATGGTCTCGGATTTGGAGGTGCTGATTCTCATCCCAGCCGCTTCACACTCAGCTGCGAACCGCTCCAGAGAGAGCTGAAGATCACGGCCTGATGAAGCAAACAGGACAACATCATCTGCAAAAAGCAGTGACCCAATCCTGAGTCCACCAAACCGGACCCCTTCAACACCCTGGCTGTGCCTAGAAATTCTGTCCATAAAAGTTATGAACAGAATCGGTGACAAAGGGCAGCCCTGGCGGAGTCCAACTCTCACTGGAAACGGGCTCGACTTACTGCCGGCAATGCTGACCAAGCTCTGACTCCGGTTGTACAGGGACTGAACAGCTCTTATCAGGTGGTCCGGTACCCCATACTCCCAGAGCACCCCCCACAGGACTCCCCGAGGGACACGGTCGAACGCCTTTTCCAAGTCCACAAAGCACATGTAGACAGGTTGGGCAAACTCCCATGCACCCTCCAGGACTCTGCTAAGGGTGTAGAGCTGGTCCACTGTTCCGCGACCAGGACGAAAACCACACTGTTCCTCCTGAATCCGAGGTTCGACTATCCGACGGACCCTCCTCTCCAGAACCCCCGAATAGACTTTTCCAGGGAGGCTGAGGAGTGTGATCCCTCTATAGTTGGAACACACCCTCCGGTCCCCCTTTTTAAAAAGGGGGACCACCACCCCAGTCTGCCAATCCAGAGGCATTGTCCCCGATGTCCATGCCATGTTGCAGAGACGTGTCAACCAAGACAGTCCTACAACATCTAGAGCCTTAAGGAACTCCGGGCGTATCTCATCCACCCCCGGGGCCCTGCCACCAAGGAGTTTTTTGACCACCTCGGTGACTTCAGTCCCAGAGATGGGAGAGCCCACCTCAGAGTCCCCAGGCTCTGCTTCCTCATTGGAAGGCAAGTTAGTGGGATTGAGGAGGTCTTCGAAGTACTCCCCCCACCGACCCACAACGTCCCGAGTCGAGGTCAGCAGCGCACCATCCCCACCATATACAGTGTTGACACTGTACTGCTTCCCTTTCCTGAGACGCCGGACAGTGGACCAGAATCTCCTCGAAGCCGTCCGAAAGTCGTTCTCCATGGCCTCTCCAAACTCCTCCCATGCCCGAGTTTTTGCCTCAGCAACAACCGAAGCCGCTTTCCGCTTGGCCTGCCGGTACCTATCAGCTGCCTCCAGAGACCCACAGGACAAAAAGGTCCTATAGGACTCCTTCTTCAGCTTGACGGCATCCCTCACCGCCGGTGTCCACCAACGGGTTTGGGGATTGCCGCCGCGACAGGCACCGACCACCTTACGGCCACAGCTCCGGTCAGCCACCTCAACAATAGAGGCACGGAACATGGCCTATTCGGACTCAATGTCCCCCACCTCCCTCGGGACGTGGTCGAAGTTCTGCCGAAGGTGGGAGTTGAAGCTACTTCTGACAGGGGACTCTGCCAGCCGTTCCCAGCAGACCCTCACAACACGTTTGGGCCTACCAGGTCTGACCGGCATCTTCCCCCACCATCGAAGCCAACTCACCACCAGGTGGTGATCAGTTGACAGCTCCGCCCCTCTCTTCACCCGAGTGTCCAAGACATATGGCCGCAAGTCTGACGACACAACCACAAAGTCGATCATCGAACTGAGGCCTAGGGTGTCCTGGTGCCAAGTGCACATATGAACACCCTTATGCTTGAACATGGTGTTCGTTATGGACAATCCGTGGTGAGCACAGAAGTCCAATAACAAAACACCACTCGGGTTCAGATCAGGGGGCCATTCCTCCCAATCACGCCCTTCCAGGTCTCACTGTCATTGCCCACGTGGGCATTGAAGTCTCCCAGCAAAACGAGGGAATCCCCAGAAGGTATGCCCTCTAGCACCACCTCCAGAGACTCCAAAAAGGGTGGATACTCCAAACTGCTGTTCGGCGCATACGCACAAACAACAGTCAGGACCCTTCCCCCCACCCGAAGGCGGAGGGAGGCCACCCTCTCGTCCACCGGGGTAAACCCCAACGCACAGGCTCCAAGTCGGGGGGGGCAGTAAGTATGCCCACACCTGCTCGGCGCCTCTCACCGGGGGCAACTCCAGAGTGGTAGAGAGTCCAGCCCCTCTCAAGGAGATTGGTTCCAGAGTCCAAGCTGTGCGTCGAGGTGAGTCCGACTATATCTAGCCGGAACCTCTCAACCTCACGCACTAGCTCAGGCTCCTTCCCCTTCAGAGAGGTGACATTCCACGTCCCAAGAGCCAGATTCTGTAGCCGAGGATCAGAACGCATACCCAGCCAGCAATTTAATGTGCGTGCCATATGGGTTTATGATGGGGAAAATAAAGGGTCCAATCGGGGTTGCCTATCTACGACCCTGCTTATTTTGTCCCCAGTCTCCATGCAGGCCCCTTGTGTAGCAGCCCATACAGGTAACGTACAGGTCAAGTATGGGGAAAATGCGGGACCTTTACAGGCAAACTGTTTTACACCAGTGTACAGATCTTTGTGGCAGGCAACATCAATTTTATGTGGATTTAAATCAGGTCTATGGTGGGTCCAACATGGGAAAACTAGGAGGATGCCATTTGGGCCCCGTGAATAACCATATCTGCAAACTATGTTAAAGCTGTGTGGGTCCCATTATGACAACTGGCACATTCTTCAGAGAAATCGTAAATTGTGGGTATAGATAAGGTACACAATTGTGGATGAAAATCCCCTTATCTTTTGATTTTAAACCTTGATCGACAGAAACGACGACAGTCGGGACATCGAAAAGCCTCCCCGTCAACACATCGACAGTCTGTAGATAAACAGAAATCACAGTGCTGTTTGCAGCGATGTCGTGACGGTATAGAATATCCCGTGTAACAGAAATCGCAGATGTAAGAAAATCCCAAAAAGCCGTTTAGATTCAAAATACCGTAATGATGCTCATGGTGCAAAAACAGATACGCCGTCTTTGGTTTTCTGCCCCGGGACGCTTCAGATTTTAATAGAGTGTTAGTGTTCGGTTCCCTGTACCAGACGATAATTTTAATTCCTAGTAGCCTCTCAAATTTTTCGACATCTGAAAACGTTATTTTCTGATCCGTTGATATCCCGACCCTGACGTGCAGATGACGAGCCTCTTGTTCACACAATTTCTGATTGTTTCTGAATCTATCGTTTAATACAGCCAGCAAACCCCTGACAAAACAGCACTGATCATCTGGGTTGAAGGAGATCCATAGGTGCTTCCGTTTCTTTTGAACGATTATATCATTGAAAAGGATACAGGCTTTATGCCTAGACCCCCCAGATGGATCCCTCACCACCTGAATGATTAGCGTCAGACTGGAATCGGCTAAAATAGTAGCGTGACTCTGGAGAAGTAATTCAATTTGGCTAAAAAAGTCCTCAACAGAAAGCATGCCCTCGGGGGTTAGGGAAAAAACACCGGGGCTGAGAGATTCAGCGAGAGATTCTGCACGTAATTCTAACTGAACTAGATCCATAGGATTCAAAGTACTCGTAAAACTGTCTAATATTTGCTGAAGGGTCACGTGTATATGATTAAAAACTTCCGCGAATTAATCAAGTGTGTAGGCAATCTGAATCACCCCTTTTCATTCTGCTAGAATCATGGCAAAATAAAAAATTCTATATTATGCTAGCTAGACAGACTCTTACACATGATAGGCTACTTGTAAATACCCAAAGCACTTTAACAGACCACACGCGCAATCCCTACACTAGGTTGGATAAAAATCATTTTCAAAATAGCCGGGTCTCAAGGTATTAAAATAAAATCTCATAAATACAGGAACATGGGATAATATTAATTTACCCCATGATTCAACAATACATTTGATACGTCTAAATTCACCCGGACTTTTGGGGCGCCTAGTATGTATTAAAATAATTACATTTCATTTAGCAAAGCTCATAAACACAAGAGCGCTAGTAATCACACGAACAAGCGTTCGTAATCACACGCACGAGCGCTCATAATCACACGCACGTAGGAACGATGTAAACATTTTATTTTAATAAAGTTTCTTACCTGTTTCATCATAATTGATCGGAGAATCTTCTTGTATATAGACCTCTAAGGAAAAATAAAATAAAGGATTCAGCCGTACGTTTTTAAATAAAACTTTATTGTATTCCTGGACATTTTCCAGTACACACCAGTAATTATACTCAAATATTCACTCACGCATGTCGTTCATGCGGTTAGTTAAGACACATTTATAGACTCATCATCCCCTTTCATGATCGGATCAGACCGATAGAAACATGTTATAATCAGTTGTAAACTTTTATATTGATAAACTTGTGCGCATTTACACATACCCATGCACGCGCGCTCCCGAGCTCACGCCGACACACGAACTAAATGCAGATAATCAAGCCATGCACTATTAAACAAGATATATTTTTTAAAAAAGGTTTTTACCGTCTTGCGAGTCGGCACGGATGAACAGATCTAAGGGCAAAATATAAGAATTCAGACCTCCGTTTTTTAAAACATGCTCATTTAACGCGTATAAGAATCATGAATAGCCTTACCTGGGCAGAATAGGCTGTATGAAGAATAGTTGGATTTCATTTAGCTGTAGTCATTAAAATTACAATACATTATTCTAATAAGTTCGTGATGACAAACCGTATTGGGAGAAATTCATCTTGTTGTTCTGAACATTGCGTAGAGAAATGGTCTAAGGTCCTGAAATCACCAGATTTATATACCCAAAAGAGTGGGATTTTTTGAAATGTGCACGGTGATCTGTAATAAGGGATGCTTGCCCATCATTTTAACTGGACACCTGTGTAATGTCCGTTGTCCGGGGTTTAAATCCATGCCTTTGGCTGGACGAAGAAAAGTCCAGAATTTGTTTAATAGAATCCATTGTAACACGTAGATTTCTTTAAACAGCTGCACGCTTCTCCGTAAGACCGTTTTCACATTTCCCAAAGTTTGCTCGGACATGAGGTTAAAGGTCATAAACCGGCCTGAGCCGGACTACCTTGCCCCCACCCCCAACCACCTGTTTGCCCCCTCCTTCCCCCACCTCATTCACCTGTTTGGTCCTCCTTTCTGTCAAGGGCATTTTGATGGATGTCTGCCCCCTCCTTGAACCCACCACCCCCACCCCACCCCCCTGCTTGGCCACCTGCCCTGCCCCATCTCACTAGGGCAAGTCCAGACATGCCCAAGGGCTGCCTAGGCCCCCCTGGGGGCAAGGAGGGGGGCAAACAGGTGCAGGGGTGGGGCGCTTCATTCAAATCCATCAAATGGTGCGAGGAACCTCATCAGAACTGGCCGATGTTAAGAGTGGTGACCAGCAGGGGGCAGTGCTAGGGCCACTGCTATTTTTAATATTTATAAATGATTTAGATACAGTAGGAATATAAGCAACAAGCTGGTTAAGTTTGGAGATGATATCAAACTAAATGGCTTGTCAGATAATCGAGAATCCACTGAATCATTAGAAAGGGACTTGAACAGTATGCAGGCTTGGGCAGATTTGTGGCAGATGAAATTTAATGTCAGTAAATATAAAGTATTACACATAGGAAGTAAAAATGTTAGGATTGAATACACAATGGGTGGTCTGAAAATCGAGAGTACACCTTATGAGAAGGACTTCGGAGTCATAGTGGACTCTAAGCTATCGACATCCAGACGGTGTTCAGAAGCCATTAAGAAGGCTAACAGACTGTCAGGTTATATAGCGCCTTGATGTGTGGAGTACAAGTCACAG
Source organism: Polypterus bichir lapradei (assembly GCA_026402145.1). NCBI lineage: Eukaryota > Metazoa > Chordata > Cladistia > Polypteriformes > Polypteridae > Polypterus > Polypterus bichir. Next base: position 195,902,255 of record JANRMT010062791.1, read on the forward strand.
GAGGTTCTGCTTAACCTTTATAACACACTGGTGAGGCCTCATCTGGAGTTCTCTGTGCAGTTTTGGTCTCCATAAAGACATAGCAGTGCTAGAAAAGGTCCAGAGAAGAGCGATTAGGCTGATTCAGGGCTACAGGGGATGAGTTATGAGGAAGATTAAAAGAGCTGAGCCTTTACAGTTTAAGCAAAAGAAGATTAAGAGGTGACCTGACTGAAGTGTTTAAAATTGTGACGGGAATTAATCCAGTGGATTGAGATTGTTACTATAAAATCAGTTCAACAAGAACATGGTGGCACAGTTAGAAACTTGTTAAATTTCACACATACGTTATGAAGTTTTTTTAATAAGAGAACTACAGGTACATGGAATAAGTGACCAAGTAGTGTGGTAGACAGCAGGACTTTAAGGGACTTTCAAAACTCGACTTGATGTTATTTTTAGATGAATTAAGTGGACAGGACTGGTGAGCTTTGTTGGGCTGAATGACCTGCTCTCATCCAGATTGATCTAATGTTCTAATTCAACTTACTTTAGGACTGTAATAATGTTGACTTTTTGTTTATTAAAAATATAGATGACATAATTGCAATTTTACAACACAGTAGAAGAATACGAGTAATAGAGAGAATTTCATTAAAGTTTCTGCGGTGGGTTGGTGCTCTGCCTGGGATTTGTTCCTGCCTTGCGCCCTGTGCTGGTTGGGATTGGCTCCAGCAGACCCCCGTGGGAAATAGTGAGTTGGAGAATAACTGACTGACTGACTGACTAATTAAAGTTTAAGAAGACAGAGTGAAGTGAAGTGTGCTGTGAGTTTATGAACTTGATAATTAGACGTCTGATGTCCATGTTAATACTCTGATTCTTGTGATGCACAACCTCCTGATCAAAGGACTCAAAAGGTATTTGATTAGAGCATCCTAAAAGAGTTTAACATCCAATAAAATGAAGACATTAGAACTGGAACTACATTTTACGACAAGTGCCAAATACAGATATACACGTCGTCCGATCTCCTTATCAGTCTGTGCCCAGGTGAGGTCACTGATCCTTTACTTTGATTCTCAGACAGTCAGATCACTTGTTATTCATTGTCAGTGCTTTCTTTTTAATCTCTCCATGCCTTTTAGATGAGGTAAAGACCACCAAGATGGCAGACACAAAGACACAGGGGTATTGACGCTGGAACACAATTAAAACTACAGGTCACCAGCCCACTACTCACTCAGTGCTCCTGTCTACTGGCTGCCACTCATTTTTCCATTTACCGACTTCAAGTGGTTACTTCAGTTTTATTTTTAATCACTAACATTTATTTTTATTCAGTTTTATTTTTAATTACTAAGATTTATTTTTATTAACAATTCTTTACATGCAGTAAAGGCCTCTACCTGCTGGTTCATCTGTTTGAAATAGCCCAGTACTCACACCAGTAATGCCGTTCACCTCCTCTGACTGCTCATTCTCTGTCAGTGGTCACTAAAACACTGAGAGGACATGTGGCTGTCATCTTCGAACTTTCCATTTGGTCCACACTGGCGTGATGTTAGGGTATCACGTTAAAGTAAAGTCATTAGGAACGGGATGATAAGATATAATGAGTGAATGAATGCAGTGACCGTGCGACAGAATCCATTGGACATTTGTAATGGAGGACTTTCACAAACTCAACTCTCACTGTTTCACATCCACCTGTCCACCATTACAAATGAGGTCTCAGCTTATTCAAGCAGCGAAATCCTAAAAGGCTGAAGGCCCAGACCTCATCTACCTACACAGTCCAGCTGTCTCCTGTGGTTCTGGATATTTGTAACTGATCTGTGGACCTGCTATTTTCCTGCCTGCTTCAACATCTTCTCCGCCATTCCACAACCATAGACTTTAATGGCTATGGGTCAGTTTACTTGTCGTTTGTGGTAATGAAAGCCTTTGAGCTCCTCAACTTGTCTGACCTCAAGAATATGACACACGATGTCCTTGACTGTCTGAAGTTTGTGTGTTGAGCCAATAGGACTGTGAATGATGTGAATGCTCTGGACCTGTAAGAGGGTCATCTTTGGAGATGTCAGCTCAGCCCTTAAAACCATTAGCCAAGGGGCTATTAGACCAGAAACTGAGTAGCTTCAACTACGCTCCTCTGTTGGTCAGTTAATTGAAGACTTTGTGATGAACAATAAGCAAATTTAAGAAGGTCCAAGTCTTTAGAGTCCTGGTGCTTCCTGTCTTGCTATATGGTTGTGAGACATGGATGCTCTCCAGTGACCTGAGATGAAGACTGGACTCCTCTGGTACTGTGTCTCTCCAGAAAATCCTTGGGTACAATTGGTTTGACTTTGTGTCGAATGAGCAGTTGCTCATGGAGTCCCGAATGAGGCACATTACCTGAATTGTGAGGGAGTGTCAGTTATGGCACTACAGCCATGTGGCACATTTCCCCGAGGGTGATTTAGCTCATAAGATCCTCATTGTTTGGGACCTGAGTGGCTGGACCAGGCCAAGGGGCCACCCACATAACACCTGGCTGCGGCAGATAGAGGGTCATTTCTGGAGGGTGGGACTCGGCCGCGTGTCTGCCTGGAGGGTTGCCAGCCAGGATTCTGAGCTGATTGATCGAGTGGCGTGTACAGCAACGTGCCGTATCAGTGCATGCTCTCCAACATGACTTGACCAGAAATAGACAGGCCTGTTAATTTGTTTGCACTGCTTGTATTGTTACATTCAGCGGCTCTTATTACATCTGTATTTGCACTTCATTTTTGATCATGCTTGTGTTAACAGGGCAGTTAATTGTTTGGAAATCTATACTAATAAACGGCAAAGCCCTCACTCACTCACTGACTGACTGACTGACTGACTCATCACTAATTCTCCAACTTCCCGTGTAGGTAGAAGGCTGAAATTTGGCAGGCT
>JANRMT010062791.1:195930161-195957800 GCA_026402145.1 Polypterus bichir lapradei
AATCCTCACCTCCTGTTGGCAGTTGGGGACATGAAGCATATTAATGAAGTGGTCCTTAAACCCAGAAATCAGACGAGTGTTTTCTGGAAATTTCTGGTACAGGCCATGCTTCTCCATTTGGACCCTCACAGTACTTGTGAAGGCCTGCTGAGGTCTAAAAAAAGAATTCAATTACAGACACATTGACATAAGTTTGTAACTTTAACAGACAGAAATTAATGGGGTTCAGTCTGGTCACCTACCTCTGCCAAGTTGGGTCATCCTCCTCGATGTTTTCCACACTTTCCTGGGAAGAGCTGTCTGGTGCCACAGAAGCAGTAGTCTCAGGGGACACTGAAGCAGCTGGAGGAGCCACTGAAGGTATGGCCGGAGCAGTAAAAATGGCAGAAGGCTTGTTGATGAAAAAATGACCTCTCTCTTTCAGGTAGTTTATCAATAAGGGATATGTTGTGGGGTGATACTGATCAGAAAAGGGCTCTCAGGGATGAAGGAACTAAAAAGGCTTGGAATGAAGGAATGGGTTAAAATTCATTGCTGATCAGTAACTACAAAAAGTTATGTTTAGGTCATTACTGTTAAAGAAGGGCCAACCAGTCCGTAAAGATAGGAGGGTCAGGGAGTGGACTGTGAATGTTTAAACGATGTGTTCAGGACTGACAAGAAGCCGTCCGATTGTTTGTGTTATTACAGTAGTTTACGACAACTGAGGCCATCTGTAATCGGAGCTTAGTTGAAGATCAGACTACATTGTTAAGAGGAATTAATATGGATACCCAGGAAATTCCAGAGGGATCAATACCTTTGTCTTGCTCTTGGACATTTGTATAGCACTCTTTATCGAGGATAGGCTGAGGACTTTTGCATAAAGACACTATAATGGAAGAATAGCAAACTGCTAAACCTTACATAACAATAGATGAAATCTCACACTAAATTTAAACACAGAATAAAATAAAGTTTTAATAAAAATCACAAGACACCACCTTTCAAGCTCATAAACCCCAACCCTAAATCTTACACATTTTTATTTTACACTTACTTTTTCCAGACTTCTTTGAAGGTGGTCGCTTAATTTTCTGAGCTCCAACAGATGTAGTTTCCTCAGCCCTCTTTCGTTCAGACTTCAATGATTCAGACTTCACATTGATAGAAGGCTCTGGAGATGAACAGTGTCTGCTATGAGAAGAGTCTAACCTGGTCACCACTCCATCTTGACACCCATCATGAAGGTTGTCTTCTTTTACATGGCTTTGTGTCTCAATACTGACAGACATCTCTTCAGGTTCTTCTTTAATGCTCACTGGCTGCAGTTCACTGTCCTCCTCCTTGATGCTCAGACTTTCCTGTTTAAAGTAGATGGACTTCCACTCACAGTCCTCCTCCTTAATATTTACAGTTTTCTCCATGATATTTGCGTCCACATCACAGGTGTCCCATTTCACATCCATTGAGATATTCCAGTAAACAGTAACTTTTGCTTTTTCTCTGTGAAAAGAACAAGAATCGGCTTCATTAAAACTTCATCACTTATGTCTAAAGACACTTGAATATCATTTTAGAACAGGCTCTATGTTATGGTTTATGTAAAGTTAGACAGTTTGTAGCATGCTGACAGTAACTCATTGCTCTTCATTTCAGATTATCAGAATCTTGGGAGTGGAGTGAAGATCCAACAGACTCTGAAACAAGAAGACCATCTTACAGAGTTGTGGGTCAGCAGTATTCACTACTTGAATTAAACATACAGTGCTGCTGGGGTCCCAGAATTGTCTTATCAGTTTATGTTGATGAAGGTTTGTACAAGTAGGGGCACAGGATTGTGTTAAGAAACAGAAAAGTCTGGAGGGAGGAGATGAAAGAAGAGCTGCAACAGGAGAAGACAAGCAAGTGAAATAAGGGGCTTGCTAGCTTAGGCTGACAGAAGTAACTGACAGTGCGTAACTTCTACTTTTGTCAGTAGGTTTGACAAACCTTTTCAATTCATTAAAGGCCACCAGTCCCCTCTTTACCAACTGAATCAATCATAACTTTTGATTGTGCTATCACATATAATCAAACTCCAATGTTCTCACTAAATATTTTAAAGTGCATTGATCTGTTAAACTGTGACAATCCCTTCTCCATTAGTAAATAGCTGATTGACCTGACTTAAGTTACTTAACTGCACCACCATAACAGGGATGGATGTGTGTCGTGTTAAAAGGAAAAAGTGTTTTAACTCTATAAGAAAGGGCAGAGCAGGCTTTTTTCAATTAGAAGGCCGCGTTCCTTCAATGTGGGAGGTGACATAATTCACATCTTCTATCACTTTCTGATGACCAGTGTGATTTTCTACATTGCGGTGTGCTGAGCTATGTACATTACGTCAAGAGAAGCCGACTGAATGAACAGGCTAATTAAAAGGGCAAGATCAGTCATGGGACGCACCCTGGACCCCCTGGAGTTCGTAGCTAAGGAGAGGATTAAAACAAAACTGAGTGCCATTATGAACAATGCTGCACATCCTCTCTCTTTCAGAGTTCTTTCAAATCATTCCTCATAAGTGTGTCAAGAAACACTACAGGGCTCCTTTACATGAACAGTAATACATCTTCTAATGTCTCACGCTGACTGTGGCAGCCAATTCAGAACTTTTCTTTCTTTTTAGTTTTCTTGCTTCATAGTCATTCTGGTATGTGTTCAGACCAAAGTGTGTGTGTATGTTTATTTACTTAATTATTTACCTTTTTTATTTTTTAAAGAATTTCTGTAACTTCTACCTTGTGACAAATAAAGTTCCACTAAGTCTATTCTATCTTTTGCTGATCACTGGATGTGCTTAATCTGTTTAAGCAAAAATAACTTGGTTTCTGTTCCAAACACCGATAACGCACATAGAATTTAGCTCTGCTCCTCTGAAACATTACATATGGCACTATGTTAGAGCATTAAATAACAAGACTTTTTTTTATCAACAATCTTATTAGTGAGAGAAAAATTGATTTCATTGCACTAAGTGTAACGTGGCTTAGCTCAGATGGCGCAGCTGTTTTAATCGAATCTGCGCCTCCAGATTACAGTTTTATTCGTGTGAATCGCCAGGGTAAGAAGGGTGGCGGTTTGGAAAACATTTACTGAAGCCAGTTAAAGTGCAAAGATGTCAGTTTTGGTAAATTTAAATCCTTTGAGTATCTCGTCGTTATTATTCATGGAGATTATCTCTTTCTAGTATTATCCGTGTACAGACCTCCTAAATACAATGCGTCTTTCTTTGAGGAATTCTCAGACTTAATGTCAATTATAATTACGAATTATGACCTACTCTTAATAGTCGGCGACTTTAACTTTCATATCGATAATCAGTGTGACCCAAAGGTAAAAGAATTCATGAACCTCCTGGACTCTTTTGATTTGAGACAGCTCGTTAATCAGCCTACACATAAAGCAGGTCATTATGTTAGACTCAGTACCAAAGGACTAAAAGCTGATGTAAAGCAGGTCATTGAAATTGGTCTATCGGACCATTTTCTTTTACTATTTAATATAGTAATAATGATAGAAAACATTCATGTGAAGCATATTGTTAAAAAAAACGCTTCTTTGATTCATCAGCAACCTTAAAACTTACAAACATTCTAAGCAATTGGTCCGTTTATAGTGCTAACTATAATAGCGAGGATAATATAAATAGTAAGGTGGAAAAATTTAATACTAAGGTAAGAGCTGCTGTTGACATAGTTGCACCTGAAAAGACAGTTAAAAAATCTTCTAGCATTGTTATACCATGGAAGACCCAAAGACTGTCTGATTTAAAGAGAACATGCCGTAGAGATGAGCGTAAATGGAGGAAAACTAAATTAACTATCCACTATGAAATATTAAAGGTTAAAATAACAGAATACAATAACACAGTCCATCTTGAGAGGTGCTGCTATTTCTCTAAGATTATAAATAACAATGCTAGTAATCCCAGAACCTTATTCTCTATGATTGATCGTCTGCTAAACCCAGGTAACTCAAAGCAATGCCTCCAAAATACTTCAAGTGAAACCTGTGAAGGCACTGCTGTATAAATTTCAGTCGGGTTTTAGAAAAAAAATCACAGCACAGAAACTGCACTCATTAAAGTAGTAAATGACTTGTGGGTAAATGCAGACAGAGGCCATTTATCTGTTCTCATCCTCTTAGATCTGAGTGCCGCATTTGACACCATTGATCACAACATTCTTAGTCAATGGGTGGGCCTCTCTGGCAGTGTCTTTAATTGGTTTGAATCCTACCTGGCAGGGAGAAAATTCTTTGTTAATTGTGGTAATTACAACTCTAAGACACATGATATTCTATATGGTGTTCCATAAGGCTCTATCCTGGGTCTGCCGATTTTCTCAATATACATGCTTCCGTTTGGTCAGATTATCTCAAGTAACGTGAGTTACCACAGCTATGCTGATGACACACAGCTGTATTTATCAATAGCACCTGATGACCCCGACTCTATTGATTCACTAACACAATGTCTTACTTGTGTTTCTAATTGGATGAATAGTAATTTTCTCAAGCTAAATAAAGAGAAAACAGAAATCTTAGTGATTGGCAATAATGAAGACAATGAGATTATTAGAAATAAACTTGATGCATTAGGATTAAAAGTCAAAACTTAGGGGTAACTGTTGACTGTTACCTAAATTTTAAATCGCATATTAATCAGACCACTAGGACAGCATTTTTTCCCACTTAAGAAACATAGTAAAAGTTAGACCTCTTATATCAATGAAAGATGCTGAGAAATTAGTTCATGCTTTTTTTTTTCAGTCGTCTAGATTACTGTAACGCACTCCTCTCAGGACCCCAAAAAAAGACATAAATTGTTTGCAACGAGTGCAGAATGCAGCTGCTAGAATCCTAACTAGGAAAAGAAAATCTGAGCACTTCTACAGTTTTGATGTCACTACACTGGTTACCTGTGTCTTTCAGAATTGACTTTAAAATACTGCTCATGGTTTACAAAGCCTTAAATAATCTCACTCCATCTTATATATCGGAGTGCCTGACACCTTATATTCCAAATCATAACCTTAGATCCTGAAATGAGTGTTTGCTTAGAATTCCAAGAGCAAAACTTAAAAGTGGTGGTGAGGCGGCCTTCTGCTGTTATGTACCTAAAATCTGGGATAGCCTGCCAAAAGGAATTCACCAGGCTGATACGGTGGAGCACTTTAAAAAACTGCTAAAAACACATTACTTTAACATGGCTTTATGATAACTTCACCTTCATTTAATCCTGAAACTCTGTATTTCAATTCATTATAATAACTATTCATGGTGGCTTTAAAGTTCGTACTGACCCCTACTCTCTCTTCTGTTCTTTTTCCGGTTTTCTGTGGTGGTGACCTGCGCCACCACCATCTAATCAAAGCACCGTGATGACCTACATTGATGGATTAAAAGCCAGAAGTCTACATGACCGTCATCATCAAGTCCTTCCAAGAGAACCCTAAATACAAAGAGGACTGTTTCATTTATGTGAGGTAGAATGCCCAGAGGGGACTGGGCGGTCCCGTGGCCTGGAACCCCTGAAGATTTTATTTTTTCTCTCCAGCCGTCTGGAGTGTTTTTTTTTTGTTTTTTTTTTCCTGTCTTCCCTGGCCATCGGACCTTACTCTTATTCTATGTTAATTAGTGTTATTCTAATTCTTACTTTGCCATTTATTTATCTTTTCTTCATCATGTAAATCACATTGAGCTACACTATTTGTATGAAAATGTGCAATATAAATAAATGTTGTTTGTTTAAATTGGTGCACATGTTTTTAATTTTACTGGGTACAACTTCAGAAGAGTGACTTTGATACAACACGTATTTCACTTGAGCCAGTTAGTGAGGGAGGTCGTGGTGGTCAGCTTAATAATTAGGGAGTTTGGTCGCAGGTGGACACACAGGTGACATCGCCAAGTGGAGGTGAGACTTGTGCTGGTATTTCTTAAGAGGGCAGCATTTAGTGTGTAAAGTGATAACTGAGCTGTGAGAAAGACAACCACCGTGTGGACTGACTGAGGGGGCAGGAGAGGTAAAAATTTGAGCTGGTGGTGGTTTTTAAATTGATTTTATGATCTTGGGTTTACTTCGTTTTAGCAGGTAGATCTTGCTGATTGAGATCAAAGGCTGGTGCTGTGATTATCAGTGAACACCGAAGAGGTAAATCTTAGCCCTACTTAATAATTAATCCACAAATCGATTATCGAAAATCGATATGCTTTTTTATGTTATGTTTAACAGTTTCCTCAAATTGTGATTATTTATTGAATTAATGTATTTACCAGCTTTCTTCTGGTCAGTTGAAGGTGGCATTTGGAGTTGTAAATCAATCTTCACCACTTTCTCCTTAATCTTTGTCAAATGGGCTTGGAATGCAGGAATACACGGTAAGTAATCAAAATGTAGAGTAGGAGGTGGCAACGGTGTGACAGGAGAATGTGAAGTAGAAAATGGACTCAAAAACGTTAAGTGAACTGGAGACACAATACAATACAGTTTATTTTTGTATAGCCAAAATCACACAGGCAGTGCCACAATGGGCTTTAACAGGCCCTGCCTCTTGACAGCCCCCCAGCCTTGACTCTCTAAGACGACAAGGAAAAATTCCCAAAAAAACCTTGTAGGGAAAAATGGAAGAAACCTCGGGAAAGGCAGTTCAAAGAGAGACCCCTTTCCAGGTAGGTTGGGCGTGCAGTGGGTGTCAAAAGAAGGGGTTCAATACATTACAATACACAGAACAGAACAAATCCTTAATGTAGCATAATAATAAAAATTTTAGAAGTACAGAGCAGAATTTAACAGTAGATGATATCACATAATAAGATTTTGATATTTTTAGAGTGCTGGAGACCTCACCCGTCAAGCTGCCTCCCCATTTGGCCACACACACTGATGATTGAATAGAAAAGACACACGGGTGGCCACAGGGGGATTGACGAGTAAAGATTGGCACGGGGCTGGAGGTCGCGCTGTTCACCCCTCACTTAAATCGTGTGCAGTAACTGAGTTGAGCGAATGAAAACTTACACATCCATAAAACGTTATCTCCAAACCTCAAACAATTATCTTTGTTTGTCTCTCCGTGATCAAATTCTTATTGTGAAGACTTTTCAGCGAAACATCGCACTCTCAAATAACCTTACAGTTTTTATATAACTTAATATGAATCTATGAATTAATTTACACTCATCGCCATACTTTAATAATTGTTGTAATGTTAATTTATCCATTCCTAGAGATTTAAAATGTTGAACTTGATGTAATTTATATGCCACACACCCTAATAATACACACTCTACAGTCTCTAGCTGATTATATGATCTACACACTCCAGACTGGTGCTGCCTTGTCTTAAATTGTATATAACTTAACCTAATATTCCCAATCCCGACGCATGTTAATATCATTTCTTCTCTTCTTGTTCTGCCCCCTTTTCCTATTAATCTAACTCTGCTTCCTACTCTGTACATATGCCTTCCCTTACTGTCAGTGTTCCACATGATTTGCCACATCATCGATTTTCAGTCGTGTCAGACTGTTAACTTCTGATTTACTGAATGTTAATTCTAATTCAATAATATAAGATGTTTAGTTGCTTTTATTGCCAAATCATCAACAATTTTGTTTCCTTTAACTCCTTTATGTGCTGGGACCCATAAAAAAATAGCATATCAAATCAAATTCTCTAACTGATATAATTTCAAAGATGTCCACCTGGAGCACATCAGAGAGGCTGAGAGACATGGCGCAGGTCAGTCACTGGCACCTTGACACACACACTCACGGGACACTCCAAGGTGAGCGCTGTTAGTATTCATTGATCCAAACTCTGTAGTTGAAATACTTTACTGTGCATGTAAAGTGTAATGTGACTAAAAGTACGTGCTGCACAACTAAATACATCTGTCATTCAATATGAAACAGCGCCTGGACATCACTTTACATGCCTTGTGGTGAAAAGAGAACCCAGCGAGTTTTATGGAGGCTGACATTAAAGGTCCACTTGAGTGCTAAAGCTAAAGAGCAGTGCAGATTAACACAGCTCTTTATGTGAATACAAGGTGGTGCAACTCTGGACATATAAACATTAAAATCTCCACTTGCTGCAGGGACATCGAACTGTTGGCCGTAAGTCTGCGTCTGTATTACTTGTCCAGAGAGTTTGGACACGTCATTGATGTTATTGTTTACATCCCTCCTTGGGCGCACGTGGAGATAGCGAGTGACATCATCCACTCCGCTGTTGCTAAACTACAAACACAGCACCCCGAAAGCACTTGTACTAATCGCTGGAGATTTTAACCATGTGACGCTGGACAAAACATCACCTGCCTTTTCCCAGTATGTGGATTGTAACACCCAGGGAAACAGGACTATTGACCTACTGTATGCAAACGTTAAAGACGCATACAGTGCCATCCCGCTGCCTGCGCTTGGTAAAGCAGATCATAACCTGGTCCTGCTTCAGCCTCACTACAAACCATGAGTGAGGGAGCAACCTACAACCAACAAGCTCATTCAGGAAGTGGTCCCCTGAGGCACAGCAGGCTCTTAGAGAATGCTTTGGAACTACGGACTGGGAGATCCTGCAGGGATCATATAGTGAGAACATTGAGGAGGTTGTTGACTGAACTACTGACTACATCAACTTCTGTATGGACATTGTAGTTCCAGTAAGAACAGTACACTGCTATGCTTACAACAAGCCATAGATTACAAGTGACATTAAGGGCCTTTTGAACCAGAAGAAAAGGTCTTTTAAAGGCGGTGATCAGCATGAGCTCAAGCGTGTGCAGAAGGAACTCAGAGTCCAGCTCAGGGAGGCAAAGGAGCAGTGCAGGAGAAAGCTGGAGCAGAAGTTGCAGAATAACAGCATGAAGAAAGTGTGGGATGGGATGAAGATCATCACTGGCTGCAGCTCGAAGCGTGGTGCCACCATCAAGAGAGACGTGCAGAGAGCAAACCAGATGAAAAACTTCTTTACAGGTTTGACAACCCTAACCCACTCTCACCTCGGAGTACTGCACCCTCCACCCATCCTTCTGCTGATACCAACATAGCAGAGAGTTCCCCCCACCCACAATTACAGCAGCCCAGGTAAGCAGAGAGCTGAGGAGAATTCGTGCCAGCAAAGCAGTAGGTCCAGATGGAGTATTGCCACGACTGCCGAAGGCCTGTGCATTGGAGCTAAGGAAACCTCTACAGCGCATCTTTAACCTGAGCCGGTTACAGGGGAGAGTCCCGAGGCTTTGGAAAACATTTTGCATCACCCCAGTCCCAAAGGTATCACGTCCTAGTGAGCCGAATGACTTCAGGCCTGACGTCACATGTGATGAAGACCATGAAGAGGCTGCTGCTTTACCTCCTGAGGCCACAGGTCCGTCACGCCCTCAACCCTCTGCAGTTCGCATACCTGGACAAGGTGGGAGTGAAGGATGCCATCATCTATATGCTAAACTGATCCCTCTCCCACTTGGACAGAGGCAGTGGTGCAGTAAGAATTATGTTTCTGGACTTCTCTAGTGCTTTCAACACCATCCAACCTCTGCTCCTTAGGGACAAGCTAACAGAGATGGGAGTAGATTCATACCTTGTAGCATGGAACGTGGACTATCTTACAGACAGACCTCAGTATGTGCGTCTCGGGAACTGCAGGTCTGGCATGGTGGTCAGTAACGCAGGAGCGCCATAGGGGAATGTACTTTCTCCGGTCCTGTTCAGCCTATATACATCAGACTTCCAATACAACTCTGAGTCCTACCACGTGCAAAAGTTCACTGATGACACTGCTATCGTGGGCTGCATCAGGAGTGGACAGGAGGAGTATAGGAAACTAATCAAGGACTTTGTTAAATGGTGCGACTCAAACCACCTACAACTGAACACCAGTAAAACCAAGGAGCTGGTGGTGGATTTTAGGAGGACCAGGCCCCTCATGGACCCCGTGATCATCAGACGTGACTGTGTGCAGACCTATAAATACCTGGGAGTGCAGCTGGATGATAAATTGGACTGGACTGCCAATACTGATGCTCTGTATAAGAAAGGACAGAGCTGACTATACTTCCTTAGAAGGTTGGCGTCTTTCAACATCTCCAATAAGATGCTGCAGCTGTTCTATCAGACAGTTGTGGTGAGCGCCCTCTTCTATGCAGTGGTGTGCTGGGGAGGCAGCATAAAGAAGAGTGATGCCTCACGCCTGGACTAACTGGTGAGGAAGGCAGGCTCTATTGTAGGCACGGAGCTGGACAGTTTGACATCCTTGGCAGAGCGTCGGGCACTAAGCAGGCTCCTGTCAATAATGGAAAATCCACTGAACAGTATCATCTCCAGACAGAGGAGCAGCTTCAGCGACAGACTGCTGTCACTGTTCTGCTCCACTAACTGACCGAGGAGATCATTCCTCCCCCACACTATGCGACTCTTCAATTCAAAACGTTATTATACAAAATTATTATCTGTCTGTTATACTTTCATTGTTATCACTCTTTAATTTAATATTGTTCTTTATCAGTATGCTGCTGCTGGAGTATGTGAATATCCCCTTGGGATTAATAATCTATCTAAATTAATGCTCCTTTTAAAAAGTTTGTTTATACAGTATATAAAACAGAATCTCAATGATACGGGACTCGCGAGTAGTAACGAATAATATGTGACACTGAGAAATTATAATTCCTAATATTGGGAACAAGTAAAAACTACGACTTCTTAAAACGGACACTGTAAATGTAGGCATTTCAATAAATTTAGGAGACTTGTGTGTGCATTTCAATTTCAATTTAAGAACTACGTATGCCACCTGTTGTACTATAAACGGTAGCTCAAGCAGCACTTAACAGTAAATAGTCTAACAAGACAATGACTGACTGAAATGAAGTGGCTGCGCCGCTACAATAAAGGTTCACACTGTTGTTCTGCATGTTTAGAAGGTGCTGATTGGCTGAAACTGTTTATAGCGATTTGCCCCAAGTTGGAAGTGCCGTATAGCGATCAGAAATGAAGACACATTGAGGCATGCTGGACAGTAGTTTGTTTTTCTACAATAGAAATTCAGTACGACACCAGGGTCTTCAAACACACAAATATGAAGTTTATTACATTTTACAGTGAAACTCTTTACATACACAATATACTTAGAGATGTGTGCCCCCTGCCCGACTACAGTGGCCCAACCTTCCCTCGATAGCTTGATTCGCTTGCTATCCGTCCAAGCTGAAAATATTGTTAAATGGAGGAATTAAAAAAAAAAAAACCTTTCACAAGAGGAGGATCAACGACACGTGTTTTTACCGAGAGACAGTTACAATACCATTGAACCACCTAATCGGGATAATTAACGAGCTCCGCACAATTGAACTACCACTACTGTTCTTACTGTGGTGGATGTAGAAATATGTTGTTTGATATATACGCGTTAAATTGGTTCAATTGACACGAGTTTATCATTGTTGTATTCTCCTAATGAAGATGAAAAAAATATATTTATAGATGTATACTGTATGACATATGGTTTTGAACAAAAATAAGCGTTCCATAAAATGGTTGTACGATTTACCTAATCTTTTCATATATATATATATATATATATAAAGTTGATATACGTATGACAATATATCTTTGACACTATGTATCAGACAAAGGAAATCACAGCAATCCACAATAACAATAATGAATTCTCAATAACTAACTGTAGTTTCAGGCTGTCACTTAACTATATCAATTGAAGTGTGTAATGTCAATACGAATTACAAAATATACACAGCAAAATTGGTAGTGTTGAATTTCCAGTGTTACTCATGTCAGAGTTGCCTGGAGTTGATTCCAGTGTTCATTAAAATGTTATTAACACCAACATAGTTGAAAAGTCACCAGTAAGTGAGTTGTTTCATAGTGTTCCAATCAAAACACTGGCTAGAAGTTAATTGAAGCTCCTCCCATTCATTAGGCGGGGAAGACAAGTTCTGAGGCAGGTGAAATTACAGAGGTAAAGAAATAATCCATATGTCGATTGGTTTTTGCTTTAATTTATGGTTTTACAAATAAGTATGTACACTTTGTTGTGAAATTTGCTGCATGTTAATTGTTTTAATAGTATTACCTTCCCAGTTGAAATAGTTAATTATCGTATTTCTCTTTTAGGCGCCATTTTACGATTCTGAAGAACACCACACGAGGTAAATGCATTACAATAGAATGCTGTTCATTTTTATATCAGCTTCATATATGCTGTCATAAAATTTCATTTTTTTTTTTAACCTGTTTTCGCCATAACTTAAATTACGCAGGTAATCCAACATTAACTTTGAATAGTATTACAATTCCAGTACTTGTCTGTGCCTTTATTTTATATCTAGCAAGTTTTCGTGCTAGGCTAAGTACATTTGTCTAGCCAACCCCACTGAAGCAGACATGAAAACAAGGTAAAAACCGGGCTTCCATTTTAACGCTGACTAATTTGCATTTAAAGTGCATGTATGTGTAGCGAGAGTGTTACGAGAAATACATTTAACTGGCATATACTTAAAACTTTTTAGTGTGACATGGTTCAGTGCAGTGGCGGACTGGCCGGTTGGAAAAGTCCCGTGTGCTGGTCGCGAATGTCTCCTGTCCATGAGCCATTTATGTAACTTAATACAAGTTAAAACAGAAAAAACGAATCCACAAAGCTCTAAAGAGATTTTTTTATGTTGTGCATACGCGATGTTTATTTTAAACGCAAGTTGTTCTCATTTTGTGCAATTTTTACTGTTTGTCATTCAGGTGTAAGACATGCTTGTTAAAGTTCAGTTTTGGAACTCCAAAAAATTCATCAAGCTTCAAGATGGATTTACATATGTGGACTTCATAAATGAAGGTAAGTTTCATATATGATCTGAGTTCTTTGCTGTAGTGCTTTTTTCATGCTTGGAGTAATTTTCATTCTTAGTTCACAATAAATTTGGACTGCCTTCTGGGACAGCTCTTCGTATTTATGATGACACGTCATGCGGCGTCTAGTAATTCTATGTCTATGGCGGTGCCTGCCCGATTTTCGCGCGCATGCGCACTAAGACAACCAGAGCCGCGCGCATATGCACGCATGCGCAGAACTTTACTATTACGACCCTGCCCGATCTGCCGTTTTCTACTTCGCGACATGAGCATAGACATAGAATTAGTGGACGCCGCCTAACCAGCAGCATCGTATGTCAACGTTGCTGCCATATTGTGTGTGGCACTGCTGTGAAGTGAAGTAGTGAATAAAGATGCCTCATGCATATCGTGACCTAGAGGGGACAGGACGCTGGCGTTGAATGTTCGCCGCTTCTCCCTCCGAGTCTAAAGTTTAATATTGCTAATTTACTATTTTTAGTGATAGTAAATAAGTCTAGTACTTTTCTGAAAATTTTCCTGCTCTGTTTTATCGTTTGTCGTGGATTTTACGCATTTTTATCAAGTTTTTGTTGTCTATTCACCTGTTGCCTAGACATAGTTTTATTGTTTGCTGTGGATTCTACGGATTTTTATCAAGTTTTATCAAGATTCTGTGTCTACTCACCTGCCGCCGGGATATACTGCTTTACCGTTTGTTGTGGATTTTGTGGCACTATCTGGAGGGTATCCTTTTCTCCCTCTTCGGCTGGAATGGGGCTCAGCTATTCCAGTTTACAACTTCGCCGACTAAATCCTGTAACCACTCCTGGAATTAACATCCACATCATTAAACAACTTGGACTTCTTCACCGTCCTCGTTACATTCATAGAGGCTCTGGTCGGAAGTTCATTTTCCATAATTAGCAAAAGTGCTCTGCTACCAACATTCCACCTTTTTGGTCACTTGTCACACATGTGATGCGTCATCAGAGCACCGTTGTTTCAACTACTATCAACATTAGAAGTATCGCGAGATCTCTGCACTCTAGCATGGGAAACACCCGAGCCATTGTGAGAAATACCGAGATCCTTACATCCCTGGCTGGATTTTTTTTGTGGAGCGAGCGGATTCCAAGCTGCGTGGAGTGAATTTTAATGTTTTGAGACCTGTACTGAGATTTACTCCACAATTGCTGGTCAAATTTGAATTTGTTTAATTCACAATCAATCAGCAATAAATCCATGCTGACTGAAGAACACATCAGGGAGAAAGGACTTGACTTCATGTGTCTGACAGAAACCTGGCACCAGTTAGAGGCTTACTCTGCCTTAAATGAAGCGTGTCCATCTGGCTAGAGTTATTTGGAAGCAGCTCGCAGCACTGGGCGTGGTGGTGCTCTAGCCATCATCTATCGTCAGGTAATGGGGTGTTCCTTATTTCGTTACCTGTAACATCTTCCTGCGAGTGTCTTGCATTTAAATGCAAGCCCCCTTTTCCCATGACTGTTCTTATCTAGCGACCTCCAAAACCTAACTCTGCTTTTATTCCGGAAATGACTGATCTTCTCACAACACTGTGTGCCACCTCTGCCAACATCATAATCCTGGGAGATATAAATATTCATGTTGATAATCCTAAAGGTCATTTCACTGTTGATTTTCTTGAGTTGTTAGATTCCCTCAACTTACAACAATATGTTGATGTCCCCACACACTCTAGGGGTCATACACTTGACTTGGTTATTTCAAACTCTGCTTTAATTAGTAATTTACTGGTTTATGATCTTGGTATTTCAGACCACAAAGTAGTGTCAATGGAGTTACCCTTTTTCTCCCCTCATACCAAACAAAAACGGCAGATTCATTTTAGAAATTTGAAGATCATCAATGTGGATGCCTTGGCCCTGGACCTTAAACTTCTTTCTACTGATCTTACCAGTTCCAGCTCTGTTGCTGACCTCGTGGATCTCTACAACCAGTCTCTGAGCGGTCTCCTGGACTTTCACGCCCCTTTAACGTCTAGGTCCATCTCACTTTCGTGCTCAGCACCATGGCACACCTGCAAGCTGCGAAAAATGAAGGGGGCTGGGCGTGTCGCTTCTGGGTTGACTGTTCACAAACAGGCCTATAGGGAACATAGGAGGGCGTAAGCAGAAGCTTTGAAGGTTGCACGGTCCAGGTTCTATTCTACCATCATTAGAAAAAGCTCCAGGGATCCAAAATAACTTTTTTCTACTATAAATCATCTTCTTAAACCTCCTTCATATACTCATTCCGAGATCACTGATGAGAGGTGTAATTTGCATATTAATTTTTTCAGACAAAAGGTTTATAACATCTGCTTAAACCTCTCTACCATGGATATTCTGTTCCCTCCAACTTTCGACCCGTTGCCTGAGACTGTCCAGCCACTTTGCTCCTTCTCTGTTGCCACATGGGAAGAGGTGGAGGACGTCATCAGAAAAATGAAACCATCTACCAGTTCCCTGGACCCTCATTTCTGCTGTTTCTCCATTTATCACCAGGATTATAAACCAATCCCTTTTGGCTGGCCATATTCCTTCAGCACTAAAAACTGCTGTCATCAGACCTCTACTGAAAAAACCCACCCTGGATCCTGAAGTTCTGTCTAACTATAGACCCATCTCTAATCTTCCATTTCTCTCTAAAGTTCTGGAGAAAATAGTTGCAGTACAACTTCATGATCATCTCACACTGAATAACCTGTTTGAAAAGTTTCAGTCTGGTTTTTGCCCTGGGCATAGCACCGAAACAGCCCTGGTCAGGGTCACTAATGACCTTCTGATGTCAGCAGATACTGGTTCTCCTTCTTTACTCATTCTCCTTGACCTGACAGCTACTTTTGATACAATTGATCATAATATTCTTCTTCACCGTCTGCAATACACCATTGGACTTTCAGGAAATGTTCAAAATTGGTTTATATCTTATTTGACCGGTAGAACGGAGTATGTCGCTCTTGGCAGCACAAAATCTCACACCCATAATATTACCTGTGGTGTTCCACAGGGCTCTGTGTTGGGCCCCATCCTTTTCATCATTTACATTGTTCCCCCTTGGAAGTGTCATTAGCTGACATGGTCTATCTTTACATTGTTATGCCGATGACACTCAGCTTTATCTTAGGACTACTCCCACCTCCTCTACTGCTCCTCTGCCAATATCTACATTGACTATTTGTTTGGAGGAAATAGAGGCATGGATGAGGCTCAACTTCCTTCAGCTAAACAGATCTAAAACAGAAGCAATTTTAGTTGGCACACCACACCAGCTTCGTTCTTCTACCATCACCAGTATCACTTTTCTGATCAAAACATTCCAGTTTCTACATTTGTTGCAAATTTGGGTGTTAAAATGGACTCTCAACTCACTTTTGACACCCACATTAAACACCTTTGTAAGTCATCTTTTTACCATCTCAGGAACATTACTAAACTTCGTCCAACACTTACCCTGGCAGATGCAGAGGCTTGTCCATGCCTTTGTCTCATCCAGGCTGGATTACTGTAATGCGCTCCTCATTGGGATTCCTGGCAAGAGCATCCAGAGACTCCTGTACATTCAGAACAGCACTGCCAGGATCCTGATGAGGGTGCGAAAGCATAGCCACATCCCTCCCATCTTGAAAACCCTTCACTGGCTCCCTGTACCTCTTAGAATACAGTACAAGGTTTCCCTCCTTACCCATCAGTGCATCTATGGATCTGCTCCCCTGTATTTACAGGAACTACTTAACCCTCATACTTCCTCCGCTTTGAGTGTATCATTTCACTGTTAAAAGACCAGACTGCCAGTTGCAGTCTTACGATTTTGACTTTCAGACATTGATCAAGTTTTTGTCTCAATAATAATAATAATAATAATAATAATAATAATAATAATAAATAATAATAATACATTTTATTTAATAGGCACCTTTCTTAGCATTGAAAGTCACCTTACAATAAAATTAAACAACATTAGTAAAATTAAAACAAGAGAATGATAAATCAAAAAACAATAATTAGCAAACAAACAAAGATAACTGGCAGTAACAGTGCAAAATTCACAATTGGTATGTCAGTTTGAAAAGATAAGTTTTGAGGGTAGTTTTAAAATGTGTTATTGAATCGAGCCGACGTATATGAGACGGAAGAGAATTCCCGAGTTGAGGAGCACCAGGAGAGACGCTCGAGCTCGCATAGCACAGAGTCTGATGTGTGGTACAGAAAGTCAAGCTGCAGGTGAGGACCTGAGTGAGCGAGTGGAGTGCAAGTCTGGAGGAGATCAGTGAGGTTGTGGAGAGCTTTAAATGTTCAGAGCGGTATTTAATATTGTATTCTGTAGTTAACAGGGAGCCACTGAAGTTGACAGAGAGTCGGTGTAATATGTTCAGTGGATTTAGAACAGCAGGTTATTATCCTTGCAGCAGAATTTTGAAGAAGTTGTAAGCGATGCATACGTTTTTGTGGGATGCCAGATAGAATAGCATTACAGTAATCTATATGTGAGGTGACTCGGGCATTAACCAATACTTCAGTACTGTATTGTGTAAGAATAGGACAAAGTCTAGAAATGTTTCAGAGATGGAAGGCAGTCCGAGAAATGTTACTTGTATGGGAGGAATTATTTAATAATAATAATTATAATTATTATTACTTAATAATTGCCAATATTAGTGTATAAATGGAAATAAATATTTGCATTTAAACAATTCGCCAAAATCTGTTGCATGTAAACGATACTGTTTTAAACGTTATTGTTTTGTCATCAGAAAACTGTTTCCACATCTACCTTCTATTAGTTTAAATGTCTCTTTTGACACTTGCAATATGGCGGAAACGCTGACGTATCGTGTCGACTGGGAAACACAGTGAATGTGCTGTCTATCTATATATGTCTATGGTGATAATCATTGATTTTAAATTGATTACCCCACAAACACAAGCCAAAGCTTTCCTGCTACTGCAGCTGAGATTTGTAAATGAAATGTTTAATTTTTAAGCATATAAGTGCTTCATTAAACACATGATGGGGCTTAGCTGGCTACAAACAGACAGGTGATGTTCATAGTCCCCAAATATACCAAGGCTGAACTTGCAGCTTGGAGGGGCCCTTAGTGGCTTCGATGGCCCTCTGCTTCAGTAGAGACTTCATAGAGCAAGAAATGGCTCTGTATATTGTACACAATTTTTATGATTTTCATCATTTGTAATGGTTCTAAATTATGTGCTTGCATGAGGACAACTGATTAACAATTCAATTGCAATTAATCTTTCAGTTCAAATTTGTAATCGAAAGTCACTATGTATTAATTTCAATTTGTCATATTTCCTTCAAGCAAATTCATATTTTTCTTTAAAGCAGAACTCAGGGATTACTTTCTAATACAAAACAGTTTTAATAATCAGTTGCCTATGTATATTAAATTATTTTGGTTTCTTTATTGAACAGTTTTGTGTAACAGAAACAAATGAACAAACAGTACAAAACTAATTAGTGAATGGCTCAAAGTAGGATTAATTAATTAACAATTTTGAGCCAAACAACAATGCAAATTGGTTGGAACTTTGATTGGTTATGTCAATAATTCTGTCTTTTAAATCATATGAAGATGAAAAATGAAACATTATTGAGTTTCTGCCTATTTATTTAGCCAGTTACTTAAGCAGACTTCAGTTTATTTCCATCAATTGTGTAAGTGTTGATATCCCAGATATAAAAACAAAAGTTCACAAGCGACCAGTGCTGGGAAACGTTATTTAGATTAAATTCATTACATTGCTCATTACTTACAAAATCCTAATCTCCTCCAGTTCAGTGCATTTCTTTTCTTCACTTGTCTCGATGGGGGAAAAAACAAAGGGTCAGAGTAAAGCTGTATGCACACTGCATGTGTTGCTGCCATGATGTGATTTAACTGATCGGTTACTTCACTGCATTTCTCAGTTTGCTATCTGCGCTTTTCTTGGAGCTCGTGATGTACAACACGTTACCCTCTGGAAGGACAGTATCGCACATCCCAGTCCAAGCGGTGAGATTGAATCCTCGTCTCTCAGCATCCTTGGCCGAGCACTTCAAGCTTAGTGCACTGAGCCCGTTGTCTGAAAGGCCGTAGCGGCATCCACAGGTGGGTTGTCTGCAGTGTGTGAGTTGGGATTTGGCTGAATGTGGAGATGTCAGCTCAGATGTTCTCTTCTGCATCGATGCCCAGTGCACTAGAGATGAGGTTAGGCTCCACCGCACACACTGCCTTGTTAATTTTGCTCTTGGGTTGGTCGGTTTAGCTTTCAGCTCAAAAGACCATGTAAAAGAGGGGTTTCATGTAACTCTGGAAAATGTGCTAACTCGCAGGGTTTGGCCAACAGAAAGTCGAGTGCAGGAGTCACCGTCAGATGGAGATGACAGACAGGTGATTGTAATTTATTCAAAGTAGCAAATAATATACAACAATAAAGTAAGCACACTGTAGGTAAACCAAGATAGTGGAATGCAAAGTCTCTCGGGAACAGGAAACCCCTTCTGGTCAAAAGACGTGACTTTAGTAAATTGCTGGCATTTCTTTTGCTTTTCCAGTTTTAGCACAGACAGCTGAAGTGACCTCCTCATGGTGACACACTGTCAGTGCCTATCAATCATAACATATCAAATCCTTTTGAAATTCATTCTAAAACATGTCTTTGGCAGGTTAACTTTGCCAGTACCTTATAAAAGCTCTCTGAATGAACATTTTCTGGTTGAAAAAAGAAATTCCACCTCAAGTTTAACATAACACTTCAGTATTTAACAATTTAACACCAAAATAAAATGCAGGTATTTCGGAACATTTATATTTTTTGGGGTGGTATGCCATGACAAAGGGTTAATAGCCCCCGGTGTAGATCTTCTCCAACTAAGCCCACTTCTGGAGGTGGCACCCAGTCTGAATTCTTTTCTGGCCCAGAAGATTGATTTGTGAGAATTGTTGGCCACATCCAGTACTGCAATATGTGTAGCAAAGTGTATTCTAAGTTTTTTTGTATCTTTTAGTTACGAATTTTCCCAAAAGCAATTGTTTGTGTAAACTTAGTGTTATATTTTGGAGTACGGATGCTAATTAATGTGACTCCCCACAGACGGCAGGCACCCTCAGGCGATGGTGGATAATGTACAGGTAAGTCTGCTCTCTCCAAGCCTTTTGTAACTTTATTCTATTTATTTGACATGTATATTATTTGGTAATTCTCAAGTGTTAAATAAGTTATGTGCACCCCCCACTGAGCTCTTATATACAGTTTTGTATGTTTTTATTATCAAAAGCAAACAAACAAAAACAAAATAAAATTTAAAAAAGCATTTCTTCTTTTAGTGCACTGCCAGTGTTAAAACATAATTCGGCGTGGTGTACAGCATGATCATGTGTATATTTTGGATTTAAATTTTTATTTTACATTTTATTGATTTTGTATTAATAGTTTGTGTTTATATTTATTAGTAATTGATTTGATTTATTATTTAATAAGCTTTTGCAAGAAACTGTTTGCATGAAACCCTGTTTATTTTATTTTTTTTGTTTGTTCTTTTTTTTGTCAAGGTATGTTTTTATTTTTTGTTATATTAAAATAGCAAAATATACAATATTATAAAGCTGAACTATTATTTATTGTGTGAGGCTATGTATATTGCAAAGTGTTTTTTTTCTGATGATATGTGTATAATATATTGTAAACAGTTCTATATGTAATATGTATGTTATGAAAACAGAATTAGGCGCACGGTGGAGGCTGTAGGGGCTTTGGTGAGAAGCAGTTTGTATGACGCCCTGTTCTTTATTGTGTTTCTGGAAAAGGAAAAAGGATATAAACTTCTATTTCTCCTCCATGTTGATTAGTTTTTGACACAACACTAAGCAGGATGGATTTGTATCAGTTACATGTGCTTACTGTCCAGGCAGGAATGAACCTCACTCTTTAGTCAGGACAGTTCAGTTGTACTTCTCTCCGGTGGGAATTCTGGTGCTTCTGTGAAGTGTACTGCTCTGACAGATTTGTTTGCCACAATCCAAACAGCAATATGGCTTCTCTTCGATATTCATTTCTTAACAAAATTTTAGTTTGCTTATTTTTCAGGACAGGACTGAACCTCACTCTTGAGTCCAGAAGGGTTCTTGTTTTACTGGACTGATTTTTGAACTGCTACTGTTTTTATTCTGTTGTGAACTCTTGTGTGACTCTGAAGACTGACTCTCTGTGAAAACTGTTTACCACATTCATTACAGCAATATGGCTTCTCTCCAGTGTGAACTCTCGTGTGTATCTGAA
The DNA here is from genome assembly GCA_026402145.1 of Polypterus bichir lapradei. NCBI lineage: Eukaryota > Metazoa > Chordata > Cladistia > Polypteriformes > Polypteridae > Polypterus > Polypterus bichir. Next base: position 195,951,333 of record JANRMT010062791.1, read on the forward strand.
GATGGCCTTTTTGTGAAAACTGTTTACCACATTCATTACAGCAATATGGCTTCTCTCCGGTGTGAACTCTCGTGTGTTTCCGTAGACTGTCCATCTGTAAAAACTGTTTACCACATTCATTACAGCAATATGGCTTCTCTCCGGTGTGAACTCTAGTGTGTCTCTGAAGACTGCCCATCTCTGAAAACTGTTTACCACACTCATTACAGCAATATGGCTTCTCTCCGGTGTGAACTCTCGTGTGTATCTGAAGATGGCCTTTTCGTGAAAACTGTTTACCACATTGATTACAGCAATATGGCTTCTCTCTGGTGTGAACTCTCGTGTGTGTCTGTAGACTGCCCATCTCTGAAAACTGTTCACCACATTCATTACAGCAATATGGCTTCTCTCCGGTGTGTACTCTCGTGTGTTTCCGAAGATGGCCTTTTCGTGAAAACTGTTTACCACATTCATTACAGCAATATGGCTTCTCTCCAGTGTGAACTCTCGTGTGTTTCTGTAGACTGCCCATCTCTGAAAACTGTTTACCACATTCATTACAGCAATACGGCTTCTCTCCGGTGTGAACTCTCGTGTGTATCTGAAGGTGGCCTTTTCGTGAAAACTGTTTGCCGCATTGATTACAGCAATATGGCTTCTCTCCAGTGTGAACTCTCGTGTGTGTCTGTAGACTGCCCATCTCTGAAAAATGTTTACCGCATTGATTACAGCAATATGGCTTCTCTCCGGTGTGAACTCTTGTGTGTCTCTGAAGACCGTCCATCTGTGAAAACGGTTTAGCACATTCATTACAGCAATATGACTTCTCTCCAGTGTGAACTCTACTGTGCTTGTGAAGACTGCTCATTTGTGAAAACTGTTTACCACATTCATTACAGCAATATGGCTTCTCCCCAGTGTGAACTCTTGTGTGTCTCTGAAGACCGTCCATCTGTGAAAACTGTTTAGCACATTCATTACAGCAATATGGCTTCTCTCCAGTGTGAACTCTACTGTGTTTTTGAAGACTGCTCATTTGTGAAAACTGTTTACCACATTCATTACAGCAATACGGCTTCTCTCCGGTGTGAACTCTTGTGTGTATCTGAAGATGGCCTTTTCGTGAAAACTGTTTACCGCATTGATTACAGCAATATGGCTTCTCTCCGGTGTGAACTCTCGTGTGTTTCTGAAGAGCACTACTGTTAGAGAATTCTCTGCCACATTCCACACTGCAGTGATCTTTCTTTCCTGTGTAAAATTTAAAACAAAAAGGAAAAAAAAAGTGTTTATTTTCAATTCACTGCCTTATCAACAACATTAACTCACATTAAATACATGATGGCTGAAATTAGGAACAACCTTTGATCAGCATGAGCAATTATAAAGGATGGGAGCAATGTGAAGGTAGTCTTTCAGCATTTTTTAGAGGAGCGTACGTATCCTCTAGGCAAACAGCCTCTGTGCAAACATCCCCTCTGCTCACACCCCCTCCGTCAGGAGCAGAGAATGTCAGAGAGAGTGAGAGACACAGAGAAAAGCAAACAATCAAAAATCAATACGTGCTGTTAGAGCTTTTAAGTGTGCGAAGCACCGCGCAGGAAGCATATCGTATATCATTGAGGAATTTTATTTAATATATAATACGTGCTCTGATTGGGTAGCTTCTCAGCCATCCGCCAATAGCGTCCCTTGTGTGAAATCAACTGGGCAAACAAACTGAGGAAGGATGTACCATAAATTAAAAGACCCATTGTCCGCAGAAATCCGCAAAACAGCGAAAAATCCATGATATATATTTATATATGCTTACATTTAAAATCCGCGATGGAGTGAAGCTGCGAAAGTCGAAGCGCGATATAGCGAGGGATCACTGTACACTTATGGTAGAGAGATACATGCAATATCGTTACCATCAGGGTATGCAAGTCGTCATCAAAATGAAATCTGCAGCGACGTCTTCGGCCTTCAGCAGCGGTGGTCTTACTTGGCTTACAAGTCCCTTTGTAATTACTGAGCTCAGCAGTGCAGTGTGTTCTTTCTTGTTACTGATATCCCAGACACTTTGAATTGGGTAATCTTAAGGTTTTCCGATGTCTCTAATGATTTCATTATTATTTTCCAGCTTCTTTGACTTTCATTGGCACAGCTCTTACTCTCATGTTGAACAATGGCAACTACGGAGACCAAAGGTAGTCTGTAGGTAGGAGTAAGCTGAGGTGTCTTAGGCCTGCAAGACTAAAGCAATGAAACACACCTGAGGAATCACAAACACCTCTGGCACCAATTGTCCCAAACATTATGGTGCCCTAAAATGGGAGGACGATTCAGAAAAAGTGTTGTCATTTCTATAAGTTGTGATTGAAATGTGTGCAAATCCCCTTAAATGAAAATCAGTAATGTGTACTTTAATTACATCTGAATTATTTAATTTGTAATTTTAAACAGTAGATTAAAGGAGTAAATGCAAGAAGAATGTTTCAGTGTGGAAACTGATGAAGAAAATAACGGTATTTGGAAATATCTTAAAGAAGACAACACATAATCTAATGCATTTCTGGATACATTACAGATACCACAAATAGATACTCTCAGTGCAGAGGAATTGGATACACTTCTGAAATACTAAATGCTATAAAGTCACTTCAGAGTGGGAAAGCAGCAGGCCCTGATAGCTACTCTGTAGAATTTTACAAGAAACTAGCAAAATACCCGCACTTCACAGCGGAGGATTGTGTTAAAGAAGTTATGAAAAATAAAGGAAACAATTTAAAAATAACATAACCTAATTGTCAATGTAATTGTTTTGTCACTGTTATGAGTGTTGCTGTCATCAAGGATTTGATTATCATTATTTCTTTCAATCAGGTTTGTATTTGGAGGACGTGTTGTTATGAAGTTACATTCTGTGTTTGTCAACCGTTGTAAAGATAACAGGTTTCATTCATCGAAGTGTTCACCACGCAAATCGCTACTCGTGTATGTAAGATGTTTAACAGGCATTCCCGGTATTAACTTGTGCTAAACGTACCATGGTGTGACGGAAGGGGAGCTGACTGAAAAAAGGCTAGGAGGCGCATATTTTGAACGAAAAGGGAGAAGACATCGAAGGAGCGGAAAAGCGAGAAGGAAAAGTGTTTAAATAAAGAGCTAGGAAGGTGAATGGAAAGAAGCAGCCAGCGGTAAAGCAAGGAAGACTTCATAATAAGGACAGTTTGGTGTATGTAGAAGGTGTAACAATAAGATTGTTAAGCCTTATGATAATGTTCTCACATGGAGGATTTAGAGAGACGCACTGGGAGAAGTATAATCTGAACCTCTCTACAGTTTTGTTTATTTTCGGGTTGTAATATTCATCAAATTTACGTATCATCTGGTCCATTGGCAGACCGTGCATCTCACACCTAGGCCTTCAGTAGTGCTCCGTCTGAATCAACCCGCCCCTCAAAAACTAATTTATGGTTATAAAAACCATCTTAATATGCAGAAATACAGTATAAAGAGCCAGTGCATCGCAGACAGATAACTCCTGTAGCCACAATAAATGCCTTTATTGAACAGACAAACCAGGGGTGAACAAGTTCCTTTCTACTACAGCCACAAAACGTCAATAAAAACTCATAAACTTGCAGTATTTTAGGAAAATCGCAACATTTTACTCACTAAAAATTCAGATTATTTGTAAACAAAATCCATCCTCCTCTCTTTCCTCAAAAACAGTTGAATTACTTTGTCGTACGGATTATCCGTGCGCTTCAGTTCCATCAAAAAGTCCCTTTCTATCGCCATCAAAGCTAATGCTGAAAGTCAAACCTGCCCTGTCGTATTTCAGGCATATGTTTTAATTTGCTTTAGGGCTGAAAATGTTCGCTCGACAGAAGCAGTGTACATGGGAATGGTCACCGCCAAATATACCAATGTGAACAGCTGCCCCATGCTCTTATTCAGATTTTTCTGATGAAGGAAGTCAAGGAGATCAGTGGGAGATTTTCCTGCAAAATCATCCATGGCATACATTACAGTCAGTTCTGTTTTTAGCCGAGACAGATCAAAAACCACTCCTTGGCTCTTGTGTTAAACTGGAGAAGGCTGCATGCGGGAAATTTTTCTTGTATTCCCGAAACTTCTGGGGCTCAAGGAGCGTGACAAACATCAGATTTTCATGGTCTTGAAATCTGGTCTGTGTCTGGCAAATAATATTGTCCAGAATCCTGCCATGGAGTTGGCCGTAGTGAGCGCGAGAGTCTTGCGCTCGGAGCGCTTGCGGTGCGTTCAGTGGCCTCGTAGAGTTCCTCATATTGGCTTCTATCCAGTCAATGGGTCTGAATACGGTGACGTTGCCGTACGCCTGCTAGAGGGCCCTACTGACACCAACATCTGATTGGTTGAAGCAACAGGTTAATCGACATTTATTCTGTGTTAGAGTGCATGCACAACGGATTGTGAAGGCCTCTCTGCCTGGCAACAAATGATGGCTGAAATGTGATTGGTTAAATGCTTTATATGAAAATACATGCCTGGAAGCAGCACAACCAATGGAAAAAGCTATGAAAGGAAGCGGACAGACTATTTGGAATTATTTAATAAGTATTCATGGACAAAATATAATTATCAGTTTGTGATTAAGATATTTTTACTTATGAATATGCTAAGCACAGTCCTTCACCTGCGAATATTTACCTTATATGGGCAGGCACTCATTTACGTGGGAGGCGTGATGATGCGAGATGCAACTCCGCCTCCCACGGCCATCGAGCTGCAGTCTATTAGAGTATATGGACGAAAGTAGGTTCCAGTTATGACCATTACGTGTAGAATTTCGAAATGAAACCTGCCCAACTTTTGTAAGTAAGCTGTATGGAATGAGCCTGCCAAATTTCAGCCTTCTACCTACACAGGAAGTTGGAGAATTAGTGATGAGCGAGTCAGCGAGTGAGCGAGTGAGTCAGTCAGTCAGTCAGTCAGTGCGGACTTTGCCTTTTATTAGTATAGATTCTCCACTCAGCTAGCTCCCCTTTTATTAGCAACATTTACAGAAGCCAGAGACAATCAAATTCTACCTCAAACGTTTCACCAAGCATTAATCACTGTCTTCCCTAACCAAAATAAGGACTTATTACAGTGTGCATCATACAGGCCAATTTCACTTCTGAATAATGATGTTAAGATACTTTCAAAAATCCTAGCTAGAAGGATGGAGAAAGTGTTGCCTTCGGTAATATCACAAGATCAAACTGGATTTATTAAAGGCCAACATTTAGCTTCCAATCTTCAATGCTTGTTTAATGTAATAAATTCACCAGCAAAGTCAAACACCTCAGAGATGATATTATCGTTGGATGCAGAAAAAGCATTTGACATGATTGAATGGAACTACCTTTCACTACATTAGAGAAATTTGGGTTTGGCCCCAACATTTGTGCATGGATCAGACTACTACAGTCATGGCCGAAATTATCAGCACCCCTGGAATTTTCCCAGAAAATGCACCATTTCTCCCAGAAAATTGTTGCAATTACAAATGTTTTGGTATACACATGTTTATTTCCTTTATGTGCATTGGAACACCACAAAAAAAACAGAGAAAAAAAGCCAAATCTGACATCATTTCACACAAAACTCAAAAACCGGGCTGGACAAAGTTATTGGCACCCTCAACTTAATATTTGGTTGCACGCCCTTTAGAAAAAATAACTGAAATCAAGTGCTTCCTATAACCATCAACAAGCTTGTTACACCTTTCAACTGGAATTTCCAACCACTCTTTTGCAAACTGCTCAAGGTCTCTCAGATTTGAAGGGTGCCATCTCCCAACAGCAATTTTGAGATCTCTCCATAAGTGTTCAATTGGATTTAGATCCGGATTCATTGCTGGCCACTTTAGAACTCTCCAGCGCTTTGTCTTCAACCATTTCTGGGTGCTTTTAGAGGTATTTTTGGGGTCATTGTCCTGCTGGAACACTGACTCAGACCCAGCTTTCTGACACTGGGCCCTACATTGTGCCCCAATATCTTTTGGTAGTCTTCAGATTTCATTATGCCTTGCACACAGTCAAGGCATCCAGTGCCAGAGGCAGCAAAACATCCCCAAAACATCTTAGATCTTCCACCATGTTTGATTGTAGGTACTGTGTTCTTTTCATCGTTGGCCTCATTCTGTTTTCTGTAAAGAGTAGAATAATGAGCTTTACCAAAAAGCTCTACCTTGGTCTCATCTGTCCACAAGATGTTCACCCAGAAGGAATTTGGCTTCCTCAAGTACATTTTGGCAAACTCCAGTCTGGCTTTTTATGTTTTTGTATTAGCAGTTGGGTCTGCCTGGCTCTCCTGCCATAACGTTTCATTTCGTTCAGATGTCAATGGATAGTTCGAGTTGACACTGTTGCACCCTGAGTCTGCAGAACAGCTTGAATATGTTTTAAAGTTGATTGGGGCTGTTTATCCACCATTCGGACTATCCTTTGTTGCAATCTTTTATCAATTTTT
>JANRMT010062791.1:195973338-195990698 GCA_026402145.1 Polypterus bichir lapradei
GTTCGTTTTCAAATAATATTGCATGTACTGTCCATTGAAACTGCTGCACTGAATAAGCTGATGCCTTCTATAACAGTGTCAGCGTGTATTCAAACCCGATCTGATGCTGTTCGTTTTCAAATAATATTGCATGTACTGTACTATTTTAGAATAAAAACATACATTTGATTTCAGTCAGTCTGTAAGAGCCAGTGTAAATGCATGATAATTGTAAAGGTTAGCTTGTTTTTTTAATTCAGTTCCATTCTCTCAGTCGCGTTCACGATCCCCTCCTCCCCATCTGAAACTGCTGTTTTCACATAAAGATGCGCTATAACTCAAACGTGATTTATTTGGAGACGCGCTATAGCTCGAATGTTATTTATATAGGGAAGAATGTACAGTGTCAGGTGCTCATTCAGTGTAATAGGGACCATAGCACAGAGAGATGTTTACACTGCAACAAGTACACATGTCGTAAATGTAGGAAGGGTGTGTGGGAACTGTTAATATTTGAATGTGATGATTTTATATAGCACGGATCGGAAATTAGCAGTTCTTAGCATTGCACCACTTAAGCTGTCGTATCAACCGCCTACTGTAACTTGCTTTATTTTTTCTTCACTTATAGTTTAGAATAAAAGTGCACTTGTTTTGTTATACTTGTACAGCAACATATGTTCCTGTGTTTGAGCAACACGGGCATGCTCAAAAAATAGGTGTGTAATGCCACGAAAAGTGCACGCAGGCACTTCAGTTCGCAAGCAGTGGTACGAGAATGTAGTCACAAGTACGCTGCAGAGCTATAGCACATCTTTATGTGAAAACAGCAGTGTTAATGGGGTGGGGGGTAGGGAAGGATCCTGAACACAACTAAGAGAATGAAAAGTGAATAAAAAAAAAACAAAAAAAACTAACCTTTACAAGTATCATAAATTACACTGGCTGTTACACACTGAAATCAAATGTATGTTTTTATTCTAAAGTAGTAAGAATAAGAGCAGTTTACTCTTCAAAACTGAATCTTGCGGGATCGAACTCATGACCTTTTGATTACTAGTCAGCAGCTGATACCATTACGCTACCGTGGCAGTTGTATTAAGTATGTGTAAATGTGGCATGCTAAGGCAGCTTTTTTCTGCAGTTATATTTTTGAATAAAAACATACTTGTTCTGTTATATTTGTACCTTTTGTGAAAGTGTTTCTTTGATATTTGGACTTCAGGCTTCATACATTATATAGTTTGTGCCTTCATTTTGTCATTTACTACTACAATATGAAAAACGTTTCTGTTTTAACATTGTGTTTACACAGAGTACTGTATAAACGGAACACACATGAAATGCCTGTGTTCCAAATAACAATCTATTATTTCCACTCTAAAACTCCACTTCACTCCCAGATAATCGAGGCATGAGCTGGGAGAAGTTTGTGCACAAGTCGGTGGGGGATGGAATAGCCGGCTACTTGCTGCTTTTCTTTCATCAGCACATTTAAATTAACAAAAGACGCTGGCAGAGAGGTGAGAACGGTTTTAAGAAGCGATTTAAGGTGGGACGGATCTACGGGTTTTTTCGTAGGCTCTGGTAATTTTAGTGTTAAACTCATCAATTTATGTATTTTTACAAGCTTTAAGTTTTACTCCGTTGGTCATGCTGTCTTTCTCAGAGGTGGGGGTTGATTTGTTTTCTATCCTACTTTTTGTAAAAATTGATCTATTTGTATGGAATGATTACAACAAAATCAATAAAATAAAAAAAAGAAATATCTTAAAGTATCTGAAATGTGATAGGAATTTTATATATAAAGTTTAAAATGAAACAGTTGTTAGTTGTGGTGTATTTAAAGACATTTGCTGCAACTAATCTGATGAGAAACGTTTACGTATCACACACAGTTGAGCACATCGACTTTCAACAAAGAAGCAAAAGCAAGAAAATCGCTAAGGAAACAAATGTGTCTTAGCTGTCAATAATGGCACTGTTTGAAAAGAACCAGACATATGATCAAGACAGGACGAAAAAGTCCCTCAAAAATAATTGCAATTTATCATTTTAGATACACCACCATTTTCTATACTAGAAATTTAAAGGTTCCATCATTTAATTCTTCAATTGGGTGCACGATATACTCTGCCACGCAGATGATCCTTTTCAGACGTAGCATTAGCAAGATGAACACTTTCATGACATTGCATACACAGTGACATGCAAATGTGTGAGGACCCCCCCGATGAAAATAACTGTTACTGTGAATAGTTAAGTGAATATCAGATTAATTGAATCTCCAAAAGCCATAAAGTTAAAGATAAAACATTCTTTTCCGCATTTTAAGCAAGATTTGTGTCTTTTTTTTGATTTGTAGAGTGAAAAAAGGAGTACCCCAGAAATGTTTGTGCACCCCAAGAGATCGGAGGTCTCAGATTTCTTTTTTCGCCCAAGATGTCAGACCCTAACTAGCTCCTTAGGGCTTTGGCTTGTTTACAATCATAATTAGGAATGGCCAGGTGATGCAAAATTCAAAGCTGTATAAATTCTCAGACTCCTCAAACCTTTTCCCAGCAATCAGCAGTCATGGGCTCCTCTAGGCAGCTGTCTAACACTCTGAAGAATAAAATATTTTATAGTCACAAAGCAGGAAAAGACTATAGAAGATGTCAAAGGGTTTTCAAGTAGCTACCTCCTCAGTTGGTAACGTTAAGAGATGGCAGTTAACAGCAATGGTGGAAATCAAGTTGAGGTCTGGAAGACCAAGACAACTGCTCATAGCATTGCTAGAATGGGAAATCTAAACCCCTGTGTCTTAAAGCTTCCTGGTGGTCTTTTGTAGTCAGACTCTGGAGTGGTGATGCACTGTTCTACTGTACTGCAACACCACCAGAAATATGACCTCCAAGGAAGAGCCATAGAAAGAAATATTTCCTCACCACAAAATTCAAAGGTTGCAGATGAACATCTAAACAAGCCTGATGTGTCTTATTTTTGATTTGTAGAGTGAAAAAGGAGTACCCCAGAAATAATCGTGCCCCCAAGAGATCGGAGGTCTCAGATATCTTTTAACCCAAGATGTCAGACCCTAATTAGCTCCTTAGGGCTTTGGCTTGTTTACAATCATAATTAGGAATGGCCAGGCAATGCAAAATTCAAAGCTGTATAAATTCTCAGACTCCTCAAACCTTGTCCCAGCAATCAGCAGTCATGGGCTCCTCTAAGCAGCTGTCTAACACTCTGAAGAATAAAATATTTTATAGTCACAAAGCAGGAAAAGACTATAGAAGATGTCAAAGAGTTTTCAACTAGCCACATCCTCCGTTAGTAACGTTATTAAAAATGACAGTTAACAGCAATGGTGGAAATCAAGTTGAGGTCTGGAAGACCAAGACAACTTTCCAAGACAACTGCTCATAGCATTGCACATGCTGCCTCAGCCATGCTGTCTATTTGAACTGCTCTCATATGGCAAATGCTTCAGAGCCTTTCCTGTAGGGACATTGCAGTTCAAAAACAGTTTCAACCCAAGAGCTCTGAACTCACTCTAAGTTCAAGTTCACCTTGTAGAACTGTTTGTACTTATAAGTACAACTACATCACTGTAAACTTGCAATACAGTTACAATATTGCACAACCTGAGCCACTTTATAAAGCGCGTATTTACATACGATGACAATATCATTTTTAAGATGAAATGCAGCAAAATATGTTTATTACATTAAATAGCTATGAAGAGGATGAAGAATGGAAAAGGCATTGGTCCAGATGACATACCTGTGGAAGCATGGAGGTGTTTAGGAGAGATAGCAGTGAAGTTTTTAACCAGATTGTTAAATGGAATCTTAGAAAATGAGAGGATGCCTGAGGAGTGGAGAAGAAGTGTACTGGTGCCGATATTTAAGAATAAGGGGGATGTGCAGGACTGTAGTAACTACGGGGGATAATATTGATGAGCCACACCATGAAGTTATGGGAAAGAGCAGTGGAAGCTAGGTTAAGAAGTGAGGTGATGATTAGTGAGCAGCAGGATGGTTTCATGCCAAGAAAGAGCATCACAGATGCGATGTGTGCTCTGAGGGTGTTGATGAAGAAGTTTAGAGAAGGCCAGAAGGAGTTGCATTGTGTCTTTGTGGACTTGGAGAAAGCATATGACAGGGTGTCTCGAGAGGAGCTGTGGTATTGTATAAGGAGATCAGGAGTGGCAAAGAAGTATGTAAGAGTTGTACAGGATATCTACGAGGTAAGTGTGACAGTGGTGAGGTCTGTGGGAGTAGTTACGGGTGCATTCAAGGTGGAGGTGGGATTACATCAGGGATTCTTATTTGCAATGGTGATGAACAGGTTGACAGACGAGATTAGACAGGAGTCCCCGTGGACTATGATGTTTGCTGATGACATTGTGATCTGTAGCGATAGTAGGGTTGTGAAAACCTTGGAGAGGTGAAGATATGCTCTAGAGAGGAGAGGAATGAAGGTCAGTAGGAACAAGACAGAATACATGTGTGTAAATGAGAGAAAGGTCGGTGGAACGGTAAAGATGCAGGGAGTAGAGTTGGCAAAGGTGGAGGAGTTTAAATACTTGGGATCAACAGTACAGAGTAAAGGGGACTGTGGAAGAGAAGTGAAAAGGAGAGTGCAGGCAGGGTGTAATGGGTGGGTGGAGATGACTGTCAGGAGTACTTTGTGACAGACGGGTATCAGGAAGAGTGAAAGGGAAGGTCTACAGGACAGTAGCGAGACCAGCTATGTTATAAGGGTTGGAGATGGTGGCACTGACCAGAAAGCAGGAGATAGAGCTGGAGGTAGCAGAGTTAAAGATGCTAATATTTGCATTGGGTGGGACGAGGATGGACAGGATTAGAAATGAGTACATTAGAGGATCAGCTCAAGTTGGACGGTTGGGAGACAAAGTCAGAGAGGCAAGATTGCGCTGGTTTGGACATGTGCAGAGGGGAGATGCTGGGTATATTGGGAGAAGGATGTTAAGGATAGAGCTGCCAGGCAAGAGGTAAAGACAAAGGCCTAAGAGGAGGTTTATGGATGTGGTGAGAGAGGACATGCAGATGATGGGTGTAACAGAGCAAGATGCAGAGGACAGAAAGATATGGAAGAAGATGATCCGCTGTGGCGATCCCTAATGGGAGCAGCTAAAAGAAGACATTATACAGATAAAATTTTATCATTTAAATCTATACTAATAAAAGGCAAAGTCCTCACTGACTGACTGACTCACTCACTGACTCATCACTAATTATCCAAGTTCCATTGTAGGTAGAAGGCTGAAATTTGGCAGGCTCATTCCTTACAGCTTCCTTACAAAAGTTGGGCAGGTTTCATTTCGAAATTCTACGTGTAATGGTCATAACTGGAGGTTATTTTTCTCCATATAATGTAATGGAGTTGAGCTGGATGGCCGTGGGGGTGGAGTTTCGTGCGACATCATCACGCCTCCTACGTAAGTACGTAGAGAACAAGGAAGACCTGCAAACAGCGCTGAGCAAAAAATGCCTTTTCACAATTGAGAAGGCAGAAAAAGATTATGAAGCAAGTGATGCATACAAGCATATTCATAAGTACAGCTACTGCGGAAACAAAGCACGGCGTGAACCGTAAGTTTATATTAAGTTTATAGACACACTCCCGCTGCCGTTTGTCATGCCTACGGCAAATGACGGTTTTCGCGAGATACAAGTTTACTGAGAAGACACGAGGTATAAACGACACTTTGGATCACTTTGTAACGGAGTTAAAATTGCTGTAGCAAGAAACTTTTAAGTGCCGGGTCTTAGCTAACATTACATAAACACATCCTCCAAATACGAACCTAATTGCAAGAAATAATGATGATCAAATTCTTGATGACAGCAACACTCATAACGGTCACAAAACTATTACTTTCACAATCACGTTACGTTATTTTTACAATATTTCCTTTTCTTAGCACAAGCACAGCGGAGAAGCTTCGATGCATGTACTCGACAACGCGTTAAAAAAATAACGCATTTAATCACTCTTTCAATTCCAAGCAAAGGGGAACTTTTGTCAGTGCGTGATTTCCTGGTGCATCGATTACATTCATGCACACATCACAGCTACAAAAATGTAAGAGTTGAAAGAAAGCGAGTTGCTGGGACTAAACGGAGGCAAATTTCATTTGAAAAGACTATTCGCCATCAATGATTGTTTTGGTAAAGCCATACTCAGTGTATTCATTAGATGAACGGTAAAAAAGTAAGAGCGAGGGGAGGGTGACTTATTGAAACCACAAATAGCACGCGGGCTCGATGCATCAGTGCGCGTCAACACGATCTGAATTGCGCGATCACATTAGAAAAAAATATATCTTTTCAAGTTGTATTTAGTCCATATGTGTCAAACTCAAGGCCCGCGGGCCACATCCGGCCCGGCGTGTAATTATATCCGGCCCGCGAGATCATTTTATATATTATTGTTATTAATAGTCTGGGGATATGAAGCGCTGGTAACACAATAGACTACAGATCCCATAATGCAGCGCTTCAGCTGCCTTGCCGAACACTTACCGCGTTAATCAAGTCTAGCTTATGATGCTGCAAGTTATTGCGAAGCTAGCCCACACGATGCCGAAGAGAAAAGGTGATTCTGAACATAGAGCCTTTAAAAACCGATGGGAGGCTGAGTATATGTTTACTGACATTGCCGGTAAACCCGTGTGTCTCATTTGTGGAGCTAATGTGGCTGTAATTACAGAATTTAATCTTTACAACGACTGACAAACACAGAATGTAACTTGAACACAACACATCGTACAAATACGACCCTGATTGAAACAAATAATGATAATCGAATCCTTGATCACAGCAACACTCACAAGGCAATTACTGTATATTGACAATCATGTTACGTTATTTTTAAAATGTTCCCTTTTCTTTTTCATAGCTTCTTTAACACACTACATCTCCGCTGCGAATAAATAAATAAATAAATAAATAAATAAATATATATATCCCGATCTACATACTCTCAAATAAATAAGCCACACACCGTGGCGCAATTGTAGAGGCTTCGCCTCTATCGCCTACATCCGAGGTTCGATTCCCGAGAGGGGATGTACTGAGTATGTACGCGTGCTTCTCGTTTCATTTTAACCTCGCATTTCCTTGGTTTGAGACGTATGAAAAAATATGCGGTTAACGCAGAATCATGTTACGTTATTTTTAAAATCTTTCCTATTCTTAGCACAAGCACAGCTGAGAAGCTTCGATGCATGTACTCCATAACAAAAAATAACGCATTTAATCACACTTTCAATTCCAAGCAAAGGGGAACTTTTGTCAATGCATGATTTCCTGGTACATCGATTACACTGATGCACACATCACAGCTACAAAAATGTAACACTCGGAATGAAGCGCGTTCCTACGACTGATCGGAGGAAAATTTAATTTCAAAAAACTACCCGAGCAAAGCCTTGATAAAAGCATGGTTTTGTGCACAGTGAAAAGCAAGCAAAATTAGATGCATTACAGAAAGCGGACTTTGTGGCTCTTACTGGGGATCATTGGACTTCCGTGACCGTTAGTAATTCTAATTACATCTAATTACAAAATGTTCAATGATCACACTGTTTTAGCCTAATGTACAAAATAATTTTGGCTAAGGTTACTCAGAGTTTAAAGATTAAGTTGGTCAAATTACCTTTTATGTTTCTGACTTATTTTTTTAAGAAGAAAAACTGCACTTGATGTTGAAATTTTGGTTATTATTATTTAAAGACAATACCATTCTGAAAATGTACTTAAAGTACTTAAACTACCACTTTATTTTTAAGTCTGCCCAATTTTAACCAGGGATGATATTTTTGTTTCTGTTTTGAATTCAAATGCAGTTTAAAAGCATTTTTTTTTTCAGAAATTAAAAGAGCTTGAGTTTACAATATTCATGTCCATGTCTATTATTTGATTCTGTCGCCCACTAAAACCCTTTTAAATTAAAAAAACACATTTGCGATTTGGGGCAAATTTACGTGTGCGATTACATACGATTAATCAAGATTAATTATTACACAGCCTCTAATTAATTGGATTAATTTTTTTTAATCGAGTCCCACCCCTAATATATATATGCCAGCAACACTCATGACAATGACAAAACAATTATACTGTCAATCATGTTACGTTATTATTAAAATGTTTCCTTTTCTTTTTAGTTCTCTGCTGCCAAATGCGGGTATTTTGAGAGAGAGAGAGAGAGAGAGAGATAGATATATGTTTATGTGTGTGTATATCCGCTGCGAAGCGCGGATATTTTGCAAGTAATATATATTGTTAATAGTTTAAATATGTGAGGACACGGTGTCGCAGCGCTAGCGATGTTCTTGCCTCGCGCTGTATTCTTGCTGGGACTGGCGTGACCCTGGATGGATAGAATAATTAAACATGTACTGCAAAGATATTTCAATGTTCCTTAAAAGTTTTGAAGAATTGCCGTTCTAAGCTTACAAATGGCTTGACATCTATTACAGGGCTGATTGTGTGGTGATTGGTGACTTGGAGAAAGAAAAGGAAGGATAGGAATTAAGGGTTAGTACATTCTAAAGAGACAGTTCTGCTGCAATAAATTATTTCATCGAAGGTCGCGCACGACTCAGCAAGCATCTTGATGGAAGCAGAAACAATCTGTGGACGAGGTGCCAGTTCATCACTATCACTGCGCCACCATGTCCCCATGTTTAATAATGTGCTTTAATTCCTATCATCATGAAAATGATATCAAGTATACATATCAGTATTTAAATTATTCACAGAGCTGTAATATCACAAATGTAATGAATTCTGTGTCCTATCGGAGGAAGAGAAAGCCCATTTAAGAAGCACGTAGTGATTCACACACATAGAGCACATAGTCTTGATTTAAAAGTGCCCAAATACAATACAAAGTATTTAACGTGCTACTTTAGTTATGTTGGGATTTGAGAAACTAGTAAATTAAACGATTTTAAGAGGAAGTTTATGATGTTCTAGTTTAATGACAAAATAAACTACATGACTAAAGTGGAAATTTCAAGATTAAAGTTGACATTTCGTGCTTTTTTCCCCACTGTGTGTCTATTTTTTTTTTTTCTCTGTACCCTAATGAGCTTTCATAGGACACTCAGACGGTGGGCTACGACTCATTTTTTCACAGCGACTTTGATATCTGACAACTTCTTTTTTATTTCGGGCACTGTGTGACTTTGTGAACTTGAACTTGAGTTTTTCCGCCACTCTATGTCACTCGATCAACTTTCTTTTGTTATTTATATCACTGTTTAAACCAACAAATAGTATGTTTTTCTTCTTGTTCTCCTCTTTTCACAGAAAGCTGAGCTTAAGGGCTATTTATATTGATTTGCATATTGAAAGAGGTATAATTCTGGGAGGAGTTGGGGAGTGGTGGCAGGCATACGAGTTACTTTTTATGCTGACTGGGATTTATGGAACAGAAGAACGTGGAAGTTGGTGTACGCACAGATTTATGCATCTGGATTTTTTTGTGCATATTTGTGCTTTTGTCCGTTTGCCATGTTTTAGTGTGAATTCTTCGCACGGCGTCATGCATGAGGCCCCTGGAGTCAATCTGAGTGCCCTATAAAAGGGGCACGTCACCACTACTCAATGGCCAGAGTAGGGAGGAAGAAGGAAAAAAAACTGAGGAGAGTGGAGGTTAAAAGGACTGGAGACAAGACAGACTGTACTTGGTGTTGTGGACATTGTGCTATTGTGAGGAGTGTTGTGTCCTGCCTGTCTGTGTCAGGTTCAAGACGGCCCAAGAAGCTCACAGAACTAGAAGCCTTTTGGAAATATGAGTGGGTGAAAATCCCCCAAATAAGAACTGAAATACTCTTAGCGGGCCACAAAAAGTGTTTACAGAATGTGATTTGTGCCAAACGGGGTGTTACTAAGAAAGGACCATGCATGTGCCCACACTTTTCCTTCATGCCCTTTTACCTTTTCATTATTTTAAAAAGGTGAATCATGGAAATAAAAAAGTAATCTTGCTTAAAATATTAAAGAAATTTGCCATCTTCAGCTTTATGCCTTTTGGAGATCAGGTCATCTTTTACTTACTTAGCTGGTCACAGTAACAGAAATTTTGTCCAGGATGCCTGAACTTTCGTATGCCACTGTGCAAGCTTTGCTGTTAGGGAATTCAATCTCTACATGTTGTGTGAATGGATCAAGACGAGCGAGAGTGCCATTCATGGATTGTTCTTTGTCTGCTACCTCCTCCTAGACTCACCCAGTCATGAGCACAAATCTCCTCACATCATCACTGGGAGGACCACTTGGTGTTCCTCAGGGATCCATTTTGTGTCATATTTTATTCTCTATATACCTTCACCCTATTGGAGCAATTTTTAGGAAATTTAACATTTCTTTTCACTGCTAGGCTGATGATACTCAGGTTTATATTCCTGTCAAATCAACTCCACAACTGTCTTTCTGAACTAAGATCCTGGATGGCTAATAATTTTCTTGATCGAAATCAAAATAAAACGGAGGTGCTTATAGTGGGTCCATCAGCTAAAGCCCAAATTGGTCTTGGACTTCTCGGCTCTCTCTGTTTTTTCTAAACCTAAAGTCCGCAATCTCGGCGTTACCTGTGATAGTAACCTCTCTTTTGAGAAAAAAGTAAATTCTGTAGTCAAGAGTTGCTTTTACCAACTTCGTCTATTAGGTAAGATCAAGCCTTTTTTTTTTATCTTATAGGGATCTTGAGAAAGCTACTCATGCTTTTATTTTTTCTCACCTCGATTACTGCAACTCGCTGTATTCTGGGATTAGCAAATCTCTGATACACAGGTTACAGCTGGTCCAAAATGCTGCCGCTCGCTTTCTGGTTGGGGCAAGAAAGTATGACTCTGTTTCTCCAATATTAGCTTCTTTACACTGGCTGCCTGTCATTTTTTTTCGAATTGATTTTAAAATCTTGCTGCTAGTTTTTAAATCGTTACATGGGCTTGCTCCTGCCTATTTATCTGAATTGTGTGTTTTACACCAGCCATCCAGAGTGCTTAGATCTTCTGGTCAGTTGTCTCTTGTTGTCCCTCGTACCAAATGTAAAACCAAGGGGGACAGGGCCTTTGCAGCTGCTGCGCCTCACCTGTGGAACTCTTTACCTTGTCATATAAAGGAGTCGTCTACAATTGAACTGTTCAAAACAAGAATACAAACTCATTTCTATTCACTTGCATTCCATGACCTTCAGTAATACTGATGGTTTCCTCTTTGTGATTATATAACATTATTTCTATTTATTATGTATCTTATTTTATGTTTGTGTATTTTATTTCTATTTATGTTTTTATGTTAATTGTTTTGTTTTTCTTTTATTTCTATTATTGTAAAGCACTTTGGCCACAGCTTTACTATGTTGTTTTAAATGTGCTATATAAATAAATTGACAGTGACATTGACGTAGACAAGTCACGCCAACCTGAGGAGTGGTAAAACTGCACAGGCAACACAAAGTGCTTATCTCACTGCTCCACTGCTTGTTAAGGAAATTAACAAAGGCAAAAGGATTAAAGTAAAATTATATACAGCAACTTCAGAAAGAAAAAAAAATATCATATACAACAAAATTACTTTATTTTCTCATATTCTTCAGAAAGAAACTAACAATTAGACAAACGTTACTAAATACATATATAACGATAAAATGTGTGGCACCCATGCCCAGGTGTAATGTCCAATGAACAAAGGCAACATGACGCACAAAATAAGACGGAAGTAAGGCCTAGCATATCCAGTGAACGGAGAGTCCAAAATACACGATGTGATCAAAATATAAGGACTTAACATTTCATCATTGTGCACAATTTACTAAATCAACATTTCACCGTGTTAGTATTTTAAAATAAGAGACTAGAAGAAATTATAAGAGACTGAAACTAATTTATAGCATATGTCTTTTTTTCTATAAAACTATGAAAAATGCTGTCTTGCTCATCACAAATAAGCACAATTTAAATAACAATCAAAATACTCTTCACTAATGTCACAATTACGCTTTATTGTTCTGGTCAACAGTACAAATCTCCAGACATCGTACCAGGGTCACTGAGACACACAGACCATCAGCTCCCTCTCCTAGGCCTGGTTTGACAGCACAGGCCACACATCAAGTGTTAAAGTCACATCACCAGATACTCCATGACTGTGCAGGTCAAAGTGGGCATCACCATTTTAATAGGATTGTTAGTGGCACTCAAGATCTGTTAAGCAAGAAGATTTAAAAAGGATGCTGAAAGTCAGCTGCACCCCCTCACCATGTAATCCTGAATGAATGGCTGAAGCGCAGCTCATACCAGTTATCAGCCCAGTACTTCATCTAAACACAAAGGTGTAAATCAGAGTTGAGGCTGCAGCTTTTCAGAGTGTCCTTCAAACAAGACAACACACAAACTGACATTCACCTTAGGCTTGTAACCGAGAACTGAACCTGCCTGTTTGTGATGGAAAAAATAACGAGCCTATAAGCAGGCCCTGGATCTGCAACTAGAAGGGGCTTTAATTCAATCACCATGGGCTACACCCTCCTTTAAATGTAGCTGTATTCACCTCTTCTCTCTCTTTTGGTGGATGAAGACTGAGGATATGTTCTCTCTGGGGAGCCAAAAAGCAGACAATGCTTTCTCTGTGTAGGCTGAAAGCTGACAATTTGCTCCCTTTTGGTGTAAGAAGCCGACCACACTGTGCAGTGCAAACAGTTCACAAACTTTCTTTGACCTGGAAGCTCTTCTCCAATAGAGCTTTGGACATGGACGCCCTGAATTGAGTCTAAGAGCCACTCTTCCCAACCTCTGTTCTAGTTCCTGAGCAGTTTGTCAAGACTTAAAAAGAGCGATTATTACAAGACAGGAGTTTCAGTACCTATCTTCTTGTGCCAGAGAGGTGCAGAGGGAAAAGAAAAGTGCCTAACAGCTAGTTGAGAAAGACAGAATCACAGAGCACCATGAACAAAGGAACAGAGTGAACTCTGAAGAGAGAAAAGTCCTCCACTTGAACATGGAACAACAACAGTAACAACTCAACATGACATCACAAATCATCTTTAAGGTGCCGGTATGATAAAACTGTTTATCTGAGCCAAGATAAATTCAAACTCTAAACAGCAAGTAAAGAAGCAACCTCTTCTGAGATATGCTTGTAAGTCTCATCTGTCTGCGTCCTTTCTTCACTGTCAACAAATAATCAGGTATCAAATTTAAATAATCCTTGTGTTTATCAACAGATTGTATTATTCGATTTCTTAAATTAAGAGTACATGAGATGCCTTGATGTACTGTGAGTCTAATGGCCAGAGACCCCCTTCTCGTACAGAGGAGTAAGGTAAACAAAGAGAGAGAGCCTTGTAAAGTTACTTTCCTTTGTGTAAACAGAAAGTGGAAATTTTACAATCAAATTTCTGAGAACTGGCAAGTCCTCCCAATCTGCTTATCTGATCCACCTAGTTTCTTTAATACAACATCAACTCGAGTTTTGAAGGTCCCTAAAGTCCTTCTCTCCACACTACCTGGTAATATATTCCACATGTCTGTTTCTCTGTGTGAAAAAAAAACTCTTTGATGATTATGTGAAATTTTCCCTTAACTTCCCAACTGTGTCCTCCCGTTCTTGTTGAACTCTTTTTAAATTATCAGCCAAGTAGAGCTTGACAGCTTTAATAACCTTCATGATTTTAAATACTTTAGTCATTCCTCCTCTTATTCTCCATTTGGTTAAACTGAAAAGTTTGAACTCTTTTACACTTTTTTGATAACTGTGGTATAGCAGGTCCACAGCTCACGTCAAAAAGGCCACTTTTTAAAATAAATAATCGCTGCACTTGCGGCTTACAAAGGGGGGCATGGAATGTGTGGCAGGAGCAGATCCCGCGTGATTCGTGATGCGGATGTTCCTAACTTAAGTGCACAGGTAATGAGTTGTCTGCATCCGTAATTGATGCCGGGAGCTGCTAATTGCCACATATGATCCACGTCCCCGCAATAAATAGAAGCGTGAGGCGGCGAGAAAGGGAAAAAACAAAAGAGGAAAAAAGAAAACAGACGGAGGTTGAGAAGAAGAGAAGGCAGGAAGTAGGGAGGAGAAAGCCGGTGCATGAACGAGCGAAGGTGCTTGTAGTAGAGAACACCTGCAGCTGAGAAGCGAGTCTGGGTGTTTGGCCGGCACCCCAGAAGCAGGCGGTAGTGGTCGCTCCCGCTGAGCATTATTGTGGAGCGGGAGTGACCGGAAGGAGGATGGCTCACCGCATAAGGCCAGGAAGGCAGTGGGAGTCGGGACTTGGGATGTGAGAGCCCCAGCGTGAGCTCCCTGGTCGCTAGGAAGCCCAAGTCAAGCTCAGGTGAAGCCCAATGGATCGGCGAGGAGAACAGACCAGGAAGAGAAGGCAGAAAGAAGGTCAGCTGCAAATAGGGTGGCTCCCGTGGTGCACAGCCTGGACAGGAGAAGCAGTGGAGTCACCAGTAGAGAGGTATTGTTTTAACCCCATTTTTATAGGATTTATTTTAGGTTTTAACCTCCACAATTCACAGCGTTTTATTGGATTATTTATTTGAAGATTTTTGAGAGATGCTGCACTTATTTATTTGAACACTGTTTTGATTTTGATTATTGTTTTAATAAAAGCACTTTGCACTTTTTGCACCATCCCCTTGCTACATTGTTGTGCCTCACGGTCCAGCTCATCAGTGAAATTACCGACGGTGTCAGGTTCAAGAGCTCCCAAAAGGCAGATGGGAGTATGGAGCAGAACCTGCATCGTCACAATAACTTATACCTCGACATCCCTAGAATTAGCCTAGTCACACTTCACTGGACTTTGTCTACCTCTGCTAGGTCTGTTTTGTAGCCTGGAGACTAAAACTGCACACAGTACTCCAGATGAGGCCTGCAGTGTTTTATAAAGCCTCTGCATAACCTCCTGTGACTTGTACACCACACGTCAGGGCGCTAAATAACCTGACATTCTCTTAGCCTTCTTAATGACTTCCGAACTCTCTAGGAGTCGGTGGTGATGACTTCATTACAACTCATAAATCCTTCTCATAAGGCCTTCCATTGTGTATACAAACCATACATTTTTACTTACTACATGTAATACTTTGCATTTACTTAAATTAAATTTCATCTTCAACAAATCTGCCCAAACCTGTGCACTGTCCAAATCCCTCTATTGTGATGATTCAACAGATTATTGATTATCTGCCAAGTCCACCTACCTTGGAACCATCTGAAAACTTAACCACCTTGTTATTTTTATTCCTATCTAAATCATTTCTATCATTATGCTACTCGATATCCAGAGGCTGTTCCCTAGCGCTCAGCCACGTCTTAAGCTATCGAATGGGATTTTGTAGGGGTCTTTGCGTGTTCGGCATCCCTAAAGAAGTCCTTACAGACCAAGAGACGCCTTTCACATCAGAAAACATTTAGGGAAATAGCGAAGTTATAAAATAAAGCATTTAAAGTCCATGGTGTATCATCCACAAACCGATGGTCTAGTAGAGATTTAATCAGACTCTGAAACAAATGCTCCGCAAGGTGGTTAGCAGGGATAGGGTTCTCTCCTTTTGAATTGTTATAAGGACGACAATCTCTGGGAATATTGGATATTTTAAAAGAAGGATCGGAAGAAGAGGCTCTTCCTTCTACCAATATATTAGAATATATTGCGCAGTTACGCAATAGATTTGGGAAAATTCGACCGATATTAAAAAGCCACTGTTACAAAGATGAGTCACAGACATCATAAAGGTTTGGGGCAGCCACCTGTATATTGTTTCCCAGCTGCAAAACTGAGTTAAATTGAAAAGAGATGTTCACAGGTTTGAGTCCAAAATAGTTCCGATATTATGGAGGCAAGATGGCAGCTTTAAAGGCCGGTAAGGGAAATGACATCATCAGACCCGGAACTGGAAGTGACATCATCATTGGTGCCAGAACCCTGCAGGATTTTCCATGCAGAGAGACTGAGAGAGACGGTCAGCGCACCCCGACGCCCCCTGGTCTGGGGTGGTATTTCTATCATTTAGGCCATTCAGCTGTCTCCTAAACACACGTGTGTGACAATATATTTATATAGCAGTGGCCCCAACACTGGCCCTTGTAGGACACTACTCTTACGACCACCCAGTTCTGATAGGGTTCCTCGCACCATAACCCTCTGCTTCCTGTGTTTAGCCAATTCTGAACCCATCTGCACACCACACCCTGAACTTTCACTTCTTTTAGTTTAGTGGTACCTTATCAGATACTTTCTGAAAGTCCAGATAAATAATATCATATACTCCACTTTGATCATATTCTTTGGTTGGTTGTTCATAGGTTTCCAGCATTTTAGTAAAAAGCAACCTCCCTCATCTGAAACCATGCTGACTGTTTTGTAAAATGCCTGTTCTTACCATGTGTCACTCAATCTTTTCCTTAATTCCTTTCATTTATTTTCCTGTGATGCAAGTTAAGCTTACTGACTTGTTGATACTTCAATTTTTCCAATCACCCTTTCTATATAATAGGATTACTTTTTCCAATTCATAAAAATTGTCCCAGTGTGTAGTGACTACTAAAAAATATCCATCAAAGGATTATTTTTATATATATTTGAGGATAAACAGCATCGATCTGATTTCAACCAATTCAATCTCAGCAGCACTTCTCTCTCTATAATTTCCAAATCCCTCAGTACCTCCTTAGTAGTCCCTGTTACAACTGAGAGGTTATCCACTTTTTCAGACATGAAATCTTCAGAAAATGGAAAGTTTAGAGCATTTTATATTTCACTATCTGTGTATTGTAATTCCCCTTTATTGTTCATGTAGCACTTCACTTCCTCCTTGACTGTTAGTTTACTCCCAAAATACTGAAAGAATGTCTTTGGCTGCAATATTTCTCTTTAACTGTCTTTTAGAGATCTCATAACTTTCCTTATGGTTGCTCTCAAATGCACTACTGTTAGCACTGGGGTTATTCATCTTAAATGACTTATTCAGATGTTCTTTTTTATTTCCTTTGCAGATTGTTTGTTACCTTCTTATTTTCCAACTGCATAGATTTTCTTAATTACTTTGAATCCATCGCGCAACACATGTAAAATGTTGAACTTCCTTCTGCTAGGAAATCACAGTTACTCTTGCCTGTTTACTGCTATGACACTGACTTGCCGGCAACTGCAAAAGCTTTCTCCACTCTATGCCCCACAAACCCAAATGTTGGAGAAAGACTGGAGTAACACCTGCTGTTTTTGTGAATCACAAAACAAATAAAAATACCCTTGTAAATAGAAAAAAAAACATTAAAAACTATTAAAGTGCTTCACTGCTCCTTAACAGCTACCAAAAAAAAAAAAAAAAAAAGGGTTTAGGAGCA
>JANRMT010062791.1:195990798-196010874 GCA_026402145.1 Polypterus bichir lapradei
ACTTTATGATTTAAGAATGATGTCAACATGTCAGTCTAAGTTGTTTCTCCAATCCACCACTTCAATGTGTAATCCAAAGGTTTGACATTTCATCCAAATACTTCTTTAAAGATGTCACAATAACCTTAGAAGAACTAAAGAGATGTGTAAAGCTAGCAAATGTGATAAAAGAATTTTGGAAGACCTGGGTGTAAGTCAATGCAAAGAAAGCCATACTGTCCACAAAAATGGAGGAAACTCACTACTGGAAAGGGCAGAGATCACAGCATGAAAGAAGAGGTTAATAGGAACCCAGACAGGCAGAGCAAATGGCCTGCAGAAGTCTCCGGGACTTGAGAAAGTCTCTGCCCATGTGTTCTCATGGAGAAAAGCATAAGAATGTAGATTACAGAAGGACAACACCAAGGAAATCAAGGCAATCTAGCAAACCCATCACCGCACATCTGAAAACTTGTAAAAGATCATCTTGATGTTCCAGAACAGACAATGTTCTATGAATGAATTAGACAAAAGTTGAAGTCTTTGGTCAAAACCTGCAACACCATGTTTGGAGGGCATACAAAAGTGCACATCGATACTAAATTATCAAGGTGAATGGAGCATCATGGTTTGGCCTGCATGTTTCTTCATGGCCTGGAACACTTGACATGATCAACAGTCACTTAATTGAAACTATTATCTAGAAATCATGACAGAAAAATATCAGGATAGTAGAATCTGAACAAAAGTTGAGTGATGACACATAACAATGAGCCCAAACACAGGCAGAAATCAAAAACAGAAAGGGTTAAACATACAGTAACTGGTGTTCTGGAATGGCCAATAAGAGACACGAGTTACTGTGGCCTGACCTAAAGAGAACTGATCAGAAAAGGGCAATCAGGGATGAAGGAACTGAAAAGGTTTGGAATGAAGGAATGGGTTAAAATTCATTGCTGATCAGTAGCTACAAAAAGTTTTGTTTAGGTCATTACTGTTAAAGAAGGGTCAACCAGTCTGTAAAGATAGGAGGGTCATGGAGTGCACTGTGAATGTTTAAACGATGTGTTCAGGACTGACAAGAAGCCATCCAATTGTTTGTGTGTTATTACAGTAGTTTAGGACAAATGAGGCTGTCTATAATCAGAGCTTAGTTGAAGATCAGACTACATTGTTAAGAGGAATTAATATGGATACCCAGGAAATTCCAGAGGGATCAATACCTTTATCCTGCTCTTGGACATTTGTATAGCACTTCTTATCGAGGACCGGCTGAGGACTTTTACATAAAGTTAATATAATGGAAGAATAGCAAATAGCTAAATATTACATCACAATTGATGAAATCTCACACTAACTTTAAACACACTGTGGCAGATTGCCTGGGTCATTACCTGGTCGGGATGCCTGGAGGGACCGGAAAGGGACAGTAATAGCTTCCGGGTCACGAGGGGGCAACCGCCCTGGACAAAAAAAAGAGGACCACGGGGAAAAGGACAAAGAGTTCCCAACGTGGTCACCGCCAGGGGGCGCCTTAAGCCTCATGGGACCCAGGGAACTGTCACTTCCTGCACACAAGGCAAGATGGTGAATGAACCTGCCAAGGACACCCAGTGTGCTTCTGGTGCAAAGGGCAGCACTTCGGCCACACCAGGAAGTGCTGCTGGATGGACGTCATCAGCCACCTGGAACACATCCTGGCGGGAATAAAAGGCGTCGCTTTCTTACAGTCGAGGAGCCAGATACGTGAGTGGGAGCAGGACGAAGCTCCCAGGAGGAGATAGTTGGCCAAGGACTGAGATATAGAGAACAGTATTGTGGTGATTTAATTGCTGAGTGCATTGTGTGGTGTTCAGGACTGTGTTTCCTGTATTTGGAGGTGGTTAATAAACGTGAGACTTTGATAAAGATGTGGTTTCTGACTGGTGCTGTCCGGGCAAGTCTCACAACACAATAAAATATTATCACTCCATTTCTAAGTTTCTCATAAAAATCACAAGACCCAACCTTTCAAGCTCATAAACCCTAAATCTTACACATTTTTATTTTACACTTACTTTTTCCAGACTTCTTTGAAGGTGGGTCCTTATTTTTCTGAGCTCCAACAGATGTAGTTTCCACAGCCATCTTTGGTTCAGACTCTAATGATTCAGACTTCACATTGATAGAAGGCTCTAAAGATGAACAGTGTCTGCTATGAGAAGAGTCTAACCTGGTCACCACTCCATCTTGACACCCATCATGAAGGTTGTCTTCTTTTACACTGTCCAGATTTGTATGGGTATGTGTCTCAATACTGACAGACTTCTCTTCAGGTTCTTCTTTAATGCCCACTGACTGCAGTTCACTGTCCTCCTCCTTGATGCTCAGACTTTCCTGTTTAAGGTAGATGGACTCCCACTCACAGTCCTCCTCCTTAATATTTACAGTTTTCTCCATGATATTTGTGTCCACGTCACAAGTCTCCTGTTTCACATCCACTGAGATGTTCCAGTAAACAGCAGCTTTTGCTTTTTCTCTGTGAAAAGAACAAGAATCAGCTTCATTAAAACTTCATCACTTATGTCTAAAGACACTTGAATATCATTTCAGAACAGGCTCTATGTTATGGTTTATGTAAAGTTAGACAGTTTGTAGCATGCTGACAGTAACTCAAAGCTCTTTATTTCAGATTATCAGAATCTTGGGAGTGAAGGTCCAACAGACTCTGAAAAAAGACCACCATCTTACAGAGTTGTGGGTCAGCAGTATTCACTACTTGAATTAAACATACAGTGCTGCTGGGGTCACAGAATTGTCTTATCAGTTTATGTTGATGAAGGTTTGTACAAGTAGGGGCACAGGATTGTGTAAAGAAACAGAAAAGTCTGGAGGGAGGAGATGAAAGAGGAACTTAACTTTGCAGAAGTGCACAGCTGCAACAGGAGAAGACAAGCAAGTGAAATAAGGGGTTTGTTAGCTTAGGCTGACAGGTGTAACTGACCGTGCATAACTTATATTTTTGTCAGTAGGTGTGACAAATCGTTTCAATTCATTAAAAGCCACCAGTACCCTATTTACCCACTGAATCAATCATAACTTTTGATTGTGCTATCAGATTTAATCAAACCACCTTGTTGTCACTACAAGTTTTAAAGTGCATTGTTCTGTTAAACTGTGACCATCCCTTCTCCATTAGTAAATAGCTGATTGACCTGACTTAAGCTACTTAACTGCACCGCCATAACAGGGATGGATGTGTGTCATGTTAAAAGGAAAAAAAGAGTTTCAACTCCATAAGAAAGGGCAGAGAAGGCACTTTTCAATTAGGAGGCCGTGTTCCTTCAATGTGGGAGGTGACATAATTCACATCTTCTATCACATTGTGATGACCAGTGTGATTTTCTACATTGCGGTGTGCTGAGCTGTGTACATCACGTCAAGAGAGTCCGAATGAATAAACAGGCTAATTAAAAGGGTAAGATCAGTCATAGGAAGCACCCTGGACCCCCAGGAGTCTGTAGCAGAGGAGAGAATTAAAACAAAACTGAGTGCCATTATGAACAATGCTGCACATCCTCTCTCTAATACACTAAAATGGAGTTCTTTCAAATCATTCTGCATAAGTGTGTCAAGAAACACTACAGGAGCTCCTTTATACCAACAGTTATATGTCTGTTCATGTCTCACGCTGACAGTGGCAGCCAATTCAGAACTTTTCTTTCTTTTTACTTTTGCTGCTTCATAGTCATTCTGGTGTGTGTTCAGACCAAAGTGTGTGTATGTTTACTTACTTATTTATCTACCTTTTTTATTTTTACTTCTACCTTGTGACAAATAAAGTTCCACTAAGTCTATTCTATCTTTTGCTGATCGCTGGATTTTCTTAATCTGTTTGTTTAAATTGGTGCATATATTTTTAATTTTATTGGGTACAACTTTAGAAGAATGACTTTATACAACACGCATGTCACTTGAGCCAGTTAGTGAGGGAGGTCATGGTGGTCAGCTTAATAATTAGGGAGTTTGGTCACAGGTGGACACACAGGTGACATCGCCGAGTGGAGGTGAGACTTGTGCTGGTAATTCTTAAGAGGGCAGCATTTAGTGTGTGAAGTGATTACTGTGCTGTGAGAAAGACACCCACCGTGTGGACTGACTGAGGGGGCAGGAGAGGTAAACATTTGAGCTGCTGGTGGTTTTTAAATTGATTTTATAATCTTGGGTTTACTTTGTTTTGGGAGGCAGATCTTGCTGATTGAGATCAAAAGCTGGTGCTGTGATTGTCTCAGTGAACACTGAAGAGGTAAATCTTAGCTCTACTTAATAATTAATACACAAATCGATTATCAAAAATCGATATACTTTTTATGTTATGTTGTAACAGTGGCTGTTGTTGGCCTCTGTTTCCTCAAATTGTGATTATTTATTGAATTAATGTATTTACCAGCTTTCTGCTGGTCAGTTGAAGGTGGCATTTGGAGTTGTAAATCAACCTGCACCACTTTCTCCTTAATCTTTGTCAAATGAGCATGAAACGCAGGAATACACGGCAAGAAATCAAAATGCAGAGTAGGAGGTGGTGACGGTGTGACAGGACGATGTGAAGTAGAAAATGGAGTCGAAAACGTGAAGTGAACTGGAAACACACACACTGATGTTTGAATAGAAAAGACACGAGGGCGGCCATGGGGGGATTGATTCGAGTAAAGATCGGTGCTGGGCTGGAGGTCACGCTGCTCGCCCCTCACTTAAATCTTGTGCAGTAACTCTGAATTGAGCGAATGAGAACTTACACATCCATAAAACGGTATCTCCAAACCCTGAGCATTTATCTTTGTTTCTCTCTCTGTGTTCATATTCTTAATGTGAAGACTTTTCAGAGAAACATCGCACTCTCAAATAACCTTACAGTTTTTATATACTTAATACGAATCAATTTACACACATCGCCATACTTTAATAATTGTTGTAATGTTAATTTACCCATTCCTAGAGATTTAAAACGTTGAACTTGATGTAATTTACATGCCACACACCCTAATAATACACACTCTACAGTCTCTAGCTGATTATGTGATCTACACACTCCAGACTGATGTTGCCTTGTCTTGAATTGTGTATAAATTAACCTAATATGCCCAATCCCGATGCGTGTTAATATCATTTCTTCTCTTCTTGTTCTGGCCCCTTTTCCTATGAATCTAACTCTGCTTTCTACTCTGTACATATGCCTTCCCTTACTGTTATTGTCCCAAATGATTTGCCACATCTATTCGATTTTCAGTCGTGTTCTGATTTACTGAATGATAATTCTAATTCAATAATATGAGATGTTTAGTTGCTTTTATTGCCAAATCATCAACAATTTTTATTCCTTTGACTCTTATGTGCTGCGACCAATAAAAGCATATCAACTCAAATTCTCTAACTGATATAATATTTGAAGCACTGTGGCAGATCAGTTTGAATTCGCTCTGCTACACCACAAATTTCAAAGATGTCCACCTGCAGCACATGAGAAAGGCTGAGAGACACGGCACAGATCAGTCACTGGCACACCGACACACATACATATGGGACACTCCAAGGTGAGCGCTGTTAGTATTCAATGATCCAAACTCTGTAGTTGAAATATTGTACTGTGGGTGTAAAGTGTAATGTGACTAAAAGTGCGTGCTGCACAACTAAACACAGCTGTCATTCAACATGAAACATCGCCTGGACATCACTTTACATGCCTTGTGGTGAAAAGAGAACCCAGCGAGTTTTATGGAGGCTGACATTAAAGGTCCACTTGAGTGCTAAAGCTAAAGAGTAGTGCAGATTAACACAGCTCTCTATGTGAATACAAGGTGGTGCAACTCTGGACATGTAAACGTCAGAATCTCCACTTGCTGCAGAGACATCGAACTGTTGGCCGTAAGTCTGCTTCCCTATTACTTGCCCAGAGAGTTTGGACACGTCACTGTTGTTATTGTTTGCATCCCTTCTCAGGCGGACGTGGAGATAGCAAGTGACATCATCCACTCCGCTGTTGCTAAACTACAAACACAGCACCCCGAGATGCTTGTGCTAATCTCTGGAGATTTTAGCCATGCAACGCTGGACAAAACATTACCTGCCTTCTCCCAGTATGTGGATTATAACACCCGGGGAAATAGGACTATTGACCTGCTGTATGCAAACGTTAAAGACGCATACAGCGCCACCCCACTGCCTGCGCTTGGGAAAGCATATCATAACCTCGTTCTGCTTCAGCCTCACTACAAACCAACAGTGAGAGAGCTACCTACAACCACACGCTAATTCAAGAAGTGGTCCCCTGAGGCAGAGCAGGCTCTGAGAGACTGGAACTACGGACTGGGACATCCTGCAGGGGTCACATAGTGAGAACATTGAGGACGTTGTTGACTGCACTACTGACTACATCAACTTCTGTATGGACATTGTAGTTCCAGTAAGAACAGTATGCTGCTATGCTAACAAGCAGCCATGGATTAAAAGTGACATTAAGGGCTATTGAACCAGAAGAACAGGGTTTTTAAAGGCGATGAGCAGCATGAGCTCAAGCGCATACAGAAGGAACTCAGAGTCCAGCTCAGGGCGGTGAAGGAGCAGTACAGGAGAAAGATGGAGCAAATGTTGCAGAACAACAGCATGAAGGAAGTGTGGGATGGGATGAAGATCACCACTGGATGCAGCTCGAAGTGGGTTGCCACCATCAAGAGAGACGTGGAGAGAGCAAACCTGAACAACAATTTTTTTAGCATTTCTGACCACCCTAACCCACTCTCACCTCAGAGTACTGCACCCTCCACCCATCCTTCTGCTGATACCAGCATAGGAGAGACATCCCCACCCACAATTACAGCAGCCCAGGAAAGCAGAGAGCTGAGGAGACTTTGTGCCAGCAAAGCAATGGGTCCAGATGGAGTATCGCCATGACTGCTGAACGCCTGTGCGTTGGAGCTGGGGAGTCCTCTATAGCGCATCTTCAACCTGAGTCTGGAACAGGGGAGAGTCCCGCGGCTTTGGAAAACATCTTGCATCACTCCAATCCCAAAGGTATCACGTCCTGGTGAGCTGAATGACTTCCGGCCTGTCGCTCTGATGTCACATGTGATGAAAACCATGGAGCGGCTACTGCTTGACCACCTGAGGCCACAGGTCCGCCACTCCCTCGACCCTCTGCAGTTCGCATACCAGGAGAAAGTGAGAGCGGAGGATGACATCATCTACATGCTACACATATCCCTCTCCCACTTGGACACAGGCAGCGGTGCTGTAAGAATTATGTTTCTGGACCTCTCTAGCGTCTTCAACACCATCCAACCTCTGCTCCTAAGGGACAAGCTCACAGAGATGGGAGTAGATTTATACCTGGTGGCATGGATCGTGGACTCTCTTACAAACAGACCTTAGTATATGCATCTCAGGAACTGCAGGTCTGACATTGTGGTCAGCAGCACTTGAGCGCCGCAGGGGACTGTACTGTCTCCGGTCCCGTTTATCCTATATACAACGGACATCCAATACAACTCTGAGTCCTGCCACGTGCAAAAGTTCGCTGAAGACACTGCTATCATGGGATGCATCAGGAGTGGGCAGGAGGAGGAGTATAGGAACCTAATCAGGGACTTTGTTAAATGGAGTGACTCAAACCACCTACAACTTAACACCAGCAAAACCAAGGAGCTGGTGGTGGATTTTAGGAGGATCAGGCCTCTCATGTGCCCCGTGATTATCAGAGGTGACTGTGTGCAGAGGGTACAGACCTATAAATACCTGGGAGAGCAGCTGGATGATAAATTGGACTGGACTACCAACACTGATGCTCTGTTCAAGGGAGGACAGAGCCGACTATACTTCCTTAGAAGGCTAGCGTCCTTCAACATCTGCAATAAGATGCTCATGCTGCATCCACTGAACAGGATCATCTCCAGACAGAGGAGCAGCTTCAGCAACAGACTGCTGTTACTGTCCTGCTCCACTGACAGACTGAGGAGATCGTTCCTCCCCCACCCTATGCGACTCTTCATTTCCACCCTGGGGGGTGGGGGATGGGAGGGGCGTAAACATTAATATTATACAAAGTTACTGTCTGTTATACCTGCATTGTTATCACTCTTTAATTTAATATTGTTTTTTATAAGTATGATGCTGCTGGAGTATCTGGAGTTCCCCTTGGGAATTAATAAAGTATCTATCTCTCTGGACCTGCTACCAGAAAAGCCTCTGACTTTGTCAGTAACATCCCTCACTCGTGAACACATCTTCGAGGTCCAAATACACAATCAGTAAAAGTCGTCTTAGTCACAGCATAGTATAACAACAAAACATTTCCTTAAATAAAAATGAAGGCTCTCCTGTCTCTACCATTCCTAACCATTCTTCCTGTTACAGGAGCGCAATCGCAGTCACCAACACATAATTACTGTGTACCCCCCCCCCACTTTATCAATGAAAAAACTAATTCAAAGTGATTACTTTAATATTTAATCATTTAAACCCATCAACCTGCAATCATTAGCCATAGCAACAATTTAAATTATCAGTCAAACGTTTTGATTTGTTACTCAAGTGAAACTAGAGGCGTTTACTTTTGATAAATCTTTACAAATCAATGAAAAGAGGCACAGGGGTGGGGGGTGAGCGAGTGTTTATGAGAAGAGAGCATTATGGTGAGGGAGGAGTCGTGACCCGTACTACTAAAGCTCTTCTTTGCAGTATTAAGCATTCTACCAGTCAGGTTTATAAGAGGTATAATTTAGAGTTGTGTTTCTTGACCCTAAGTATTATTCAGACACAATCATTTAAAATGTATTGATGACCTACAAACATTCATTTCGGCTGACATTTCCATCATCCATCCATTCATTATCCAACCCGCTGAATCCGAACACAGGGTCACGGGGGTCTGCTGGAGCCAATCCCAGCCAACACAGGGCACAAGGTAGGAACCAATCCCAGGCAGGGTACCAACCCACCACAGGGATTTGAATATACATTTTTTATCATACATACATACATACATACATACAAATAAAAGGCAAAGCCCTCACTGACTCACTCACTCACTCATCACTAATTCTCCAACTTCCCGTGTGGGTGGAAGGCTGAAATTTGGCAGGTTCATTCCTTACAGCTTCCTTACAAAAGTTGGGCAGGTTTCATTTCGAAATTCTACGCGTAATGGCCATAACTGGAAGCTGTTTTTCTCCATTTACTGTAATGGAGTTGAGCTCGATGGCCGTGGGGGGCGGAGTTTCATGTGACATCATCACGCCTCCCATGTAATCACGTGAACTGACTGTCAAAGCAGTACGTAGAAAACCAGGAAGACCTCCAAAAAGCGCTGAAGAAAACATGCATTATATAATTCAGAAGGCAGCGAAACAATAAGGAAGCGAGCGAGTGACACATACAACCATATTCATGAGTGCAGCTACTTCGGAAACAAAGCACGGTGTAAACCTAAAGTTTAAATTAAGTTCATAGACAGGCTGCCGCTGGCATTTGTCATGCCCACGGCTAATGCGGGATACAAGTTTAATGAGAGGACGCAGGATATAAACGAGAGTTTTGATCACTTTGTAACTAAGTTAAAATTGCTGTTGACAGCAATACTCATGACAATGTCAATCATGTTACGTTATTATTAAAATGTTTCCTTTTCTTTTTCATTACTTCTTTAACACACTACTTCTCCGCTGCGAAGCGCGGGTATTTTGCTAGTTTCCAATAATTCCCACTACCCAGCACCCATTCTTTAAAGTAACAAAACCCAATTAGAACTAGTGGTGCAACGGATCAAAAAACTCACGGTTCGGATTGGATCACGGTTTTAAGTCATGGATCGGATCAATTTTTGGATCAGCAAAAAAAAAAAAAAAAAAAAAAAAAAAAAAAGACAAGACATTTAACTCTCCATTTATTTAGTGAAGTATTTTTTGCCCATTAAAATACATTCAACTCAATTATATAAATACAAATTAAGGTGCAATATAGGGCATGATAACTATTTCCTTTAATGTGGACACAATAAAAAACAACTTTAAATGCAATTTAAGGCATAATTGCTTCTTACTTTGAACATGTAAAGAGAAATAAAAACTAGCTTATGTCCACATCATCAAAAAAGTAGAAAGAAAGCAAAGCAGACCTGAGCTTATAATTTCACATTTTTTTTCAAAAACATGAGGATGTCTACATTTTTTGGGGAAAGTGTAGATCTCTTTGCTGTAACTATGTCCCCAGCTGTTGAGTACACCCTCTCGATAGGCACTGAAGTGCCAGTACAGGGCTTCGTATCTCCCACTCCGCTGTGATGTAATGAGTGGTCACAGTCATATAGCTTTCTGTTGCCCTGGAGGTCCACCTGTCTGTAGTTAGGACCACAAAAGATGCCTGGGACAGTTCAGCCATAACTTTTGACTTTTCCTGCTCATTCATACTTGGGACGATATTGTCACTGAAGTGAGTGCGTGACGGAATATCATAGGGCGGCTCAAGCACGTGTATCATATGTTTAAACCCCTTGTTTTGCACAACGGAATATGGCCTCATGTCTGCAGCAACAAACACCCCAATAGCTTTTGTAATAGCCTTAGACGGTCTGATTGGGCAACAAAGGGCTGCTTAAATGCCCTGGATATCTTTGGTTGTAGCACAGACATTATCATGGGTCCTGTGACATCAGGGTGGTGTCGTTTTAAATGAGTGGCCATGCCCGACGTGTTGCCAGTCTCATAGGGCTTTTATCCACCACCAATTTCCCATCAACATATTTAACAGGGAAGCCAAAATGCTCTCACACATGAGACTTAAATGATGCTGGAGGTTTGTCGAGCTCCTCTGCTTGAACTGCCACCGCTGGCCATGATCACGCGTATAAAGCGGCAAACCGAACAAAAGTCGAGCGAAAGTGCGCAAGAGGTTGAATTAGTGCGTGAGAGAAGTTTAATTGCAGTTCAGTGCACGAGAGCTACCGAGTTAGCGCGAGAGAGGTTGAGAGAGAGTGCGCGACAGACACGCGCACAATACAGTGGAACTTTTTTTTCCTCAGATCTTCGGTTCACGTGCGTACCGAACCGTGGACAGGAATCGGTTCGGATCACGGATCAACAGTGATCTGTTGCACCACTAATTAGAACTGAAAAATTATCTAGCCCAATTCTTAATATATAAATTAATCTTGAACTACAGAATAAACTTAACATATTTTCATATTAACTGAACAGAAAAACGTTAATATAGAACTTGGCTCACATAACGTGTATGACAGAGGCATTAGGCGTCAGCAGAGGGTTTACAAAACAAACTGCCTGAACAAAGGGGACTTGATGATAAGGGACAGCAGCTAAAGGGTACAAGTCTTAATGAACATTAAAATCTCTGAAACAGTATTGTATTGCAATTTTAACAACTGGAAACAAGTTTCACATTTATCAGTTTCATCTTGTTAAAGTAAACGTTCCATACAAACATACATCATAAAGAGTTTAATAATTACAACAGTAATAAACTATTAAATAGCTGCACCTCCAAGTACAGAGACGTTGGCATGGTGGAGGTCTCATCTGCCTCAGTCTTCCTTAGAGCTCCATTGTCTGGAGATGCGAGATCCTGACAGACCAGTTTGCTATGGGTAATCATCAGTGGCGGGCGGGACAAAGAACATTTCATTATTGGGACTTGCCCAGAAAAGGGATGCTAGTCCTGACAGTGGTGTTCACATAAAAGTGACACAAAGGAGTGACCCACACAGCCTGGCTGGGCTCTGCACGATACAGTCACATGTAGCAGTCACCAAACTGGACTTGGCTTCCACCTCACCACCAAAGTCCAGTGCAAAACAAACTGGGACGAAAACCAGAGTACCTGTACAGGTCAGGAAAAAGCTATCGACCATCATAGGGTCCACTCACGTTCAAGACCACGACCAACACTAAGATAAGTCAGACTTGCCAGGCCACTAAACCTGAGCATCTTTAGAGAAGTGAAGAAAATAAGAATAAAAGAGCAGACATGGAAACTGCATAGAGACTTAAAAACAGGCTGAGATTCAAATTCATTCTGACAGAACTGTAAGGCAGTAACACAAACCTCTATTAACTTCTCTAATACTCACTAACAGACATTAGTGGTTTAGCTCTAGCAAGGAAATATTGGGAGTTTGTCATATTTCATAATTAAAAGAAAAAAAAAATCTTTTATATTATTGCCCATTTAAACAATGCATGGATTTTAAAAAGTAACATTCAGTAGTGCTGCCACAAATGGCCACGTGTAACAGCAGCACCCGTGTTTGGTTTTCTTTGCTTCTATTTTTTTATTTTTTACAATCTTATTATATGCTGAGACAGTTATCACATGCCATTGTGCTGATAGTTTATATCTCCCCTCGGCAGATGCGGCAATCACAACAGGCACAGTATATTCTGTAATAAGCAAACTCTACTGACCATCCCCGTGCTTTCATCACAATTTCAGGAGTGTTTGACCCTGTTTTACTTTCCTGCACCCTCATTGATTTTTAACTAGTTTGTGGACTGTACAGCAACGGAAAACAAGACCCTGGACTTGCTGTGCGCCAATGTTAAAGAGGCATATAACTCTGGTGCTTTGCCACCTTTATGCCAATCAGACCATAATTTATTACAGCTCATACCCACATATAAACTCATTGTCAAGCAGCTGCCAATCACCAGCAGGACCATTCAGGAATGGACAACAAAGGCTGAGGAGGCTCTGAAGGACGCCTTTGAGAACACTGAGTGGGATATGCTTAGTGACTCACACAGCCAGGACACTGAGGGTGTCAGCCACTGGATCACAGACTACATCAAGTTTTCTGTGGATAGCACAGTCCTCACAAAAGCAGTGTGCTATTTCCCCAAAAACAAACGATGGATCACAAAAAACCCGAAAGCCTACTGAATATGAAGAAGAAAGCCTGTAGGTCTGGAGAGAAGGATGAAATCAAGGTGGTGCAGTCAGAGGTGAAGCAACAGCTTTGTGAGGAGAAAGCCCACTACAGAGACAAACGTGACCACAAGTTACAACAAAACAACATGAAGGAAGTGTGGAATGGGGTGAGGATCATCACTGGCAGCTGTAAAACATGCAGAGGAAGGGAACAAGAGCAGAGCTAATGTACTGAAGCGGATCTTCAAAAGGTTTGACTCATTCCTGCCAGTCCAGTCCTCCCCAAACACTGCAGGCCTCTGTGTGCTCTGCAACTCAACATCAGAAAAACAAAAGAGCTCAAATCAAAAACAAATCAAAAATCACACTTTATTTATAAAGCACAATTTAAAAAACACTAAGTGTAAACTGATGTGCTGTACAATAAAAATCACAAAATATCAATAGTACTTCAATAAACAAACAAAAAACAAACAAACAAAAATTACATAAATACTAAAACTACTAAGTTAAAGGAACCACTTAGCAGGTAAACAATTAACAGAAAAACACTGAATATAAAAAATAAATGGATACCAGAGTTACTCATATACAGTTAAAAGCAATCGAAAACAGGTGTGTTTTCTGTCTTGATCTAAACATTTGAGTCGATGGTGCTGACCTAATTTCAATTGGCAGAGCATTCCAAAACTTTGGAGCTACAACTACAGAGCTGGAGGTGGCAGAGTTAAAGATGCTAAGATATGCACTGGGTATGACGAGGATGGACAGGGTTAGAAATGAGGACATTAGAGGGTCAGCTCAAGTTGGACAGTTGGGAGACAAAGTCAGAGAGGCAAGATTGTGTTGGTGTGGATATGTGCAGAGGAGAGATGCTGGGTATATTGGGAGAAGAATGCTAAGGATAGAGCTGCCAGGCAAGAGGAAGGCCTAAGAGAAGGTTTATGGATGTGGTGAGAGAGGACATGCAGGTGATGGGTGTAACAGAACAAGATGATGAGGACAGAAAGATATGGAAGAAGATGATCTGCTGTAGCAACCCCTAATGGGAGCAGCCGAAAGAAGAAGAATTTTCCAAAACCCAGCTAAGGAGCTGAGACGATCCCTGACAGCCCCATCAGAAGCTATTGGTCCAAATAGTCTTACTCTGATTGAGATTCAAAAAATTTACAGTCATCCAGTTTTTGACATCATCATAACATTTATGCAGTGAATTTAGGGACTCCTTAGTCATAGTAAAAATCAGCGTAAAAATGAAATGCCATAGTTGCGAAATTTGAACACAAGAGGTATTAAATACAAAGAAAACGACAAAGGACCCAGAATAGACCCCGTGGAACACCATATTTCAAATGACCAGTAGAGAAAAAGACAGACTTGTTACCAACTGAAAAAGTCCTATTAGTGAAATAAGATTTGAACCAAGCTAGTGCACCCCCTCAGATTCCTAGCCACTTATCCAGCCTTGACGATATTTTGTGATCGATGGTATCAAAGGCTGCAGTTAAATCCAAAAGCACTAAAACTGTCGAGACCCCAGAGACAGCTGAAAGTAAAATATTAACAACCCTAAGTAAAGCTGTTTCAGGGCTGTGATAAGTTTTAACACCGGACTGAAAAATTTCTTAACCACCACTACAATCCAAAAAGATCTGAAGCTGCTGCAAAACAACTTTCAAGTATTTTAAATAGGAAAGGTAGTCGAGAAATCGGCCTAAAATTAAAGTCATCCTTATTAAGGATTTTTTTTTTCTCCGTAAGGGCTTAACCACTGCATGTTTAAAATAGACAGGCACAGTTCCAGTGGTATGAGATAAATTAATAATATGTAATATATATGGTGCGAGTGTATTTAATTATCCTCTCCATAACCGTATTAGAATAATATCTGGACAAAAAGTAACCTTAAATGCATTTATAATGTTTATAAACGAAGGAGACACTGGTTCAAACTGGTCTAGCACGGCATTACAGTAAAGAGGAGCTGCTGGTGGACTTCAGGCCAGCCAAAGACCCTCAGAGACCAATCGCCATTAGGGAGGAGAACACAGAAATGTGCAGAGCTACGAGTACCTGGAGGTTCACATAAACTACAAACCGGACTGGCCTGATAACACAGTGGCGCAGGTTAAGAAGGGCCACCGCACACCGAACATCCTAAAGAGACTCCGGGCTTTTGATGTAGAAAGCAAGTTGCTTCTGGGTGCTTAAAAGTAAAAACGGGACTCGACTCGTTAAGTGAATCAGAGACACAAACACTTATGAACGGCAACAGCACCGGGGATGGCGTTCACAGGCGGATTCACAAAGTTCGCTGTTGGGCTGAAGAACACTAACGAGCCGTGCGCCTCACTCTCAAGTTTCGAGCGGTAGTCCAAGTGGAGCGAATCAAAAACTCACACGTCCGTAAAGTGCGCCCCCAAACTCGGATTACTTACCCTCTGTCTGT
The DNA here is from genome assembly GCA_026402145.1 of Polypterus bichir lapradei. NCBI lineage: Eukaryota > Metazoa > Chordata > Cladistia > Polypteriformes > Polypteridae > Polypterus > Polypterus bichir. The sequence goes on from JANRMT010062791.1 coordinate 196,006,136, forward strand.
CGGCGATGGAGAACTTTCTAACCTCGTTGAAACTCCCGCCTCACACAACAGTCTTTCTCTCGTACGGCTGTCGCTACAATGCGGGGAGACAGCGTGGCTTCCTTAACCGTCGCCCTGGATGACGTCAGCCGTACGCGACCATAGCTACACGTGAGGAGCTCCACAGTAAGCGGAAACACGTGACCTCCACAGTCGGCGGAGACCGCCTTCAAGCATTCACGCATGCGTTAAACAGATTGGGCAGCACCGTAAAGTGTGTGACGCCGTGGCCTTTCAATACGCACGCGCACGCAGATCGGGCCGGCAACGGGAATCAGGTAGTGACACACAGCGCATGCGTTTTTAATGAAAAAAACATTAAAAACAAAAATATCCACTTTACGGCAAGGCCCGATCGGAACTGTGCATGCAGTACAATTTGACATTACAGTATATTATTCATTTTAGTTCCACATTAGTTGACCATAATGAAAATATTAATCCCGCAAAATAAACGAAGCAGCCTTTGTGGCGTAACGTTGATGTCCAATGTTCAACCGCCGTAAGAGGAAGCTTAGGTGTGCACACCTGAAAAGCCCCAATTAGGGCGAAAGACATGCGGTGTACTCTGTATTATTTGGCAGGTACTGTACTATATATATATATAAAGTATGTAGTGTTTTTATTTTCCCACTCACGTAAATCATATAAAGTTTCCTTTCTGTTTTGATCTATTGTTGCAATTTCCCTCTTATGAGCAAATTGTGTTTGTTTAAAAATATCTTTAGACATCAGTTATTATTAATAAAATTGTCATTTGTCTTAAGGCATCAGGTTTATAAAACCTAACGTATCCAACCAGTTTTTATAGAAATATATGATCCTTTTTCAAAAAAAGAAAAGAACATTGTGTCGCTGACTGTCCCTGTCCTTAGTGCTGTTACTGACCACTTGTTAAAATTCTTTAATTCGTTCTGAGTTGTGCAATCAGGTCAGATGCCGAAGAAATGAAGAGCATAAAGCCACTGGTTCAAATACTCATTTATTCCAATGGCTATTAATCTTACAAAGAAGTTTAACTTTATATCCACAGACTTAAATTAAGGAAATGAGCTATTATCACTTGAACCAATCTATTTGATCAATTTTTTTACAGTAAGTTGCTTGCTGCTTTAGTTCATATTTATAATACATTTGTTCTTAGTGATTTTTTTAATGTTATTTCAAGGCATCTTTGTAAAACACCCTGAGAAACCAACTTACCTATTAATATAATAAAACTGAACTGAATTTAACAGCTGTAACATAAAATATTCTCCACTAACTGAGCATGAAATAGTTCAGTTTATGATGAACAGCATGTGGACAGAGGGCAGTGATATTCTTTCTTACAAGTTTAATCAACATAACACACCGCTGTTTGTGTGCAGACTCATGTCTCATGTCAATGGTTTTATTCACCCATATACTAACGTCACATTTGTATATGAATAACTCTGTCCCAACCTTTACGATCCACGTGCGCGGTTTCCGTCACTTTGTTTTTCCGACCTGCTGTGGAGGTCACGTGTTTCCGCCTACTGTGGAGCTCCACAGTGTCAGACCCCTCTCGACAGTTTGCTAAACAGTTGAAGGACAAATTAAAATGTCGACTGTGCGCCGGGAAACTTACCTGCTGTTCTATCTAATCCTGCCATTTGTAGAGGAGGTCAGTCTAGGATTACTATGCATGTTCACAACCTTTTGATTACGAATACTTAGAGATGGGCGGAAGGTTAAAAGACTTGAGATTTACGCGCGTGCGTGCAACTGTCATCTGTCTCAGAGCGCTCAGGACTCGGATCGCGAGTTCACAGCATGGAAGGACAAATAAATTAATAAAGGAGTCGCAGCGAGTCCCCCGAGTCACGTTAATGCGCCGATGACTGTTAAAACTGAATTGTCGTCTAGATGAGAATATCGCAAATGTTAAAGCTAAACTTATAAAAATGGTCAGATACAATTTTAACTACTGTAGCAAACGGCATTTGCAAAACTAAATAATTCGAGAAAATGCGTTTATACATAATACATATATACTTGCCATAATCAGTGAGTGTACAAGTTTCTGCATAGTTAAATGAAAATGTGTGCATGTAATTTTTTTTTTTTTTTTCTTGTTGTTATATAAGACTCAGAACCTTTGCTGATTTACTGACTAGGCTTCTGGATTGTGTATTGGGCTTTAGTAATTTGATTAGTTGCTTTCCTGGCTTTAACCTCAACTCGTTTAAGATTTAGATTATTTTAATTTTATATCCTGGTCCTTTTGAAACTCTGTTTCTCACAATGTGCCCTTCTCTTTTTTGGCATAACATACATAATAAGAATTAAGAAACAGAACCTTCTAATCTGAGGCAGTGGTTCATTTCCCAGAAAGGAGTGGCTTGCTCTCTGCATGACCCAGGTGGACACGTTTAGACATCCTGGGCTCTGGTTCATATGTAAGGTGAGGTGACTGCATGATTCCGAAATCATTCTTACAAATGATGGTGTTGTAAAAAGGAAGTTAGATCTTTGTGAAAAGCTTCTATCTGATCATCTTACCAGTTTACATCTCCATCGTTGCCCTTTGAGTAGGAGTTGTGGGTATTGCATGAAAGTCTAACACTTTACTACGATGCCTACTGCTTCTCTGGATTGAAAAGGGCCAATTCAGAGTAGTTTGGGAATCAAGTGAAGAGACAGTGAGTAAGTTAGTATGTTACACTTTTTCCTCAGTAAAAGGTTATTACAAGTAATGTATGGACATAGGTATTCAGAGAATTTCTATTAAATTAGACGTACATTTGAAACAAACCTGTGTTTTACAAAAGTTTCAAACATAGATTGTAGAACTCACTGAATAAATTTTAAACAGTAACTGAAGAGCCACAATCATATGACAAATGATTAATTACATTTTTAAAACTACTATTGACAAATCCTCAAACTGAGTACAGCAGTTTATATTTGGAGTATCATGCTTCATTAGTAAGGGTTACCCAGTAAATAAATTGTACTTGCCTGTACTGTCACATCACAAAAATTTCTCATTCTCTTTCCCTTCAAGTAAACTGTGTCCTTTTATGTGACACATCAACAACTGTAGAAATTCCCTTTTTGGGCCACCTGCATCAATTCCATCTTCATTTATATCATAATCATCTGTAAATGTCACCAGCATTGTGTAAGTCGGATCATAGGACTGTCTCTTAAATCCACGCAGGGCTCCTTCCCAAAGATCTCCTCGGTTTATATTGAATCTTGAAACTTTATTAGGTCATATTTGTATTGCCAGATCAGACAAAATTACTTTCACATCAACTGATCTTTAATACTTTAATAAAAAAAATTACAATTCTGGGTTGCATTTACTAATTCATTCATCAGCCTACAACAATCATGCATGTGTGGACATCCGCATGTGATTAATATTGAAAAATACTATCCAACAAGAAAGAATTTTCATTGTGGTGTCAAATTGCCATTCCCAAATGAAAACCTGTGATAGTTGATTTACACATAAGTCAGTTTACAACAGTTTCATGAAATAAAAAAGGGTGATGGCTTATGGCATTTATAAAGTATCACTTGAGAAAAGAAACAGAAAATATTTTTCTCCAACCTTACTATGCTTTCAGACTCTTCTTCAGAGGAGCTTTCCTTGTCCTCGATGACAATGAGTGAATAAAAGTCTACGTGGTTTCTGTGTTATAGTAATAATTATGCATTACAAATATTTCAGTTAACAGGGAGAAAAATTAATAATGAAACACCAAATTATGAAAGTTTAATTTTTTATGGTCTAACCTGTAGCACTGTGAGCCGGTCAGGGATGATGAACTTGTGGATGTTTCTGTGGTGCGTTTGTCTAATTGCTTTTCACTAATTGGGACTGAAATCTAAAGAGGAAAAATTCATATTTGATTCTCTGAACATAACCACATTTATTTGTAGAATGCAGTGTTTTTGCTGTATTTTGGTAACACATTTACTACTACTGAAATCTGAGGTACAAATACAGTCAAGCTTCAAGAAACATAAGTTTAAAACATACAGCATTTACTCAAAGTGTTTTACACCTTACCATTGTCTACTGCAATTTAAAAAAAAAAAATTACAAAATAGGTATTTTGGGGGATTTATTAACTGAATGTATGACAGTGTCATTGGGACCTTTTTCAAGGATGAACAAAGGCCATAGATTTGTACTTCAGAACAGGTCATCCACTGGAAGCTCAGCATGTTCAGGCCCTGACAGTACTTGGATGGACGACCACCAGTGAAAAGTTTGAGTTGCTGCTGGAAGAGGTGTTAGTGAGGCCAGCATGGGGCGCTTACCCTGTGGTGTGTGTGTGGATCCCAATTCTCCAGTGCAATGACAGGGACACTGGGCTGTAAAAATGGCACTGTCCTTTGGATGAGACATAAAACAGAACAACCCGACTCTGTGCTCAGTCAAGATCTCTGGGCATCTTTCAAAAAAGAGCAGGATGTTCCCTGATGTTAAATTGTTGACCACAGCCTGGCCATTCTGCTCCCCTAATTATCTCCCGTCTCTAATTGTCTAACTATCTCTTCACCACCTAATAGCTAATGTGTGGTGAGCATGCTGGTGAAAAAATAGCTGCTGTTGCATCATCCAGTTGTTCATGTTAAATGCTATATAAATATATAAAACTGAAGAGCTGTACAAACAATGACAAACAAGTTAAACACAAGATTCCTATACTGTATTA
>JANRMT010062791.1:196035914-196061337 GCA_026402145.1 Polypterus bichir lapradei
CATGCGCGCGCAAATCGGGTAGGCAACGCAGATCGGGTAGCGACAGGGTCTTTGGCTGGCCTGAAGTCCACCAGCAGCTCCTCCTGTCTGTAATGCCGTGCTAGACCAGTCTGAACCAGTGTCTCCTTCGTTTATAAACATTATAAATGCATTTAAGGTTACTTTTTGTTCAGTTATTATTCTAATACGGTTATGGAGAGGATCATTAAATACACTTGCACCATATATATTCCATATTATTAATTTATCTCGTACCACTGGCACTATCCCTGTCTATTTTAAACATGCAGTGGTTAAGCCCATACTGAAAAACCAAACCTTAATAAGGATGACTTCAATAATTTTAGACCGATTTCTCGACTACCTTTCCTATCTAAAATACTTGAGAAAGTTGTTTAGCAGCAGCTTCAGATCTTTTTGGATTGTAATGGTGGTCAAGACGTTTTTCAGTCCGTTTTTAAAACCTACAACAGCACTGAAACAGCTTTACTCAGGGTTGTTAATGATACTTTACTTTCAGCTGTCTCTGGGGTCTCGACAGTTTTAGTGCTTTTGGATTTAACTGCAGTCTTTGATACCATCGATCACAACATATTGTTGGCAAGGCTGAATAAGCGGCTAGGAATCCGAGGGGGTGCAGTAGCTTAGTTCAAATCTTATTTCACTAATAGGACTTTTTCAGTTGGTAACAAGTCTGTCTTTACCTCTACTGCTCGTTTGAAATATGGTGTTCCACGGGGTCTATTCTGGGTCCTTTATTGTTTTCTTTGTATTTAATACCTCTTGTGTTCAAATTTCGCAAATATTGCATTTCATTTTTTACGATGATTTTTACTATGACTAAGGAGTCCTTAAATTCACTGCATAAATGTTATGATGATGTCAAACATTGGATGACCGTAAATTTTTTGAATCTCAATCAGAGTAAGACTATTTGGACAAATAGCTTCTGATGGGGCTGTCAGGGATCATCTCGGCTCATTAGCTGGGTTTTGCAAAATTCTTCTTTCGGCTGCTCCCATTAGGGGTTGCTACAGCAGATCATCTTCTTCCATATCTTTCTGTCCTCGTCACCTTGTTCTGTTACACCATCACCTGCATGTCCTCTCTCACCACATCCATAAACCTTCTCTTGGGCCTTCCTATTTTCCTCTTGCCTGGCAGCTCTATCCTTAGCATCCTTCACCAAATATACCCAGCATCTCTCCTCTGCACATGTCCGCACCAACGCAATCTCGCCTCTCTGACTTTGTCTCCCAACTGTCCAAAAAATCTCAGGCATGGGAGGATTTTGGAGAGGCCATGGAGAACGACTTTCGGACGGCTTCGAGGAGATTCTGGTCCAGCGTCTCAGGAGAGGGAAGTAGTGCAGTGTCAACACTGTATATAGTGGGGATGGTGCGCTGCTGACCTCGACTCGGGACGTTGTGGGTCGGTGGGGGGAGTACTTCGAAGACCTCCTCAATCCCAATAACGTGCCTTCCAATGAGGAAGCAGAGCCTGGGGACTCGGAGATGGGCTCCCCCATCTCTGGGGCGGAGGTCACCAAGGTGGTCAAAAAACTCCTTGGTGACAGGGCCCCGGGGGTGGATGAGATATGCCCGGAGTTCCTCAAGGCTCTGGATGTTGTAGGACTGTCTTGGTTGACACGTTTCTGCAACATCGCATGGACATCGGGGACAGTGCCACTGGATTGGCAGACCGGGGTTGTGGTCCCCCTCTTTTAAAAAAGGGGCCCGGAGAGTGTGTTCCAACTACAGAGGGATCACACTCCTCAGCCTCCCTGGAAAAGTCTGTTCGGGGGTCCTGGAGAGAAGGGTCCGTTGGACAGTCGAACCTTGGATTCAGGAGGAACAGTGTGGTTTTCGTCCTGGTTGTGGAACAGTGGACCAACTCTACACCCTTAGCAGAATACTGGAGTGTGCATGGGAGTTTGCCCAACCAGTCTACATGTGTTTTGTGGACTTGGAAAAGGCATTTGACCGTGTCCCGCGGGGAATCCTGTGGGGGTGCTCCAGGAGTATGGGGTACTGGACCCCCTGATAAGAGCTGTTCGGTCCCTGTACAACCGGTGTCAGAGCTTGGTCCGCATTGTCGGCAGTAAGTAGAGCCCGTTTCCAGTGAGAGCTGGACTCTGCCAGGGCTGCCCTTTGTCACCGATTCTGTTCATAGCTTTTATGGACAGAATTTCTAAGTGCAGCCAGGGTGTTTAGGGGGTCAATTTCTAGGCTCAGCCAGGGTGTTGAGGGGGTCCGGTTTGGTGGACTCGGGATTGGGTCACTGCTTTTTGCAGATGATGATGTCTTGTTTGCTTCATCAGACCGTGATCCTTAGCTCTCTCTGGATTGGTTCGCAGCTGAGTGTGAAGCGGCTCGGATGAGAATCAGCACCTCCAAATCCAAGACCATGGTTCTCAGCCAGAAAAGGGTTGAATGCCCTCTCAGGGTTGGAGGTGAGATCCTACCCCAAGTGGAGCAGTTCAAGTATCTCGGGGTCTTGTTCACGAGTGAGGGAAGAATGGAGCATGAGATCGACAGGTGGATCGGTGCGGCGTCCACAGTGATTCGGACACTGCATTGCTCTGTCGTGGTGAAAAAGGAGCTGAGCCGTAAGGCAAGGCTCTCAGTTTACCAGTCGATCTACGTTCCTACCCTCACCTATGGTCATGAGCTATGGGTAGTGACCGAAAGAACGAGTTCGCAAATACAATCGGCTGAAATGAGTTTCCTCTGCAGGGTGTCTGGGCTTTCCCTTAAAGATAGGGCGAGAAGCTGAGTCATCCGGGAGGGGCTCCTCTATTTCGAGAGGAGTCAGATGAGGTGGTTCGGGCATCTGATCAGGATGCCTCCTGGATGCCTCCCTGGTGAGGTGTTATGGGCACGTCCAACCGGTTGAAGACCCCGGGGAGGACCCAGGACATGCTGCAGGGATTACGTCTCCCGGCTGGCCTGGGAACACCTTGGGATTCTCCCGGAAGGGCTAGAAGAAGTGACCGGGGAGAGGGAAGTCTGGGCCTCTCTGCTCAAGCTGCTGCCCCTGCAACCCGATCTTGGATAAGCGGAAGAGGATGGATGGATGTGTGTTTCTGTTAATTGTTTATCTGCTAAGTGGTTCCTTTTAACTTAGTTGTTTTAGTATTTATGTAATGTTTGTTTTTTGTTTATTGATTTACTATTGATATTTTTTGATTTTTATTGTACAGCACATCGGTTTACTCTTAGTGTTTTTTAAATTGTGCTTTATAAATAAATTGTGATTTTTGATTTGAGCTCTTTTGTGTTACTGATGTTGAGTTGCAGAGCACACAGATGTCTGCAGTGTTTGGGGAGGACTGGACTGGCAGGAATGAGTCAAACCTGTTGAAGATCTGCTTCAGTACATTAGCTCTGCTCTTGTTCCCTTCCTCTGCATGTTTTACTACAGCCAGTGATGATCCTCACCCCATTCCACACTTCCTTCATGTTGTTTTGTTGTAACTTGTGGTCACGTTTGTCTCTGTAGTGGGCTTTCTCCTCACAAAGCTATTGTTTCACCTCTGACTGCACCACCTTGATTTCATCCTTATCTCCAGACCTACAGGCTTTCTTCTTCATATTCAGCAGCCTTTCAGGTTTTTTGTGATCCATCATTTGTTTTTGGGGAAACCGCACACTGCCTTTGTGAGGACTGTGCTATCCACAGAAAACGTGATGTAGTTTGTGATCCAGTGGCTGAGACCCTCAGTGTCCTTGCTGTGTGAGTCACAAAGCACATCCCACTCGGCGTTCTCAAAGACATCCTTCAGATCATCCTCCACCTTTGTTATTCATTCCTGAATGGTCCTGCTGGTGATTGGCAGCTGCTTGACAATGAGTTTATATGTGGGTATGAGCTGTAACAAATTATGGTCTGATTGGCATAAAGGTGGCAAAGCACCAGAGTTATATGCCTCTTTAACACTGGCGCACAGCAAGTCCAGGGTCTTGTTTTCCTTTGCTGTACAGTCCACAAACTAGTTAAAAATCAGTGAGGGTGCAGGAAAGTGAAACCGGGTCAGAAACCCCAGAAATTGTGATGAAAGCACGGGGATGGTCAGTAGAGTTTGCTTATTACAGAATATACTGTGTCTGTTGTGATTGCCGCATCTGCCGAAGGGTGATGCAAACTATCAGCACAATGGCGTGTGAAAACTCTCTCGGCATATAATAAGATTGTAAGCCCCCCACCCCCCACCCTGAGGCACTCCATTCAGGTCTGGTGCTTTAATAGTAATGTGTGCAGAGTTGCACCATTTTTCATTCACAACAATGGCAAGTCCGCCTTCTTTCTTCCTATCACTTTTATTCCTGCTGCTGTCCTTATGCACAATTTTAAATCCATCCAGTGCACCCACAGAGTCTGGTGTTTCAGCTCTAAGTCTCGTCTCACTGATGCACATGAGACTGCTGAGTTTATATTCCCTTGGGCACCTCACCAGCGTTTGATTTTACATTGCTCATGATGACCGAAGGCAGCTACGGTCTGTGCCGCCTTCTCTTGTTCTGGAGTCGGACACCTGCTGTCTTTTCCTCAGCGTGCACTCTGTAGCTCTGCTGGGAGCCCAGCGATTAGATCAGGCACTCTGTGAGACCAAGAGTTTAGGTCTGGCAGTTGCTGCCACAGGTATGTGAGTCACACCTTCCTCACCACTTCGGTTATCCAAGTTCTCCAGAAAAAAAAAGAAATATCAGCACCCGTGTTTGGTTTTCTTTGTTGTTGTTTAACGTGGCCTATCGTGGCAGCACTGGATGTTGCTTTTTAAAATCCATGCATTGTTTAAATGGACAATTATATAAGTGTTTTTTTTTTTCTTCTTTTAATTGTTATGAAATATGACAAACTCCCAATATTTCCTTGCTAGAGCTAAACCACTAATGTCTGTTAGTGAGTATTAGAGAAGTTAATAGAGGTTTGTGTTACTGCCTTACTGTTCTGTCAGAATGAATTTGAATCTCAGCCTGTTTTTAAGTCTCTATTCAGTTTCCATGTCTGCTCTTTTATTCTTATTTTCTCCACTTCTCTAAAGATGCTCAGGTTTAATGGCCTGGCTAGTCTGACTTATCTTAGTGTTGGTCGTGGTCTTGAATGTGAGTGGACCCTATGATGGTCGATAGCTATTTCCTGACCTGTACAGGTACGCTGGTTTTCATCCCAGTTTGTTTTGCAGTGGACTTTGGTGGTGAGGTGGAAGCCAAGTCCAATTTGGTGATTGCTACATGTAACTTTATCATGCAGAGCCCAGCCAGGCTGTGTGGGTCACCCCTTTGTGCCACTCTTATGTGAACACCACTGTCAGGACTAGCATCCCTTTTCTGGGCAAGACCCAATAATGAGGTGTTTTGTCCTGCCCCGCCACTGATGATTACCCATAGCAAACTGGTCTGTCAGGATCTCACATATCCAGAAAATGGAGCTATAAGGAAGACTGAGGCAGATGAGACCTCCACCATGCCAACGTCTCTGTACTTGGAGGTGCAGCTATTAAATAGGAGTTTATCACTGTTGTAATTATAAAACTCTTTATGATGTTGTATGTTTGTGTGGAACGTTTACTTTCACAAGATGAAACTGATGAATGTGAAACTTGTTTCCAGTTATTAAAAATTGCAATACAATTCTGTTTCAGAGATTTTAATGTTCATTAAGTCTTACACCATTTAGCTGCTGTCCCTTGTCATCAAGTCCCCTTTGTTCAGGCAGTTTATTTTGTAAAACCTCTGCTGACGCCTAATGCCTCTGTCATACACGTTGTGTGAGCCAAGTTCTATATTAATGTTTTTCGTTTCAGTTAATATGAAAATATGTTCAATTTATTCTGTAGTTCATGATTAATTTATATATTAAGAATAGGGCTAGATAATTATTCAGTTCTAAGTGGGTTTTGTTACTTTAAAGAAGGGGTGCTGAGTAGTGGGAATTGTTGGAAATAGGAAGTTATTGCACGTTTTTTTGTGTGGATTGATAAGGTTGTTGACATACTCAGTTTTCTTACCGTGTCTGTCTTAGGTTTCATTTTGACTGTGGAAAATAAATGTTTGTTTTATAAAAAACAATGGAGTGGATTAATATGAAACATCAAGGACTGGACACACGTAAGTTCCTGTTGTAGCCACACGTTGTTTCACACCTAAACTTGTATTTTCTTTATTTGCTGTGTTGACTCTGTGGTACTGAGCAGTTCAGTTCTTGTTCCTGTTTTGTAATTTCTGTAAAGCACCTTTTGATGTTGTCTGCTGTAGGAAATTTTAATTGATCACTCAGTTAATTATCAGTTTTTTCTTTGGTAATGTTGTTAATTAATTAAAACAATTAACAACATGGCCACAAAGGGACCCCAAATTAATGTAAGTTTAGTGAGGCCTCTCTGTTTCACTTTCCAGCTGGGAAACCTGAAATATGAAGAGATCTGTATAAGTTATGAATGATGGCCACAAATCAGTGAAATTCTACATTAAACACCCTCACTGTCTCTGTTGTTGTTGCCGTAGTAATAGACTTATTACACAGATAACCCAAACATTCTTGCTGCAATACACAAAATAATACACTTTATTTATAGCATAAGGATAATATAAGATGGATATATGCAAATATAGATAATGATGTTGGATAACGGATAATAACAGACACAAACATAAAACTGCATTAGATTAATTGAACTGTTTCTCTCCTGTAGATAAAGGCACATAACTTATGAATTCTAATTTTTTTTTTTTTTTTTTCCCTCTCAGTTCCAGTGGTTCAGATCGCTGCCTTCTTTATCTTGTTATAAAGTTTCTGTTGCCTGCGCAGTGGCATTCATTTGCTCACAGCTTGTCTACACTGCCTTACCGGCCCTGCAGTTTGTGTCTGCTACAGTGAGATGTGGCTCTGCACTTTCCGTCTGAGTTTAGGGAGGAACGTTTAACAGAAAGAAATGATCCTTCACGAGGTTATTACCTTCAGTTTTAGTGGCATCAGTACCATAATACATTAGCTGCTGTGTTTTGTCAATTAAATCACACTCAATAGTTCTCAGGATCAAAGCAGGTGTACTTATAGTTTTACATGAGTGAGGCTTTGTTCCTTTCTTTGTTGGCCTCCTCCAAACACATGGAAAGATCTTCCGCATGCTTTCTTTTGTTTTAGGAACTTGTCTCCTTTTTCGTCATGGTAACATCTTCTGAAGTTTCTTTTGAGGTTCCACAGTCCATGTCAGTCCTAAAGGTTGCTACTGTCGCCATGTCTTCTAAAAAATTGGTGATTAGTTATTTGCCATATCAAGCAAGATTACTGTGTGGCCTTTAAGATACCATCTCGGCTTGTGCACTAGCTATTCTTCTGCAAAGTTTGGGCTCATGTCACCCTCCTCCATCTCCAGTGCAGACAAATCTTCCACCTTTCCAATCGAGCACAGTTGCCCCTCGGAGTAAAGCGGATGCTCCATCATCTGTTATGGCCAAACCTTGTAAGCTATGGACAGCCAAAGTTATAGTCAGGCTGAGAGCTGTAAGCTTAATGAGATGATCTGTGTCTTATAAGGGTTTTTAAAGGAAGGAATAGAGATCTTGAGATTTGTTTCTTGAGTTTGAATAAGTCCATCCTCTTGACTGACCACTGGTGCAAAGTGCTGTCCATCAGTGTTACTCCTCCTTGATTTATGGTCCTTTGTTTGAACTTGAGTGTCCATGTTGTGCCTCTGGGAGACACCCCTGCATGTTAACATGGTCTGGTATTGATTGTCTTATCAGGTAAGGTATGAAGGCTGCATTCAGGCGAGGGGCCCGGCCATGGAAACAGAGATTTTAGCTGGCAATATGAGTGTCTGGCAGCAGCGTTTTAAAACAGGACTTGTGTTCTAGCCATGTTAAAAATGGCAAAGTCAGTCTGTCCTACACTGCTGTTGACAAAGCCGTCCAAAATAAAGACGGGTTGATTGTCACTCCATACACTGACCTGTCCTCCGCTATTCATTATCTCTCTGTCTATAAATAAGTTTTCAAAACTCTTGACTATTGGTAGCCAAAATTCATTATTCATGTTGAAAACCTGCTCGTCAGTATTTATATCTGAAAACTAGTGATGGCTGATGAGGTTGGTTTTCCTTTTGATCTGATACCAGGTGATAGTGAGGCCAGCATTGGTGATGCTGATACCAACACTGATGCAGCTAGAGTGTCATCTTGCAGGAATGGTTGATCCTCTATAAAAACTTAGTGTGTGTGGACATTAAAGTCACGTTTTAAACACTTTGCATTAGTAGACCATTACATATAGTGACAAAGATCAGACTTGTTTACTTGTTTATTAACAGAAATTATTAAACTTGTTTTTATTTTGTTTTGTTTAAAAAAACACACACATTTTTTTGCTCAACAAAATTTTTTGACTGTAAAATGCGCAAAACATAATGTACACAGTGTGAAGTGTAAAAAGTATAATAATAATACAAACACCAAGTGAGTGTTACTTTCGGATTCATCAGAATTGTTTTTCGATTTCCCTGTCTGTTTCAGGTACACTTCCTGAAGACAGATTCACTTCATCATCACTGCTGATTAGAGGCTCCCCAACATCACTGCTTGTATCACGGCAAGAGCGTGCAACACTTGGGCTGTAAAAAACTAGAGATGCCAGGTGGTGATCAGTTGACAGCTCTGCCCATCTCTTCAAGACATGTGGCCGCAGGTCCGACGACACGACCACAAAGTCGATCATCGAACTGAGGCCTACGGTGTCCTCGTGCCAAGTGCACATATGAACACCTATATGATTGAACATGGTGTTCGTTATGGATAATCCGTGATGAGCACAGAAGTCCAATAACAAAACACTGCTTGGGTTCAGATCTGGGGGTCCATTCCTCCCAATCACGCTCTTCTAGGTCTCACTGTTATTGCCCATGTGATCATTGAAGTCTCTCAGCAGAACGAGGCAGTCCCCAGAAGGTATGCCTCTAGCACCCCCTCCAGGGACTCCAAAAAGGGTGGGTACTCCAAACTGCTGTTCGGTGCATACACGCAAACAACAGTAGGACCCGTCCCCCCACTCAAAGGCGGAGGGAGGCTACCTCTCGTCCACCGGGGTAAAGACCAATGAATAGGCTCCAAGTCGGGGGGCAATAAATAGGCCCACACCCGCTCGGCGCCTCTCACCGGGGGCAACTACAGAGTGGTAGAGAGTCCAACCCCTCTCAAGGAGATTGGTTTCAGAGTCCAAGCTGTGCGTCGAGGTGAGTCCGACTATATCTTGACTTCGTGCACTAGCTCAGGCTCCTTCCCCTTCAGAGAGGTGACATTCCACGTCCCAAGAGCCAGCTTCTGTAGCAGAGGATCAGACCGCCAAGGTCCCCGCCTTCGTCCACCACCCAACTCACACTGTACCTTACCTCCTTGGACCTTCCCATAGGTGGTGAACCCATGGGAAGGGGGACACACGTTGCCTTATCGGGCTGTGCCCGGCCGAACCCCATGTGTGCAGGTCCGCCACCAGGCGCTCGCCATCGAGCCCCACCTCCAAGCCTGGCTCCAGAGGGGGGCCCCAGTGATCCGCATCTGGGCAAGGGAAAACTCCGTCCAAAGTTTTGATTAATCATTGAGGGTTTGTTGAACCTTCATAAAGCCCCGGACAACAGAGCTCCTAGGATCATCTTGACACGCAAACCCCTCCACCACGATAAGGTGGCAGTTCAAGGATGGGCACTTTATACAACATGTTTAATTTAATAATCATACTCTCACCATCAAATGTTTTTTAAAAGTAATTTCTAATAAATTTGCATATTATTGAAAATTTGTAATTTCTATGCGTTTAATGTGAACATTCATGTTTAAATCAGAAGTTCACGATCAGAAACATTGATGAAAACCTGCCTGTCCGCAGAGACTTTAAATTGTCCGACAGTCCACAGGGTGAGCAGCACACCAAAGCTGGAGCTCATCTGTTCATATCACAGCCTCTCGTGTCCTCACTGTTTGATTTGCTTTTTCTCTGTTCCTGTATTAAATGTCTCATCCTCACACAGCTCTAATTATATTAGGACTGCACTGCCCAATACCAGCTTAGTTCAGACCCAGGGGATTCCCAAATTAAAACTTGGGCTAGTATCACCAGCTCTTTTATTGCTAAGAATTGGTTTAAAATTTCATACTAAAGCCTGAACCATCACCTGATCAGCGTTGCTATGGGTGGGTTTACAAGTCAAACAAAGTACAAGGCGAGTCAAACTTTGTGTCAAAACTACACATAACTAATAATGGTAACTCAATAGAAATACTGCAATGAGAATATGAAAATGTATTGTGAGGTGAATTACAAATTAAGAAGTACACAATAATCCACCAGTAAAAACCCTGCAGACCCCCACCACAAACCAAAGCTCATATAACATAAGTGGACAAGAAAATGGTGCTAATTGAAACAGAACTCTCAATACCATCCCAGCTGACCAGCCGCACATGTTTAAAAGCCAGTAAATAATTTAAAACACAAGGAAACCATGGCTGGGAAAAGCCACCGCTGAGAATAAACAAACCACCTGTCGCTGTCTGACAAAAATCTTTTGGATGGAATTTCTAGCAGGGCTAAGGTTTACCATTCTGTTTGTCAAAAAGATGATGGCACTAGCTTTAATCCTCATCTGTCAGACTCCTCCACCAATACGAAGTAAAACCAAGACCATAAAATATATTTAAACACCGCAACCAAGTTAAATGTCTACCTAGCCTGCCTGTCTTGGTCACTACACGTGGTGTCTTTGGTCCAGTAAGGTGGTCACCTCCTGACAAGCACACTTTAATAAAGATTGTCATCACAATTGGCACTTCAGCTCTGTGATGATGTGTGTTCACTCCATGCTCTCATCTTGCTTCTGGGAACTTTCGAACCCGACACCGTTGGTAATGTCACCAATGAGCCAGGCAGTGAGGCACAACAAAGCAAGGGGATGGTGCAAAAAGTGCTTTTATTTAAAACCAACAAAACAAGACAAAGTGTTCTAATAAATAAGTGCAGTGCATTCAAATCTTTAAATAAATAATCCAGTAAAACAGAGATGACTCTGTGGAGGTTAAAATTCAATAGAAAAAAAATCCTTTAAAACAACAAGGTTAAAACAATGGTATGAAGCAATTTCTTTAAAACAAAGCCCGGTGAATTCTTTAACTGGTGACTGGTGACTCCCCTGCATCTCCCATTCAGGCTATTCACCAGGGGAGCCACCCTACCTGCAACTGGCCTTCCTTCTGCCTTCTGGTCTGGAGGCTTTTTGATCCCTAGCTCCAATTCAGCACTCTCCAAACCGAGACTTGATTTCCCCCAACAGCCAGGACGCTCACACTGGGGAATCCAACTTCCAAGCCTCCCGACCCCTGCTGCCTTCTCGGCCTTACGTGGCCAGTAGTGCTGGGCGGTATACCTGTTCATACCGGAAACCATTTTTAATTTTTGTTATGATACGGATTTTTCTTATACCACAGCACTGGTTTAAATTGCCTTAACATCTTTCGAAACGTGGCGCAGAGGGAAAATGTTTTAAGGGTTACCTTTTTCATTGCTACACCGCTAAACAGGCATACAACAGAGTACATGCTGTCGCTACCCGATCAGCATGCCTGCTCGATTTGTGCGCACAGGCGTATTGAAAGCCTAGCATGCCGTAAAGTGTTCATGCATACGTTAAACAGATTGGGCAGCACCGTAAAGTGTGCGATGACATAGCCTTTCAATATGCACGCACGCTGGGATCGAGTCGGTAATAGGAACCCTGTAGTGACACACGCTCCATGCGTCTAATGAAAAAAAAACAAAAAAAAAAATCCACTTTACGGCACGGCTCGATCTGAACTGTGCATGCCGATTCACAACTTGACATTACAGTTTATTCATTTTAGTTCCACATTAGTTTACCATAATGAAAATATTCATCCTGCTAAATAAACAAAGCAGCTTTCGTGGCGTAACGTTGACGTCCAAGGTTCAATTGCGTAAGGGGAAGCATAGCTGTGCATACCTGATGAGCATCAATTAGGGCAAAACACATGTTGTGTACTTCTTGTATTATTTGGCAGTTAGTGTGTGTGTATAAGTATGTAGTGTTTTTAATTTTCCACTCACGTAATAAATTATATAAAGTCCCCTTTCCGTTTTGATCTATTGTTGCAATTTCCTTTAATGGACAAATTGTATTTGTTTAAAAAATATCTTTAGATATCAATTATTACTAATAAAATTGCCGTTTCTCTTAAGCCATCAGGTTTACAAAACCTAATGTTTTCAACCAGTTTTATAGAATTTTTTTTTTGTTGAAAAAGGACAATTTAACACTGTGTTGCATTGCTTTGTGCTGACTGTCCCACTTAGTGTTAACTGTGACAGTCCACTTGTTCAGATTCTTTAATTCGTTCTCAGTTGTGCAATCAGGTCAGATGCTGAAAGAATCAAGAGTATAAAGCCACCGGTTCAAATCATCATTTATTCCAACGGCTATTAATCTTACAAAGAACTGTAATTTTACATCCACAGACTTGAGTGAGCTGTCATCACTTCAATTTTATTACAGTAAGTGCTTGTTGCTGTAGTTCATATTTGTAATAAGTTTGTTCTTAGTGATGTTTTTAATGTTGTTTCAAGGTGTCTCTGTAAAACCCCCTGGAAAACCAAGCTTAACTATTAAGACAATAAAACAACTGAATATAACAGCTGTAAAATAAAATTTTAAACAGCATGAAATAGTTCAGTTTATGATGACCACCATGTGGACAGAGGGTGGTGATATTCTTTCTTACAAGTTTAATCAACATAACACTGCTGTTTGTGGGCAGATTCATCTCATGTGAATGGTTTAATTCACCCATATTGATACAGAGCCAGCTCATTTTTATAACTTTAAAAAAGAAAGTACAATACTTTTTCATACATTTTTTATTGAATAAATAAATGGTATGTTTAAAAATAACAAAAGTGAAATATCTGTGAACAATGTCAAAAAAAAAAATTACATATATATAGAGAGAGTAGAAAATTCAGTAAACATAAAGATATATAAATGATAAATGCATTTAACTAGAACACAGATACAATGAAAATGGCCAACAATGAGAGATGTTAAAAAATTATTAGAGAAAGGGAACACAAACATATTTACAGATTTTTACCTTGGTATTAAAAAAAATGTTAGCCAAGATTTTGAACACAGTAAAAGTGAATCATTAAATTTGTCAAAAATGGAAAAATGCTACTTTAGCTTTATGAACAAGATACTACTCAGAGTCAGTTATTATCCAGCAATTTTCCATAAAAATGTTTTCTATTTAAATTGACATTTTTCCTTCTCTTTCCCTTAACATTTATTCTATATCATCTTTGCTTACAAGTGTTGCTCAAATTGCTCTACAAAAATATACAGTTACAAAGAAAATTGAAGGTATTATAAATGTAAATAAGAAGAAAATTGATGGGTCCTTGTCTTTTGTAATAAATACACTACACTGCATGGTCAAATGGCCAGGGACAAAGACAAACTTGCAGCTTTCAAGGTTGTTGGAGATAATAAACCTCTGGGGGTCCCAAGCCAAAGCCTGCTCAGCCCCCTCTGCACATCTCAGCATACATAATTGTGGCCATTGCAGTCCAATCACAGTTCCATTCCAGGATGTCTTGTGAACTTCTCTCCGGCATCACAGGCAGTTTTAGTTGATGTAACAGACAGTGGAGATGCAGGTGGGCACCATTGCAATAAACTGGAAAAAGACAACAGAGAAACGCAGCATAAGTTATTGCTCAGTGCTGATTTGACAAACCAATGCAAGTAATTAAGAAAAGCCAAGTTAGAAATTTTCAAATGATCGACATTTGTAGCCTGGCACTTCTCTATTGGGAAAGCATTCCACATTTTGTTGCATGAGTACAGAAAGCTGCCGGTTTCTATGGTTGATCTTGGAATAAAAAGGAAAGCAACGTTTGAGACAAGAAATGCCAAAGGCAGCGCAGAGCAGAGGTTGAGATGGAGGATTCTAGAAGTGCAGACAGGAGGACCAGCCACTGCTTCAACAGGGCACACACCTCTCCTTCCTTCTTCTTTAACTGCTGCCCCATAACACAGCCAGACTCTTCTGCTTCACTGTAACTGTTAAAAACATAAGCACAGTAAGATATTCACTCACGGAGTTGTATAAACTGAGTTGTATTAATAAATGTACCCTTACTACTTGTTCTGCCTCCTTCCTTGGTACACCTGCAGATCAATTATTACCAAAGTAAACCATCACAATAATAGATAAAGTTCTGCTTAGAGTAAAGTCCAACTAATAATAATTGCTGTGTTTTTTTGTTGGATTTTGAAGGAATCCAAACTTAATTGTAATTATATGTAGCATCATTTTTTTTTCTTTTATATTACGGATACAGTAGACATTGTGTTACAATCTCTGTATATCTGAACTTCTTTTTTTTATTATTTTATTAATTTTATTGGAATCCATACAAAGCAATCAAGATTTTACAAAAAGAAAAGTTGAGTTAAGAACAGATCGATCCCCACCCCTGAGAGAGAGAGAGCAAGCTAAACGGCGTAAAATTTAAGGCTTGTAAACATACCTAAATTAATAAATTCTCTGTACTTCATGAACTTATTTTAAAATATTACTGATTAGATCCTGCCATGTTTTGAAAAAGTCTGTACGGATCCTCTGAGTATTTGATTTTTTCCAATTTCAAATTATATAACACATCAGTTTCCCACTGACTTAAAAGAGGAGAGTTTCGGTTCTTCCAGTTTATCAGAATAAGTCTGCGTGCCAAAAGTGTAGTGAATGCAATCACAATTTGTTTGTCTTTCTCCACTTTAAGCCCCTCTGGAAGAACCCCAAACACAGCTGTTAATGGGTTAGGAGGGATTGTGAGTCCTAGGCTATCTGAAAGGTAATTAAAAAGTTTTGTCCAGAATAATGTTAATTTGGGTCAGGCCCAGAACATGTGACCCAGTGAGGCTGGGACTTGGTTGCAATGTTCGCAGGTAGGATCATGCCCTGGAAACATTTTTTTAGAGAGTTTTAGTCGAGACAGATGTGCTCGATTATATAATTTTGAGTTGTATAATTGTATGCATTGTGCATATGGAGCACGAGTGAATTCTCTGCATTGCTACTTTCCACTCCTTTTCTGATATATTAATTGGGAGATCTTTTTCCCTGTGTCCTCTTGGATCTTTGAAAGGGATGGATTGTAAAATGATTTTTTATATTGTAGATATGGAGTCTAAGTCCTTAAGATTGAGCAATATTTTTTCCAGCATGGATGAGGGTGCAAGATGAGGAAAATCTGGAAGGTTCTGTTTAACAAAGTTCCTGATTTGAAGATAGTGAAAGAAATGTGTATCTGTATTGTTAAATTTGGAATGTAATTGTTCATAGGATGCAAAGATGTTGTCTATATAAAGATCTCTAAGCAAGTTAATTCCAAATTTTTTCCAGATATTAACAACTGCATATGTTTGTGAAGGTTGAAAGAGATGGTTTTCTTGCAGAGGTGCCACAGATAGAAGCTTCTCCATCTTAAAATGCTTTCTACGTTGGTTCCAGATTCTAAGTGAGTGGAGCGCAATTGGGTTATTTGTATATTGCCGATAATGTGTGTTTATTGGAGCACAGAGCAAGGAATACAAAGAAGTACTGCAAGATTTTACTTCTATTGCGGTCCAAGCCTGTGTATGTTCTTCAATTTGTGTCCAGGTTCTTATCGCCTGTATATTTGCTGCCCAGTAATAAAACTGGAAGTTAGGTAGAGCCATGCCGCCTTCTGCCTTTTGTTTTTGTAGGGTCGCTCTTTAGATTCGTGGATGTTTTGAATTCCAAATAAATTAGGTTATTGTTGAATCTAATTGCCAAAAGAATGATTTATTAATGTATATTGGAATGTTTTGAAATAAAAAAGGAGCTTAGGAAGAATATTCATCTTAACAGTGTTAATTCTTCCAGCTAGTGTGAGATGAAGGGTTGACCATCTATGCAAGTTTTGTTTAATTATTTCCATGCAGACGGCGAAATTTTGTTGATAAAGAGCTTTATGTTTACTTGTGATGTTTACCCCGAGGTATTTAAACTGTTCTGCAATGATAAAAGGTAGGGTATCTAATCTAATATTATATGCTTGAGAATTCACTGGAAAGAGTATACTTTTATTCAGATTAATTCTGAGACCAGAGATCTTTTGAAATTCTGTGAGTGCTGTTAAGACTGCAGGCACAGAATTTTCTGGGTCCGATATATACAATACCATATCATCTGCATATAATGAGAATTTCTGTTCCAGTCCTTCTTTGCTAATCCCCTTTATCTGATCAGTATTTCGACAATGTATTGCCAGTGGTACAATGGCAATCGCAAACAGCAGCGGTGACAAGGGGCATCCTTGTCTAGTGCCATGTTCTAGTTTAAAGTAGTCTGAGCAAATGTTGTTGATGCAAACTGAAGCTTCTGGGTTAGTATACAGTAATTTAATCCATGCACAAATGTTCGGGCCAAACCCAAACTTCTCCAATATAGTAAAAAGGTATTTCCATTCAATCATGTCGAATGCTTTTTCTGCATCCAATGATATTATTATTTCTGGGGTGTTTGATTTACTTGGCGAGTATATTACATTGAACAGGCATCGAAGATTTGACGATAAGTGTCGGCCCCTAATAAATCCAGTTTGGTCTTGTGATATTACCGAGGGGAGCATTTTCTCCATCCTTCTAGCTATGATTTTAGAAAGTATTTTAACATTGTTATTCAGAAGTTAAATTGGTCTGTATGATCCACATTGTAATAAGTCCTTATTTTGTTTTAGAAAAACAGTGATTAGTGCTTGGCGAAAGGTTTGAGGAAGAGATTGGTTATCTCTGGCTTCAGTAAATGTTGCTAATAGGAGGAGAGCTAGCTGAATTTCTTGTAAAATTCTGCAGGGTAGCCATCAGGGCCTGCTGCTTTCCTGCCTTGGAGTGACTTTATAGCATCTAGTAATTCTGATAACGCCAGTGGTTTAACATGTTCCTCCGCACTAAAAGCGTCTATTTGTAGTATCTGTAATGTATCCAGAAATGCATTGGATTGTGTATTGTCTTCTTTAAACTGAACTTCTAATGTGATGTGCTAAGGTGTCATTACTTACATGAAAACAAATGTGTTTTTCTCTCCTGCCTTAGTTTTGTTTTAAGTTACAATTAAGTCTAGGTTCTTGCAAAATCCAACAACAAAGCACAGTAACTTAAGAAAATAAATGTTATTTTGCAAAACAGAACATTGCTGTATAGTGATTGCTGATACCAATGCACCTCAGTCTCTGTGTTTGTGAGGATTCACACTGTGAGGCTTTCCTGTCTAATATTAAAAAGCTGTGTAAGTTACTGGACAGAGCAAGCCTACAGTACAGTATTCAAGGTAGCAAAATATTACAGATCAAGTAATAAATATGGGGAGACTTTGCAGCAGTTGTGCACAAATAACTGCTGAAACTGAAAGCCTTGGTAGTCTTAACCTGTAGAAATAACAAATCTAGCATGAACTGCACATCATCTCGAATTGGAAATCTTAAAACCAGAAGAAAAGAGCACCCAGTTGTGTCTCAAAATCTGGGTACACTGGCATCTGTTCAGCCACATGGAAGGGTGGTTACCACCGGGAATCCTGTAGAGTCAAGAAAAAAAAAAATACAATGAAGGGGCATTATACTTCTGACTGCAGCAATAAGAAAGTTATTTCTAAGGAGCAAGCCTTCTCCATTGTATTCAGTTAAATGTGTTTGTGTATGTGTGTACTCCTCCTAAACCAACAGTTTAAATGATAAGCTAATGACAAATGATAACAGCAGGTGCCCAGTCTGTCATTGTGCCACATCAGATGCACACCATACTTCTGTGATGGCTTTGGACATCATAAATTTTGAAATTGCCTGTTTTCTGACATAGAATTTTTTTCTACCAAACAAGGATCAAGACATCCATTTCAAAATTATGAGTAAATAGTACCCAACTAACAAATTAATTCATAAGTATGATATTAATATATCACCAAAATGTAGTTTAGGTACAAATGAAGACACATCCCTTCTCACATTTCTTTTACTTCTGTTCCTATTCCAAAATGTTTTATAAATATTGATTTCTGCTTCTGTCTTGAATGATAAAACAATATCTCACTCTTTAATTCTTGTTGTTCTTCTGTATACAATTTTGAAGACTAAATGTTGGAAAATGTAGTAACTGTGGTTTCCTTGCTTCATAAATTTCCTATTCATAAGTGAAATGTTCAGAATGTCACACCCTCTGTTACATCTTTCTGTATGGACATTAATATGCTAGAAATTGCTTTTAAAAACAGAAAACACACTAAAATAATTAAAAAGTGTAAGATTCTGATCTGCTTCATTAAAAATGTGTAATGCTATTATCTGCATCTCGCTTTCTTGTAATAACTTGGCTGTTGCTACTCTTGTATGTAATGTAGCCTTCATTGTTATATATTTGTTAACTTTATTATGGAAAAACTATTGTATTGATATAATCTGATATTAACATAATAAAAAATACTGATGGCTTTGTAGGGCACACTTTACACCCGTCGAGTGTCAGTCGTGCACTACTTATTCTATTTGGAATTCAACACCTCGATTTATATTGTTTTGCTTAATTATTAGCACGCCGTTCACTCTTTTTAGATAAAAAATGTGAACAAATGTTAAAAGAGCAACACCACCAAATGCTTATAGGGTGTTACGAAATAAATACATCCATTATCCCAAATACGGAATATGCTGTGACTTTCACATTTAAACCACGAGATTACAAATGTCATATTGCAACTAAAAATGAATATCCTTGTTGCCTTTTTCATCAATACGATGTAGTTGCAAAAAGCTTACACATTATAAAGTTCAGAGACATGCGTCGCATTTCCTTTCACTCCCTCTTAGAACAAATCGGCCACCATCGTGAAATGAATTTTAATTAAGCAGAGCGCGCGTCCGCGAGACAAATCGGATGGGGACTTGAGTCGCAAAGTAAAATAACGCAAATCGAGCAGGGTCGTAATAGTAAAGCTCTGCGCATGCGTGCGTCATGCACGCGCTGCTCAGGTTGTCTTTGTGAGCATGCACCTGTAAATCAGGCAGGCACCGCAGATCGGTTAGTGACAAGTCTTATTAGTCAACCAGGCCGCCAGTCTTCTTTGTCTGAAAAAGTAAAAGCAGTGGCCCTCCTCCATCTGCGTGGTGTTCCAACATGTGTTCGATTCTTGCGGTTCCCATAGACAGGGCTAGTGCATGGCGCACAGAAAAAACAAAATAGATTTTTTTTTTTTTTTTTTTTTGGGGGTAAATTATTTTTTTTACTATTTAAAATTAAAAAAAAAAAAAAAAAAAAAAAAAAAAAACAAACTCAGAAGACCTGTGCAGAACTTTTTACAAACCTGGTGGGATCTAATCAATAACACTTTAGAATAACCTCTTAAAGCATTGAGGAAGCAGATTCTTTCCCATTTTCTTTTTCTTCTCCATTTATCTGTATTCACTTAATAATTCATCTATTTACTTATTTTTACTAGCTCCTAAGTTTTACTTCTGGCCATGCTGTCTTTCTCAGGGGTCGGGGTTGATTTGTTTTCAATCCTGTTTTTGTAAAAAATTATCTTTTTGTATGGAATGTTGTGTGATTTCAATAAAATCAATAAAATAATAAAAAAAAAAGATAAAAAAAACTTGTCTAGAAGCTGATAAATACATTCATGAGACAGTATTATAGATTCCTACATGATACCACGTTTCTTGGTGTGGAGTCCAGTCTAAGTAAAGTGATAAGCATATTTGTCTTAAGACAGCACGCATATTTTAACAGTGCAGCTTCTTTTCTACCCCATGTTGATCATGTCAGAGAGGCTGAAAGACACCGCATGTTAGAGTTAACAAAGCCGATGCTCATCACAACAGTACAGCATGTGCACAAGACCCTCCTCATTAAACGTTTTTAGTAGTCAGTGATTTTCAGATCTGTAGCCGATATGTATTGTTGATTTCCAAAATCCAATGCGATTAAAAGTGTATGCTGCAGAACTCATTACAAATGTCTTCAAAACAGCATCGGTGCCATCAACAGTGCAGTGAGGTTCATGGCTGGTGAGGCACTGACTCCTTCAGAGTGAGAATTACAAATGTATAAACCTAATAGAGTAGTCCATAATGCACATTAACTACTGGTTATGTTTCATATCTCATCAGCATTCTTTACTCATACATATAAGGAACACATTTGGCTTAGGTGGAACGTGACATTTATAGTGGAGAGAGAGTGCATTTGCTCCTCACCCTCCTTGTGTTATAAATTTGCCTTTGAAGTTCCACAATCTATACTCCTTCAATACAAATGAGCGTATAGAGTGGTGTACAAAAAAAAAGGATTTCAATTATGACCTTAATTGAAATATTTTGTTGTTTTTAAAAGCTTTTAAATCTGATGCTTTCAAATTTACTACAGACTATTCAAGAAAAACAAAATAATGTATTATCTATACTAATAAAAGGCAAAGCCCTCACTCACTCATCACTAATTCACCAACTTCCCGTGTAGGTAGAAGGCTGACCCCATCTTCACGAAATTTGGTAGGTGGCTTCCCTGCGCTAACCAAAACCGATGTACATACTTATTTTGGTGGTATGACGCCACTGTCGGCCGCCATATTGAACTTTCCAATGTCACTAATTCTCCAACTTCCCGTGTAGGTAGAAGGCTGAAATTTGTCAGGCTCATTCCTTACATCTTACTTACAAAAGTTAAGCAGGTTTCATTTCGAAATTCTACGCTTAACGGTCATAACGATTGACAACTTCCGCCATGTTGAACTTTCTTATTTATGGCTCCATCTTCACGAAATTTGGTAGGCAGCTTCCCTGCGCTAACCAAAACCAATTTACATACTTATTTTGGTGGTGTGATGCCACTGTTGGCCGCCATATTGAACTATAATGACATCAGTGTCTCCAACTACTTGGATACAAAATTTAATACATTTTACAGTGAAACTCTTAATATGTATAATGTAAAATAATATAATTATCTTTGATCTAAAGTGTCAGACAAACTAAATTACTGCAAACCAATAACAAATATTAATTGCCAACAACTACCTGAATTGTCATTTCAATCTGTCAGTGAACTCAACCGAAGTGTGTAATATCAATACAAATTAGAAAATATCACTAGAGGGCTAAATATCAAATGTTTGGTAGACCTGTTACAAAGTACCGTACAGCACTATATGGCTTTGAACTGCACATGTCTGCTCAGTGCTTCAAACCACGAGGTGGTAATTTCCACTGCGCTTGTCCGCTTGGCGTTTCAAATCCTTATCCAACGAGCTTCATTTGAACTGTGCATGTTGTAAATGTCAGGCGAAATGAATGTTTGTAGGTCATCAATACATTTTAAATGATTGTCCCTGAATAATACTTAGGGTCAACTCTAAATTATACCTATTATAAATGCTGACAGTTCGAATGCTTAATACTGCAAAGAAGAGCTTTAGTATTACGGGTCACGACTCCTCTTTCACCATAATTCTGTCTTCTCATAAAGAACCACCCCACCCCTTTGCCTCTTTTCATTGATTTGTAAAGATTTATCAAAAGTAAACACCTCATTTCACATGAGTAACAAATTAAAATGTTTGACTGACAATTTCAATTGTTGCTATGGCTAATGAGTGCAGGTTGATGGGTTTAAATGATTAAATATTAAAGTAATCACTTTGAATTTGTTCTTTCATTGATTGATTGATTGGGGGACATGGTAATTGTGTTGGTGACTGGAATTGTGCTCTTGTAACAGGAAGATTGGTTAGGAACGATAGAGACAGGAGAACCATCATTTTTATTTAAGGAAACATTTTTTTATTATATTGTGCTGTGACTAAGACGACGTTTTACTGATCGCCTATTCGGACCTTGAAGATGTGTTCACAAGGGAGGGAGGTTACTGGTAAAGGCAGAGGTTTTTCTGATAGCAGGTCCATATAGATAGATACTTTATTAATCCCCAAGGGGAAATTAACATAATCCAGCAGCAGCATACTCATAAAAAAACAATATTAATTTAAAGAGTGATAAAAATTCAGGTTTAACAGACAGTAACTTTGTATAATGTTAACGTTTACCAAGGGTGAAATTGAAGAGTCACATAGTGTGGGGAAGGAACGATCTCCTCAGTTTGTCAATGGAGCAGGACGGTGACAGCAGTCTCTCGCTGAAGCTGCTCCTCTGTCTGGAGATGATACTGTTCAGTGGATTCGCTATGATTGACAGGAGTATGCTCCGCTCCCGTTGCTCTGCCACAGATGTCAAACTGTCCAGCTCTGTTCCTACAATAGAGCCTGCCTTCCTCACCAGTTTGTTCAGGTATGAGGCATCCCTCTTCTTTATGCTGCCTCCCCAGTACATCACCGTGTTGAAGAGGGCGCCCTCCACAACTGTCTGATAGAACATCTACAGCATCTTATTGCATATGTTGAAGGATGCCAGCCTTCTAAGGAAGTATAGTCGGCTCTGTCCTCTCTTGCACAGAGCATCAGTATTGGCAGTCCAGTCCAATTTATCATCCAGCTGCACTCCCAGGTATTTATAGGTCTGCACCCTCTGTACACAGTCACCTCTGATGATTACGGGGTCCATGAGGGGCCTGGTCCTCCTAAAATCCACCACCAGCTCCTTGGTTTTGCTGGTTTTCAGTTGTAGGTGGTTTGGGTCGCACCAATTAAGTCCTTGATTAGGTTCCTATACTCCTCCTCCTGCCCACTCCTGATGCAGCCCAAGATAGCAGTGTCGTCAGTGAACTTTTGCACGTGGCAGGACTCAGAGTTGTATTTGAAGTCCGATGTATGTTGACTGAACAGGACCGAAGTAAGTACAGTACCCTGCGGCGCTCCTGTGCTGCTGACCAATATGTCAGACCAGCAGTTCCCGAGACGCACATACTGAGGTCTGTCTGTAAGATAGTCCACGATCTATACCACCAGGTATGAATCTACTCCCATCTCTGTCAGCTTGTCCCTAAGGCGCTAGAGAAGTACAGAAACATAATTCTTACAGCACCACTGACTGTCCAAGTGGGAGACGTATCAGTGTAGCATATGGATGATGGCATCCTCCACTCCCACCTTCTCCTGGTATGCAAACTGCAGAGAGTCGAGGGCGTAGCGGACCTGTGGCCTCAGGTGGTGAAGCAGCAGCTGCTCCATGGTTTTCATCACATGCTACGTCGGAGCGACAGGCCGTAAGTCATTCTGTTCACCAGGAAATGATACCTTTGGGACTGGGGTGATGCAAGATGTTTTCCAAAGCCTCAGGACTCTCCCCTGTTCCAGGCTCAGGTTGAAGATGCGCTGTGCAGGACTCCCCAGCTCCAATGCACAAGCCTTTAGCAGTCGCGGCGATCCACCATCTGGACCCACTGCTTTGCTGGCACGAAGTCTCCTCAGCTCTCTGCTTACCTGGGCTGCTGTAATTGTGGTTGGGGGGGAAACTCTGTCCTGTGCTGGTATCAGCAGAAGGATGGGTGGAGGGTACATTACTCTGAGGTGAGAGTGAGAGTGGATTATGTTGGTCAAACCTGTTAAAGAAGTTGTTCATCAGGTTTGCTCTCTCCACATCTCTCTCGATGGTGGCATCCCGCTTCGAGCTGCACCCTGTGATGATCTTCATCCCATCCCACACTTCCTTCATGCTGTTATTCTGCAACTTTTGCTCCAGTTTTCTCCTTCACTGCCCTGAGCTGGACTTGGAGTTTCTTCTGCATGTGCTTGAGCTCATGCTGATCACTGCCTTTAAAAGTCCTTTTCTTCTGATTCAAAAGGCCCTTGATGTCACTTGTCATCCATGGTTTGTTGTTAGGATAGCAGCGTACTGTTCTTACTGGAACTACAATGTCCTTAACGAAGTTGATGTAGTCAGTAGTGCAGTCAACAACGTCCTCAATGTTCTCACTATGTGACCCTTGCAGGATTTCCCAGTCCAAAGCATTCTCTCAGAGCCTGTTCTGCCTCAGGGGACCACTTCCTTGAATGAGCGTTTAGTTGTAGGTAGCTCCCTCACTCTTGGTTTGTAGTGAGGCTGAAGCAGGACCAGGTTATGATCTGCCTTCCCAAGCGCAGGCAGCTGGGTGGCGCTGTATACATCTTTAACGTTTGCATACAGTAGGTCAGTAGTCCTATTTCCCCGGATGTTACAATCCACATGCTGGGAGAAAGCAGGTAAGTGTTTTGTCCAGCGTCACATGGTTAAAATCTCCAGAGATTAGCACAAGAGCCTTGGGGTACTGTGTTTGTAGTTTAGCAACATCAGAATGGATGATGTCAGCTGGTATCTCCATGTCCGCCCGAGGAGGGATGCAAACAATAACAACAATTACATGTCCAAACTCTCTGGACTAGTAATAGGGATGCAGACTTATGGCCACAGTTCGATGTCCCTGCAGCAAGTGGAGATTTTGACGTTTATATGTCCAGAATTGCACCTCCTTGAATTCACATAGAGAGCTTTGTTAATCTGTACTGCTCTTTAGCTTTAGCACTCAAGTGGGCCTTTAATGTCAACCTCTGTAAAACTCACTGGGTTTTCTTTTAACCACAAGGCATGTAAAGTGATGTCCAGGCGCTGTTTCATTTAGAATTACAGCTGTATTTAGTTGTGCCTCATGTACTTTTAGTCACATTACACTTTGCATGCACAGTACAGTATTTCAGCTACAGAGTTTGGCTCACTGAATACTAACAGCGCTCACCTTGGAGTATCCCATGTGTGTCTGTCTGTGTGTGTCTGTGTGCCGGTGACTGATCTGCTCCATGTCTCTCATCCTCTCTGATGTTCTCCGGGGGGACATCTTTGAAATTTGCTGTGTAGAATATTAGAACACTGTAGATGAGAACAGGCCATCCAGCCCAACAAAGTGCCAGTCCTATCCACCTAATTCTTCTAAAATAACATCAAGTCAAGTTTTGAAAGTCCCCAAAGTCTTACTGTCTACCACACTACTTAGTAGCTTATTCCTAGTGTCTATCGTTCTTTGTGTAAATAAAAAGTTCCTAATGTTTGTGCGAAATTTACCCTTAAGAAGTTTACAACTGTGTCCCCGTGTTCTTGATGAGCTTATTTTTAAGTCACCGTCTCCACCCACTGCACTAATTCCCTTCAAAATTTTAAACACTTCAATCATGTCACCTCTTAATCTTCTTTTGCTTAAACTGTATAGCAGGGCGAATTCAAACTTATCTGCCACAGTACTTCAAATATTATATCAGTTAGAGCATTTAAGTTGATTTGCTAGTTTTTTATGGGTCCCAGCACATAAAGGAGTCAAAGGAAACACAATTGTGGATGATTTGGCAATAAAAGCAACTAAACATCT
>JANRMT010062791.1:196086971-196104458 GCA_026402145.1 Polypterus bichir lapradei
TCACAGGTGAACAGTCTTCAGAAACACAGTAGAGTTCACACCGGAGAGAAGCCATATTGCTGTAATCAATGTGGTAAACAGATGGATAGTCTACAGATACACACGAGAGTTCACAACAGAATAAAAACAGTAGAAATTCAAAATTCAGTACAGAAAAACAAGAACCCTTCAAGACTCAAGAGTGACGTTCCTTCGTGTCCTGAAAAGTAAGCAAACTAAACTATTGTTAAGAAATGAATCTCAAAGAGAAGGCATATTGCTGTTTGGAATGTGGCAAACAAATCTGTCAGAGCAGTACACTTCAGAGACGCACCAGAATTCCCACCGGAGAGAAGTACAACTAAACTGTCCTGACTAAAGAGTGAGGTTCACTCCTGCCTGGACAAGTCAGCACATGTAACTGACTCAAATCCATCCTACTTAGTGTTGTGTCAAAAACTAATCAACATGGAGGAGACATAGAAGTTTATATCCTTTTTCCTTTTCCAGAAACAAAATAAAGAACAGGGCATCATAGAAACGGCTTCTCACAAAAGCCCCTACAGCCTCCACCATGCGCCTAGCTCTGTTTTCATAACATACATATTACCTATAGAACTATTTACAATATATTATACACATTTCATCAGAAAAAAGAAAAAAAAAAACACTTTACAATATACATGGCCTCACACAATAAATAATAGTTTAGCTTTATAATATTATACATTTTGCTATTTTAATATAACAAAAAATTTAAAAACTTGACAAATCAAAACCAAAAAAAAATAGAATAGGGTTTCATACAAACAGCTTCTCTTCAATGCTTATTAAATAATAAATCAATTACTAATAATTATTAACACAAACTATTAATACAAAATCAATAAAGTAAAATGTAAAATAAAAATTAAAATCCAAAATATACACATGATCATGCTGTACACCACGCTGAATTATGTTTTAACACTGTGGCAGCGCACTAAAAGAAGAAATGCTTTTTTAAATTTTATTTTCTTTTTGTTTGTTTACTTTTGATAATAAAACATACAAAACTGTATATAAGAACTCAGGGGAGGGGGGGAGGGGGGGGGCAAATAACTTATTTAACACTTGAGAATTACCAAATAATACACATGTCAAATAAATAGAATAAAAGTAGAAAAGGCTTGGAGAGAGCAGACTTACCTGTACAGCATCCACCATCGCCTGAGGGTGCCTGGCGTCTGTGGGGAGTCACATTAATTAGCATCCATACTCCAAAATATGACACTAAGTTTACACAAACAATTGCTTTTTGGAAAATTCATATCTAAATGATACAAAAAAAATTAAAAAGACAATACACTTTGCTACACATATTGCAGTACTGGATGTGGCCAACAATTATCACAAATTGGAGTCTTCTGGGCCAGAAAAGAATTCAGACTGGGTGCCATCTCCAGAAGTGGGCTTCGTTGGAGAAGATCTACACTGGGGGCTATCAACCCTTTGTCATGGCATACCACCCCAAAAATATAAATGTTCTGAAATACCTGCATTTTATTTTGGTGTTAAATTGTTAATTACTGAACTGTTGATACAGTGCATCCGGAAAGTATTCACAGCACATCACTTTTTCCACATATTGTTATGTTACAGCCTTATTCCAAAATGGATTAAATTTATTGTTTTCCTCAGAATTCTACACACAACACCCCATAATGACAAAGTGAAAATAGTTTACTTGAGGTTTTTGCAAATTTATTAAAAATAAAAAAACTGAGAAATCACATGTACATAAGTGTTTACAGCCTTTGCTCAATACTTTGTCAATGCACCTTTGGCAGCAAATACAGCCTCAAGTCTTTTTGAACATGATGCCACAAGCTTGGCACACCTATCCTTGGCCAGTTTCGCCCATTCCTCTTTGCAGCACCGCTCAAGCTTTCAGGTTGGATGTGAAGCGTCGGTGCACAGCCATTTTAAGATCTCTCCAGAGATGTTCAATCGGATTCCAGTCTGGGCTCTGGCTGGGCCACTCAAGGACATTCACAGAGTTGTCCTGAAGCCACTCCTTTGATATCTTGGCTGTGTGCTTAGGGTCGTTGTCCTGCTGAAAGATGAATTGTCACCCCAGTCTGGGGTCAAGAGCGCTCTGGAGCAGGTTTCCATTGAGGATGTCTCTGTACATTGCTGCAGTCATCTTTCCCTTTATCCTGAATAGTCTCCCAGTTCCTGCCACTGAAAAACATCCCCACAGCACGATGCTGCCACCACCATGCTTCACTGTAGGGATGGTATTGGCCTGATGATGAGCGGTGCCAGGTTTCCTCCAAACGTGACGCCTGGCATTCACACCAAACAGTTCAATCTTTGTCTCATCAGACCAGAGAATTTTGTATCTCATGGTCTGAGAGTCCTTCAGGTGCCTTTTGGCAAACTCCAGGCGGGCTGCCATGTGCATTTTACTAAGGAGTTGCTTTTCTCTGGCCACTCTACCATACAGGTCTGAATGGTAGATTGCTGCAGAGATAGTTGTCCTTCTGGAAGGTTCTCCTCTCTCCACAGAGGACCTCTGGAGCTCTGACACAGTAACCATCGGTTTCTTGGTCACTTCCCTTACTAAGGCCCTTCTCCCCTGATCACTCAGTTGGGACCTTCAAAGCAGCAGAAATTTTTTCTGTAACCTTCCCCAGATTTGTGCCTCGAGACAATCCTGTGTCGGAGGTCTACAGACAATTCCTTTGACTTCATGCTTGGTTTGTGCTCTGACATGAACTGTCCACTGTGGGACCTTAGATAGGTGTGTGCCAATTAAGCTGCAGAAACATCTCAAGGATGATCAGGGGAAACAGGATGCACCTGAGCTCAATTTGGAGCTTTATGGCAAAGTCTGTGAATACTTATGTACATGTGATTTCTCAGTTTTTTTATTTTTTAATAAATTTGCAAAAATCTCAAGTAAACTTTTTTCACGTTGCCATTATGGGGTGTTGTGTGTAGAATTCTGAGGAAAAAAATTAATTTAATCCATTTTGGAACATAACAAAATGTGGAGAAAGTGATGCGCTGTGAATACTTTCCGGATGTACTGTATGTTAAAGGTGGAATTTCTTTTTTCACTCAGAAAATGTTCTTTCAGAGAGCTTTCATAAGGTACTAGCAATGTTAACCTGTCAGACATGTTTTAGAATGAATTTCAAAAGGATTTATGTTATGACTGATAGGCACTGGCAGTGTTTCGCCATGAGGAGGTAATTTCAGCTGTCTGTGCTAATACTGGAAAAGCAAAAGAAATGCCAGCAATTGTGTCTCAAATGTTGTCTCCTCAGCAACAGTAAATATTTTTATTGTTACTGTCAAAAAGTTTAGTAAAGTCACGCCTTTTGAATAGATGGGGTTTCCTGTTCCCAAGAGACTTTGCATTCCACTATCTTGGTTTACCTACAGTGTGCCTACTTTATTGTTGTATATTATTTGCTGCTTTGAATAAATTACAATCACCTGTCTCTCATCTCCAGTCATCTGACAGTGACTCCTGCACTCGGGTTTTCTGTTGGCCAAACCCTGTGAATTAGCACATTTTCCAGAGGTCTGTGAAACTCCTCTTTTACATGGTCTTTTTAGCTGAAAGCTAAACCGACCAACCCTAGAGCAAAATTGACAAGGCAATGTGTGCGGAGGAGCCTACCCTCATCTCTATTGCACTGGACATCAATGTAGAAGAGAACATCTGAGCTGACATCTCCACATTCAGCCAAACCCCAACTCACACACTGCAGACAACCCATCTGTGGGCGCCGCTACGGCCTTTCAGACAACGGGCTCAGTGCACTAAGCTTGAAGTGCTCGGCCGAGGCTGCTGAGAGATGAGGATTCCATCTCACCTTTTGGACTGGGATGTGAGATACTGTCCTTCCAGAGGTAATGTGTTGTACATTACGAGCTCCAAGCAAAGCACAGATAGGAAACTGAGAAATGCAGTTAAGTAACCGATTAGTTAAATCACATCATGGCAGTAACACATGCAGTGTGCATACGGCTTCACTCCGACCCTTTGTTTTTTTTTCCCCCATAGAGACAAGTGAAGAAAAGAAACGCGCTGAACTGAAGGAGATTAGGATTCTGTAAGTAATGAGCCATGTAATGAATTTAATTTAAGTAAGGTTTCCCAGCACTGGTCGCTTGTGAACTTTTGTTTTTGTATCTGGGATATCGACGCTTAAACAATTGATGGAAATAAACTGAAGTCTGCTTAAGCAACTGGTTAAATAAATAGGCAGAAATGCAATGATGTTTTATTTGTCATCATATTATTTTAAAGACAGAATTATTGACATAACCAATCAAAGATCCAACTAATTTGCATTGTTGTGTGGCTCAAAAGTATTAATTAATTAATTCTACTTTGAGCCATTCACTAATTAGTGTTGTAGTGTTTCTTCATTTGTTTCTGTTACACAAAACTGTTCAATAAAGAAACCAAAATAATTTAATATACATGGGCAACTGATTATTAAAACTTTTTTATTAGAAAGTAATCCCTGAGTTGTTTTTGCTTTAAAGAAAAATATTAATTGCTTGAAAGAAATATGACAAATTGCAATTAATACATAGTGACTTTCAATTACAAATTTGAACTGAGAGATTATTTGCAATTGAATTTTTAATCAGTTGTCCTCATGCAAACACATAATTTAGAACCATTACAAATGATGAAAATCATAAAAATTGTGTACAATATACAGCGCCATTTCTTCCTCTCTGAAGTCTCTACAGAAGCAGAAGGGCCATCGAAGCCACTAAGGCCCCCCAAGCTGCAAGTTCAGCCTCAGTATGAACATTACCCATCTGTTTGTAGCCACCAAACACTGAAAGTATGTTTAAAATGTAAACATTTGATATAAACAAAACCAAGCTGCTGTGGCAGAGAAGGTTTGGCTTGTGTTTGTGGGGTAATCAATTAAAAGTCAATGATTATCACCAGGCTGTCTTGTCACGCTATGAGTGACATCTAACGACATGTTTGATAGGAAAGCTCGCTGACACCGCATATCATGAGTAGTTTATTGGATCGGCAGGGCTTGAATTGCCTAGTGATGGGCAGAGTGAAGCCTCACGAAGCATAGAAACATTTGAATCATTTGTGTCGAAGCATTTGACGCTCACCTCTCTAGTGACACTTCCTGGCCATTCGCATTAATGTTACACAACTCGAACAAACTCATGATCAAGATCAATAACGTCTGTTAAACTCTATTGCTTTTAGTTTTTCGCTGCTACAGACTGGCAACAAAGAGAGGGGTTCGTCAGCAGCTTTCAGTGTCTGAAGTGTAAATAGATATATATTTTGTTTCATGTGTATAATAAAACAAATCATATGAGTAACAATTTCAACTGCTATTTTGGTTGATGATTGAGGGGTTTAATTAATTAAATATTAAATTAGTCAGAATGTGTTCTTACTTTGAGTGGGGGGTGGTGCTTCATGGTAAATGTGTTAGTGACTGGGATTGTGCCTCTGTAACTAGAAGATTTATTACAAATGATACAGACTGGACGACTATCACATTTGTTTAAGGAAATGTTTTATTATTGTACTGTGCTGTGACTAAGACAACTTTTTACATATAACTTCATCATTATATGATACAAGTTCATCGTCGGGCACATGGAGCACATCCGGGACAAGATGAAAGGGGCCGGGAGCAGGAGTCGGGTGGAAGAAGGCAATGCTCGGAAGGACTGTTGAGAGGCCCTGAACTGAAGAGTGTTTGGTGCTGGAGCATTGTGTGTGCGGGACTATTTGGACACTTATATTGCACATACTGTAAATAAACCATGTGTGGTGGACTTAAGAGCAGTGTCTGTCTGTCTGTTGTCAGGCTGGCTTTCACAATATATATAATCCTGCGACAAGACTATTTTGAAGAGACTTTTTCAAGTCCCACGAGATGAGACTTTTGATATGAGATTTTTTCTAGTCCCGCCCTCCTCTCACCCATATTCAGCCACGCCCACGGCCCTGTCATTCGTATGAATGCTTCCTCACTTTAAGTACCCAATTAAAGAAGACATATTATGTTCAAATCTTATTGAAGAATTTCATCATGAAGGGTTATCAACAGAACAAACGGGCAATCATGGCACTGAGAAACAATGAAGTCAAACAAATTGGCAGTTGGGAGGAAGTGTGACAGAGCTGCTGGGAGTGGAGGATTGGTTATTGTTACTGATTTATTATTGTTTATAATTTATTTATTGTTTATTTGTTGGAGAATTGTGGAGTGTGCAGTGCTTTGTGCACTTTATTCAAAAGAATTATTAAATATTATTCTTGGTGCTTTTAAACGTGTGTTCTGGACGTCTGTCTGGGCACGAAGCGAAAGTGGAAGCAGACAATGGCCGACAATGAGATGAATCGTGTTGCCGTCATCGTAGAGGAACTCCAGGCACTCGACAAACCGATTCAGAAACTCCTGTCCAGACGAAGATACCTTAGGGATTTGAAGGCTCGGCTGCTGGTAAACCATCCTCGCCATCTATAATCGACATAACATCAACCCCGCATTGTGCCGCTCAAGTAAACTTCACCTCCACACCTTGTGGAGCGACGATGACACCGATAAAGACCTCGGCATATTTTAGCTATGCAGGTGGGGGTTCAAGGCTAGAACACCTCCATCGGCACAGGTGAGCATCTCGACTCAGAACCAGTTCAATCCTCTCCGCGTCCCCATTTTGCCTTCAACCCCTGGTGATGTAATAGTGGTAGGTGATTCGATTGTTAGAAACCTCAATATCGCATGCCCTAATCAAAAATCTTTTGTTTCTTGTTTTCCCGGTGCTTGTGTACGAGATGTGATGAGATGTGCACTGGCAATCTACGAGAAGCACAAGGAGAGGGTAGTTATAGCAATTGTATTGCACGCCGGCGTGAATGACATAAGACACCGACAGTCGGAAATTCTTAAGACTGACTTTGTAGTACTGATTAAAGACAAGAAGGAGAGGACCCCATCGGCAAAGATCTTCATTTGAGGTCCACTACCTCTCGTCAGACGATCCAATGAGTACTACAGTCGTCTGCTAGGATTGAACAACTGGCTGCATGGCTTCTGCAAGAATCGAGACATCGGATTCATCAACAACTGGGACCTCTTCTTGGAAAGGCCGCGTTTCTTCAAGCAAGATGGGCTGCATCCGAACAGTTCTGGCGCCAGGGTCCTCTCCAAAAACATATCTAAGGTAATTAGTTTATCTTGACTATCTATCTCTACTCTTAACGCCTTCCGAAATGCTATTGCTGTGCTAGGACATGATAATTGTTTAATAAAATCTTCCGTAAAAGTGCACAACATTAATACTCTAATAACCAATCTCAATGTACATAGAAAATCTAGGCAATACGGCATAAACACCAATAATTTAATTACAATTACTACTTTAGATGAACAATGTATTAAAACAGACTATAGATTAAACAAAAAATACACACAGAGTGTGGCACTAACATAAATAACTTAGCTCCTATTCCAAATATCAATAACGCACATAGTATTCTTCTCTGCCCCTCCGAAAGATTAAATATGGCACTATTAAATGTTAGAGCTTTAACTAACGACGTTTTTTTTTTATCAACGATCTAATTAGTGATAGAAAAATAGATTTTATTGCACAAAGTGAAACGTGGCTTAGCTCAGATGGCGCAGCTGTTTTAATCGAATCTGCGCCTCTGGATTACAGATTTACTCGTGTGGATCGCCAAGGAAAGAGAGGCGGTGGACTAGCAAACATTTACTCAAGCCGGTTAAAATGTAAAGATGTCAATTTTAGTAAATTCAAGTCCTTTGAGTATCTCGCCGTTATTATTCATGGAGATTCTCACGTTCTAGTATTATCCGTGTATAAACGTCCTAAATTTAATGCGTCCGTCTTTGAGGAATTCTCTGACTTAATGTCAATCTTAATTACGAACTATGACACACTCTTAATTGTTGGCGACTTTAATTTTCATATCGACAATCAGTGTTACCTAAAAGTAAAGGAATTCATGAACCTCCTGGACTCTTTTGATTTGAGACAACTCGTTAATCAGCCTACACATAAAGCAGGTCATACATTAGACTTAGTAATTACTAAAGGACTAAAAGTTAATATAAAGCAGGTCATTGATACGGATCTATCAGACCATTTTCTTTTACTTTTTAGTATAGAAATAATGATAGAAAACACTCATGAGAAGCATATTGTTAAAAAACGCTTCTTTGACTCATCAGCAGCTTTAAAATTTACTAACATTCTAAGCAATCAGTCTGTTTATAGTGCCAACTATAATAGCGAGGATAATTTAAATAATAAGGTGGAAAGATTTAATACTAAAGTGAGAGCTGCTGTTGACATAGTTGCACCTGAAAAGACAGTTAAAAAATCTTCTATCATTGTTATACCATGGAAGATCCAAAGAGTGTGATTTAAAGAGAACATGCCATAGAGCTGAGCATAAATGGAGGAAGACTAAACTATCCACTATGAAATATTAAAAGTTAAAATAACAGAATACAATAACACTGTCCGACTTGAGAGGCGCTGCTATTTCTCTAAGATTATAAATAACAATGCTAGTAATCCCAGAGTCTTATTCTTGATGATTGATTGTCTTCTAAACCCAGGTAACTCAAAGGAATGCCTCCTAAGTACTTCCAGTAAAACCTGTGAGGCTATTGCTGTATTTTTCAATCAAAAAATTAATGATATTAGAAATAACATCGTATATCTCCCCAACACTAAGGATCCTCCTAAACCCCAGTACTCCATTATAAACAAATTAAACTCTTTCTCTAGGATAGATTTACCTGATTTACATAAAATAATTTCTCAACTAAAACCCTCCACCTGCGTCATTGACCCAATACCAACAATTTTGTTCAAAGAAGTATCACGTGTGCTAATTGATAATATTCTTGACATAGTAAATGTGTCATTTCAGTAGATACAGGAGGCTTCCCAGACTGTATTATGACTGCTGTAGTTAAACCCCTACTTAAAAAAAAATAATAATAATAATCTTGACCCGCTCTACTTTTGATCATTTTAGACCCATCTCTAACCTGCTTTTCTTAAGTAAGATTCTAGAGAAGGCAGTCATTATGCAGTTAAATGACCACCTCAATAAACATGCTATTCTTGATAAATTTCAGTCAGGTTTTAGAACAAATCACACCACAGAAACTGCACTCGTTAAAGTAGTAAATGACTTGCGGGTAAATGCAGACAGAGGCCATTTATCTGTTCTCATCTTTTTAGATCTGTGTGCCGCATTTGTCACCATTGATCATAATATTCTTAGAAATCGCCTTAGTCAATGGGTGGGCCTCTCTGGCAGTGTATTAAATTGGTTTGAATCCTACCTGGCAGGGAGAAAATTCTTTGTTAGTTGTGGGAATTACAACTCAAAGACACATGATATCCGATATGGTGTTCCACAAGGCTCTATCCTGGGTCTGCTGCTCTTCTCAATCTACATGCGTCCGTTAGGTCAGATTATCTCGTGGCATAACGTGAGTTAACACAGCTATGCTGATGACACACAGCTGTATTTATCAGTAGCACCTGATGATCCCGATTCTCTTGATTCACTAACACAATGTCTGACTTGTATCTCAGAATGGATGAATAGTAACTTTCTCAAGCTAAATAAAGAGAAAACTGAAATCTTAGTGATTGGCAATAACAGATACAATGAGGCTATTAGAAATAAACTGGATACATTAGGATTGGATTAAGTCAAGACATGTAAAAAGCTTTGGGGTAATTGTTGACTGTAATCTGAATTTTAAATCTCATATTAATCCGATCACTAGGACAGCATTTTTTCACTTAAGAAACATAGCAAAAGTTAGACCTCTTATATCACTGAAAGATGCTGAGAAATTAGGTCACGCGTTTGTGTTCAGTCGGCTAGATTACTGTAACGCACTACTCTCAGGAATACCCAAAAAAGACATAAATCATTGCAACTAGTGCAGAATGCAGTTGCTAGAATCCTAACCAGGAAAAGGAAATCCGAGCACATTTCTCCAGTTTTGATGTCATTACACTGGTTACCTGTGTCATTCAGGAATAACTTTAAAATTCTGCTTATGGTTTACAAAGCCTTAAATAATCTCGCCCCATCTTATATATTGGAATGTCTGACATCTTATATTTGAAATCTGTACCTCAGATCCTCAAATGAGTGTCTCCTTAGAATTCCAAGAGCAAAACTTAAAAGAAGTGGTGAAGCGGCCTTCTGCTGTTAAGCACCTAAAATCTGGAATAGCCTGCCTATAGGAATTTGCCAGGCTAATACAGTGGAGCACTTTAAAAAACTGCTGGAAACACATTACTTTAACATGGCCTTCTCATAACCTCACTGTAATTTAATCCTGATACTCTGTATATCCAATTCATTATAATAACTATTCATGGTGGCTCTAAAATCTGTACTAACCCCTACTCTATCTTCTGTTTCATTTTCCGGTGTCTTTTTGGTGGTGGCTTGCGCCACCACCATCTACTCAAAGCACCGTGATGTTCCACCAGTGATGGATTAAAAGCCAGACGTCTGCATGATCATCATCGTCAAGAGCATCTGTGAGAACCCTAAATACAATGAGGACTATTTCATTTATGTGAGGTAGAATGCACAGAGGGGACTGGGCGGTCTCGTGGCCTGGAACTCCTGCAGATTTAATTTTTTTCTCCAGCCATCTGGAATTTTTTTGTTTTTTTTTTCTGTCCTCCCTGGCCATCAGACCTTACTCTTTTTCTATGTTAACTAATATTGTCTTATTTAAATTTCTTATTTTGTCTTTTATTTTTCTTCATTATGTAAAGCACTTTGAGCTACTTTTTTGTATGAAAATGTGCTATATAATTAAGTGTTGTTGAATTAATGCCAAAAATGTCGATCAGTTACACGGCAGATTGGTTAAATGCTTATCAATAGACTATGCTGAAACAGTTGGTGGTGATCCTGCAGAAGATGAAAACATCAACCTACAATATCACAAAGAATATCTACAACCATTAACACCGTCTGGTTTTCCACCACACTAATTACTGTAGATAGAAGGATGTATCTAAGAAAGGTGATGTAGTACATCTTCCGCAGATAACATTAGACAACATGAAAGATCTTAATATGCCATTCATATTAAAATGTTAACAGTTTCCCGTTAGAATAGCTTTTGCAAAGACAAATTTCAGAGCCAGAAATTTGAAAAAGTAATTTTATAGAGAGAAAAAAAAACAAAATTCAATCACAAGCAGTTTTATGTCGCATTCTCACAATGAAAGTCCAAACAGAATCAAAATTCAATGCGATATTGACGAAAATTGGATTCAAAAACTGTTTTTACTGAAGTTTTACAGTAAAAGTGTAAGTTTAAAAAGTATTTGCATGTTTTATTTCAAAGCCAAACATAACAAAATCATATTAGTCAATGAATAACTCTAATGAGACATGAAACATAATTTACTTTCAAATTATTACATTTACTATTTTTAAATTGGTTAATTACTCGCTGTAATGTAAAACAGTTCTATTATGCATTTGGAACAATTCCCATGAAAATGAAAATCAGTTTAAATTGTACAAGCACATCCCCATACGCGAGTGACAGAACCACAAAATAAAGACATATAGTATACGATGTAGAAAAGAAGAAAAATGAGCGTTGCATAAAAACTTTGCAGGATGTGAAGATGGGATATTTATGAGATGAAAGTACTTTAGTGAGAGAGGTGTTGTCACCCGTATTACTAAAGCTCTTCTTTGCAGCATTATGCATTCTCCTAGTCAGCATTTGTACAATGTATAATTTATAGTTTTGTTTCTTGTCACTAAGTATTATTGGGCACAATCATTTAAAATGTATTGATCATCCACATCACATTCTTTTCACCTGACAATTGTGTTGAGTTTTTGATCTCTGCTGATGCCATTTGTACTTTAAACGGAGTTCAATGAATAATGATTTGATGCGCTCAGCAGACATGCGTACTGATTAATGAAATGTGGAATGAGGTTCGACACCCAGATCAGACGTGCACACTGATTAATAAACCATCTAGTGTGGTTCGAAACGTTAATGAACCATCAAGGCGGTCGAAGCGCTGAGCAGACATGAGCAGTTAAAAGTGGCTTTGTGAAGCCTCAACACACTCAAAGGCATTGTGCTCTATATTTGTGAGAGTCTATCTGACACTTAACTCTCCAGTTATATTTTGTAATTTGCATTTCCAATACACCCATCAGTTGATATAGTTCAGTAATGGACTGAAATGACAATTCAGGTAGTTGCTGACAATTCATTATTGTTGTTGTGGATTGTTGTGATTTCCTTTGTCTGATACATTGTGTCAAAGATATACTGTCATATGTCAGCTTTATATATATATATATATCGTGCATCCTTTTTATGCAATGCTCAATTCTCTTCAAAACTGTATGTCATATAGTATACAGTACATCTATATACTGTATAGAATTTTTTTGTATTCGTTAGGAGAATACAACAATTATGCTCTTGTGTCAATTAAACCAATTTAACATACATATGTCAAGCAAAATATATTGTCTTCAACTGCTACGCTAATAACAGTAGTAGTAGTTCAGTTATGTGGAGCTCATTAAGTACCCCGATTAGGTGGCTCAGTGGTATTACAATTGTCTTTCATTGAGGACATCTGGGGTTCACAACTTTGGTCCTAATCTTGTGAAAAGTTTCTCTTTCTCTCCCCTATTCCCCCATTTAAGTAAAAAATTCCATCGTGGACTGATAGCGAGCTTATCAAGGGGAGGTTGGGCCGTACATAACTTTGTTTTGAATTATATGCAAAGAGTTTCACTGTAAAACGTAATAAACATCATATTTGAGTGTTTGGAGACCCTGGTGTGGTACTGAATTTCCCTAAATTGCAGAAGACGCTGTCAATTGCACTGATTCTGTTTTAAAGACAATTGTGATTAGTTATGCAGAACTTGCTTTTACTCACATTGCTTTTTGAAAATCAATAATACAAATCAGCTACAGATCTGGGAATCACTGAATAGTAAAAACGTTTAATGAGGAGTGTCTTGCGCATATACTGGTGTAATGACCACGTCGGCTTTAGTGA
The DNA here is from genome assembly GCA_026402145.1 of Polypterus bichir lapradei. Taxonomy (NCBI): domain Eukaryota; kingdom Metazoa; phylum Chordata; class Cladistia; order Polypteriformes; family Polypteridae; genus Polypterus; species Polypterus bichir. The sequence continues at coordinate 196,100,097 of JANRMT010062791.1, forward strand.
AACGTGTCTTAGCCTCTCTGATATGATCGACATGGGGTAGAATAGATTCTGGATTGTTATTTGTGCTGCCTTATGCAAAATATGATCATCAATTTGTTACAGATTCTGGGTGAATGGGATTCCACACCAAGGAACGAGGTGCCCCATGTGAATCGTTCATAATCTCTCCTAAATGTATTTGTTAAGTTACAGACAAGTACTCAATAGTTATTTAAAAAGTCTATTTTTTTAACTGGGCATTGACCCTATGCAAGCTCCAACTAGGATTTGAACTTGTGTAAGCACATCTTATAGATGCAGCAAGAACAGCTGCTTTTTCTTCTCCTTCTTCTTTAGGCTGCTCCCATTAGGGGTTGCCACAGTGGATCACCTTCTTCCATATCTTTCTGTCCTGTGCATCTTGTTCTGTTACACCCATCACTTGCATGTCCTCTCTCATCACATCCGTAAACCTTCTCTTAGGCCTTCCTCTTTTTCTCTTCCCTGGCAGCTCTATCCTTGGTATCCTTCTCCCAATATACCCCTCATCTGTCCCCTGCACATGTCCAAACCAACACAATCTCGCCTCTCTGACTTTGTCTCCCAACCGTCCTACTTTAGCTGACCCTCTAATATACTCATTTCTAATCCTATCCACTCTCATCACACCCAGTGCAACAGCTGTATTTTCTCTTTGAGCCAAAGAAGGTCCATTGGTGAGTCACTGTCCAAATCGGCTGCTGATTGCACCAAGTAGATATTGCTGCAGACCAGAGTAAAATGGGCGTGAATATCATTTTCGACTTCAGCCAATCGTATGTTAAATTTGTGTACGTCAGGCACTGATCAGGTCAATCACCATTTTATTTAACAAATCGCTAATCGGTGTTATTTGTCATTCATGTCCCACTTTAGCCAATTGCCTTATGGATATGTAAAAAGAAAGGTACGAGTAAGATCATTTCTAAAGGTGGACGGTCAAAATAAAGTGACTGTAAGAGACGGAGTGTATTTTCGTAAAATACATCTGCGACGGTAGTCTACTAGTGCCACTATCTTAAACTATAGTACTCTGTCGAGTGCATTATTAAAACTGCAGTGTATTTTTCTAAAAATTTGCATATGAGATATTTATCGTTACTAAACAACGTCTGAAGAAAATTTAAATGAACATAACAATACAAATTTGTGTCCACCTAATTTTAAATGATTGACTTAGACTTAAGTGTGGGCTCTACTTGATTGAGTCAGTCAGATTAAAACAGATGTTTGACTGTTGTTGTTTACTTGAATGTCCAAATGAAATAGTCACCTACATTTAACAGGTCACCTTAAAGACGGGCTATAAACGTATTACAATTTTAAATGTTGAATAAACTGTCAGAGTTAAATCTTTACTTCTATAATACACAATCATAAAATGTGTTTTATTACTTTCATTACTACTTATCAACGTTTACTTATGTATTCCTAATATTTCATTGTAGCCCCTTCTGCCCGCAGATCAGCCTCTGCTCTTTGTTTGCTGATGTGTGTTAAATATTCTGCGGTCTTCAAGTCTGTTCTCATCACACCAACAGCTCTAGTGAGTTTCTTTTCTGTGGATCTCATATTCAAGTTTGTTTATTTAGCTGTATTATGATTACAGAATATTACAAATCACATATATGGAAGAAGATGATCCTCTGTGGCAACCCCTAATGGGAGCAGCGGAAAGAAGACAAAAACATACTTGACACTCTCACGTTCATGTATCAGGGAATAGACAACGTTAAAAAAACTGGCAATAAAATTGTGACTTTAAAGAATCCATTGGCTGTCTCTGCATGTTATCAATGTTAAATGTAAGAAACACAGTTATCATAGTGCTAATAGTCACATTTCAATTATTATTTTTATAATGAAGTTTACACTCTGTGAAGAGCAAATATTATACTTTAAAAAGAGTAATAATCAGAACGCCAAGGTCCCCGCCTCCGGCCACCACCCAACTCACACTGCACCTGACCTCCTTGGCCCCTCCCATAGGTGGTGAGCCCATGGGAAGGAGGACCCACGTTACCTCTTCGGGCTGTGCCCGGCCGAGCCCCATGGGTGCAGGCCCGGCCACCAGGTGCTCGCCTTCGAGCCCCACCCCCAGGCCTGGCTCCAGAGGGGGGCCCCGGTGACCCGCGTCCGGGCAAGGGAAAACGTTGTCCACAGTTTTTATTCTTCATTGGAGGTTTGTTGAACCGTTCTTTGTCTCATCCCTCACCTAGGACCAGTTTGGCTTGGGTGGCCCTACCAGGGGCATAAAGCCCCGGACAACATAGCTCCTAGGATCATTGGGACACGCAAACCCCTCCACCACAATAAGGTGACGGTTCAAGGAGGGGACACCGGCGGTGAGGGATGCCGTCAAGCTGAAGAAGGAGTCCTATAGGACCTTTTTGTCCTGTGGGTCTCTGGAGGCAGCCGATAGGTACCGGCAGGCCAAGCGGAAAGCGGCTTCGGTTGTTGCTGAGGCAAAAACTCGGGCATGGGAGGAGTTTGGAGAGGCCATGGAGAACGACTTTCGGACGGCTTCGAGGAGATTCTGGTCCACTGTCCGGCGTCTCAGGAAGGGGAAGTAGTACAGTGTCAACACCGTATATGGTGGGGATGGTGCGCTGCTGACCTCGACTCGGGACGTTGTGGGTCGGTGGGGGGAGTACTTCGAAGACCTCCTCAATCCCACTAACATGCCTTCCAATGAGGAAGCAGAGCCTGGGGACTCTGAGGTGGGCTCTCCCATCTCTGGGACTGAAGTCACCGAGGTGGTCAAAAAACTCCTTGGTGGCAGGGCCCCGGGGGTGGATGAGATACGCCCGGAGTTCCTTAAGGCTCTGGATGTTGTAGGACTGTCTTGGTTGACACGTCTCTGCAACATCGCATGGACATCGGGGACAGTGCCTCTGGATTGGCAGACTGGGGTGGTGGTCCCCCTTTTTAAAAAGGGGGACCGGAGGGTGTGTTCCAACTATAGAGGGATCACACTCCTCAGCCTCCCTGGAAAAGTCTATTCGGGGGTTCTGGAGAGGAGGGTCCGTCGGATATTCGAACCTCGGATTCAGGAGGAACAGTGTGGTTTTCGTCCTGGTCGCGGAACAGTGGACCAGCTCTACACCCTTAGCAGAGTCCTGGAGGGTGCATGGGAGTTTGCCCAACCAGTCTACATGTGCTTTGTGGACTTGGAAAAGGCGTTCGACCGTGTCCCTCGGGGAGTCCTGTGGGGGGTGCTCCGGGAGTATGGGGTACCGGACCCCCTGATAAGAGCTGTTCAGTCCCTGTACAACCGGTGTCAGAGCTTGGTCCGCATTGCCGGCAGTAAGTCGAGCCCGTTTCCAGTGAGAGTTGGACTCTGCCAGGGCTGCCCTTTGTCACCGATTCTGTTCATAACTTTTATGGACAGAATTTCTAGGCGCAGCCAGGGTGTTGAAGGGGTCCGGTTTGGTGGACTCAGGATTGGGTCACTGCTTTTTGCAGATGATGTTGTCCTGTTTGCTTCATCAGGCCGTGATCTTCAGCTCTCTCTGGAGCGGTTCACAGCTGAGTGTGAAGCGGCTGGGATGAGAATCAGCACCTCCAAATCCGAGACCATGGTCCTCAGCCGGAAAAGGGTGGAGTGCCCTCTCAGGGTTGGGGGCGAGATCCTGCCCCAAGTGGAGGAGTTTAAGTATCTCGGGGTCTTGTTCACGAGTGAGGGAAGAATGGATCGTGAGATCGACAGGCGGATCGGTGCGGCATCCGCAGTGATGCGGGCTCTGCATCGGTCTGTCGTGGTGAAAAAAGAGCTGAGCCGTAAGGCAAAGCTCTCAATTTACCAGTCGATCTACGTTCCTACCCTCACCTATGGTCATGAGCTATGGGTAGTGACCGAAAGAACGAGATCGCGAATACAAGCGGCTGAAATGAGTTTCCTCCGCAGGGTGTCTGGGCTTTCCCTTAAAGATAGGGTGAGGAGCTCAGTCATCCGGGAGGGACTCAGAGTAGAGCCGCTGCTCCTCCGCATCGAGAGGAGTCAGATGAGGTGGCTCGGGCATCTGATCAGGATGCCTCCTGGACGCCTCCCTGGTGAGGTGTTCCGGGCACGTCCAACCGGGAGGAGGCCCCGGGGAAGACCCAGGACACGCTGGAGGGACTATGTCTCCCGGCTGGCCTGGGAACGCCTTGGGATTCTCCCGGAAGAGCTGGAAGAAGTGGCCGGGGAGAGGGAAGTCTGGGCCTCTCTCCTTAAGCTGCTACCCCCGCGACCCGACCTCGGATAAGCGGAAGAGGATGGATGGATGGATGGATGAAGAGTAATAATTTTGCAGTTTTTGTGCACCTGTTAATCAGGGTACTCAATTATTTGAATTTTTTGGA
>JANRMT010062791.1:196117771-196153802 GCA_026402145.1 Polypterus bichir lapradei
ATTGATTTCGGATCCGTCCGCGGTCTCCTACTCGCGCATGCGTGACACGACCCCCCCCTCAGCCCAAGACCGTCCGGTCGGGCGGACCTAGCCGAGAGGTCGTGGACGCGAGAGAGAGCATCGGCGTTGGCCTGAAGGCCGCCACGGCGATAAGTGACCGTGAACTTATAGGGCTGCAAGTCCAGGAACCACCTGGTGACTCGCGGATTTGACTCTTTGTGGAGGGACATCCACTGAAGTGCAGCGTGATCAGTCACCAGAGTGAATTCGCGACCCAACAGGTAGTAGCAGAGATAAGTCACGGCCCACTTAATAGCCAGGGCTTCCCTCTCCACCGCCGCATACCGGGTCTCTCACTCCAACAGTTTCCGGCTTAAGTACATCACGGGGTGTTCGACACCATCAACGCTTTGGCTCAACACGGCGCCCAGGCCTGTTTCCGAAGCGTCGGTCTGGAGTATAAAGGGTAACCCAAAATCAGGGGTCCGTAATATGGGTGCCGAAGTAAGGGCCTGTTTCAGGTCACTGAATGCATGTTCCGCCTTGTTGTTCCATACCACGTGCAGGGGAGCCCCCTTCTTCGTCAAGCTAGTCAAGGGTGCTGCCCTCTCGGAGAAACGGGGTACGAACCGGCGGTAATACCCCGCCAACCCCAAGAAAGCCTGCACCTGTCTCTTGGTATTCGGACGGGGCCATTCCAAGATGTCTTTAATTTTGGAACATTGGGGTCTCACCTGTCCTCGCCCCACAAGATAGCCTAAATACTTGGCCTCGTTTAAGCCAAAGAAACACTTACGGGGGTTAATACGGAGGCCGGCTGCAGCCAGTGCCGCGAGGACAGCAGAGAGCTGCAATAGATGCTCCTCCCAGGTGCCGGAATAGATGACGACGTCATCCAGGTAGGCGGCACTATAGGACTGGTGGGGCTTAAGCACTCTATCCACCAGACGTTGAAAGGTCGCCGGGGTCCCGTGCAGCCCAAATGGGAGGACCTTGTATTGCCAATGTCCACTAGGGGTGCTAAAGGCGGTTTTCTCTTTGGCAGATGCCGTTAAGGGAATTTGCCAGTACCCTTTTGTCATATCTAGAGTAGTCAGATACCGAGCCGCACCCAGCCGCTCGAGCAGGTAGTCGATGCGGGGCATTGGGTAGGCATCGAACTTGGAGACCTGGTTTAGACGTCTAAAGTCATTGCAGAATCTCCAGGAGCCATCCGGCTTGGGAACGAGGACAATCGGGCTGGACCAGGGACTGTGACTCTCCTCGATAATGTCCAAGTCCAGCATTCGTTGTACCTCCAGTTCCACTTCGGCGCGTTTTGCCTCCGGGAGTCTGTAGGGCCTCTCCCGGACGACTACTCCGGGTTCCGTGACGATATCGTGGGCAATCAGCGAGGTCCGGCCTGGGGACTCGCTCACCACTTCGGGGATGGCGTAGATAGCTTGGGTTATCTCCCGCCGTTGTACGGGTGTTAGCTCGTCACCGAGGTTAAGGGCAGTCATGCTCGCGAATAGGGAGAGGGATCTGGGAGTGTCGGGAGCTTCCTCCCTGTCCTTCCAAGGTTTTAACAGGTTCACGTGATAGATCCTCTCGCTCGGTCGACGGTTTGGTTGTTTAACCAAATAATCGACGAGCCCCTTTCTTTCCTTAACCTCGTATGGCCCCTGCCAGTGAGCTAGCAGCTTAGAATGGGAGGTGGGAACGAGTACCATCACTCGATCCCCCGGGTGGAACTCCCGGAGGACAGAGTTACGGTTGTAACACCGGGCCTGCGCTGCCTGCGCACGAGTCACGTGGTCTTTGAGGAGTGGTCTGATCTTAGTGAGTCTGTCGCGCAGTTGCGCTACGTACTCCAGTATATTGGAGGAGGGAAGAGCCTCAGCCTCCCAACCCTCTTTTAGTATGTCCAAAAGTCCCCGGGGCTGTCGCCCATATAATAGCTCAAAAGGGGAGAAGCCCGTAGAGGCCTGGGGTACCTCCCGGTAGGCAAAAAGCACAAGGGGCAGGAGCTGGTCCCAATTCCTGCCATCAGCGCTGACTACCTTACGAAGCATCTGTTTAAGCGTCTGATTAAAGCGTTCCACCAGACCGTCCGTTTGGGGGTGGTAGACAGACGTCTTTAGGTGCTTTATTCTCAGTAACTTGGCAACTTCCCTGAACGTATCTGAAGTGAAGGGAGTGCCCTGGTCTGTGAGGACTTCCTTGGGGATCCTCACTCTTGAAAAAAAGTTGACTAGTTCCCGTGCGATGTTTTTAGTGGTAGCGGAGTGCAGGGGAACCGCCTCTGGGTACCGGGTAGCATAATCAACCATAACCAATATATACTTGTGGCCACGGTTCGAGGGCTCCAAGGGTCCTACTAGGTCGACCCCTATCCGGTCAAAGGGCACATCTATCAGGGGTATCGGGACGAGAGGAGCTCGGTCCCTCCTAGGAATCTGGCGAATCTGACAGTCCGGACAGGATTGACAGAAACGCCGGACCTCCTTGTTGATCCCGGGCCAGTAAAAGCGGAGCTTGATCCTCTCCAACGTTTTCTCGGCCCCGAGATGGGCGCCTAGGAGGTGGGCGTGAGCTAGTTCACATATCTCCCGCCGGAAGGTACGCGGCACTAGCAGCAGTTTCCGCACCTCACCCTCGTGAGTTGCCACCCGATACAGCAGATTATTTTCCAAAACAAAGAAGGGCTCGCGTGGCATGGAACCATCAGCTTGTGAGCTGCCTGGAAAAACAATTGCATTTCTGGCAAACCGCAGGGAATCGTCATTCCACTGCTCTCTTTTGAATGATGCGGGCGTGGAGCGAAACTGATACTCCATGTTAGTCAGGGGATCTGTAGAAGTGTTGGGCGTTGGTGTCCCCTGGCTCGTCCCCTCGCCGGAGGGAGGTTCCGGCTCAGAGTCCGTCGCCTGAGACACCTCCCCCATTGTGCCCGCGCCATTGTGGCCTGCCTCATTGCATGGCGTGGAGACCGCGGGAAGGGTGCCTTGTCCCTCCATAACCAGACCCAGTGAGGCCCCAGGAGCGGTGCGTGTCTTACCGCTTTTCCTTTGTGACCAGTCTTGTCCCAGGATCACCGGAAAGGGGGGTTCAGGCTACACCGCAACCAACAGTTTGGACAACTCCCCCCTCCAGGACAGATAACATTCGGCGGAACGGTAAGACCTGGTCTCTCCGTGCACACAAGTGACCCGTAAATGTTTGCTTAGCCACTGTCGCGGTAAGACATAGCGGCGAGCGACAATTGTTATGTTGCTGCCGGAGTCAAAAAGAGCCACCACTGAGTGCACGTTTACCAACACCACTCCCGTGTTCGGACTCGCCAAGGGATGCGGCGGAGTACAGTACCTTTCCGCAGAGGCCCAGGTGCAGTCCATCGGCTCCATGGGGGTGTTTAGAGGACAGGTCGGTAGCAGGTGGCCGGTCTCTCCACACTTGTAACAGCGCGGAGAGGCCGGCTTTTCTCGGGGTTTGGAAGGCGCTTCCGCAGCGCGTCGAGAGGGCTCGGGGGTGGCCGCCCGTCCCTGTCGGTTCCCGCGAGCTTGCCTTTCTGCCCCCCTGGCTCGAAAGACCGCGAGCTGACGCTCTAGGACTTCCAGAAGACCCGGCATGTCGGTGTAAGGGTGGTGCCGAACCTGCTGGGCAAGGGAGCTGGGCAACGCATTGACCAGGCCCTCACAGGCCACCTGTTCCACGACCTTCCGGGCTTGGGGACCCTCGGGCCGTAGCCACCTCCCCATCTTGCCCCAGAATTCGAAAGCCTGTGCTCGGGCCGGTTTCTCGGGGTCAAATTGCCAGCTCCGCCATTCACTTGCCTGCTGGCTCGGCGTAATGCCATAGCGGGCCAGGATCTCCTGTTTCAGGAGCTTATAGTCCGCGGCTTCCTCCTCAGGGAGGTCATAATAGGCTCGCTGCACGGGCCCCTTCAGGTAGGGCGCCAGAATGGACGCCCACTCGGACCGCTGCCACTCGTTCCGGGTGGCCGTCCGCTCAAAGATCCCCAAATAGGACTCGATTTCGTCCGCCTCCGTCATCGGAACAAGGGACGGAGGTTTTGGTCGCTGTGGTTCGGTCCTTACCCTCTCGGCCTCCGCGAGCTTCGCCTTCGCGGCCTCCAGTTCCCTGGTAGTAGCGGCCTGTGCTTGCTGCAGGGACTGGATTTGGGCATTCATGCCCTGCAGCACCGTATTGAGGTCCTGCCTTTCAGTCATTTTGCCTTTTCTTCGGTGCAGTATCCTGCCGGCTACGCCACTGTAAAAGAAGGAAACAACACAGCATAAAGGGTTGGGGGTTTTGGCCCCGTATACTGTAAACAAAAAAAGAACAGTTTGTCAATACACAGTCCTTGAATAACAAAACAAATCTCATTCAAGTACACGACGCCTTCACGGGTGTCGGCGGCCATTTTATATAGGAGGGACCGGAAGTGGAGGAATGCTGGGAAGGAGGCGTGAGGGATGACGGGACTGCTGACGTCAGAGAAGATGGCGGAGGAAGGGCGGAAGTGGACGTAGTGCGGTCAGGTTACGATGGCGGAGCGTCTTTTCTCCTGAAAGAGAGCAGAAAGGTTAGTACCCCGCCATTCCCTACCGGCGAACGTCCTTCGAATTGATTTCGGATCCGTCCGCGGTCTCCTACTCGCGCATGCGTGACAATACACACACACATATATAAACATATATATACATATACATACATATCTACATATATACACACACAGCTATTTCGTATCAGTGCAAGACGCTGCTTGTTAAAACGGATAACTCCCACTCTTACGTGCAAGTCTGCGTGGATATTATGAACTATCGTATTTGTTCAAGTTCTATTTAAATTTTAAATAGAAGGAATTTTTATTTAGTCGACAGAAATATCTTTGGTAGGAATGGTAAAAACAGACAGGAATATTATTCCTGAATAAATCAACTCAAACCTTAAACAACTTATAATATTTTGCTCTCCATAAAAATATATGCTGTCTAAATTATACAAGTTAGAAATAAAGTAAACTTTAAAAGAACAAACATTCAAATTTCTTTACTCTTATGTAATTTTATATAAAAAATAAACTTATGATTTTAAATATCCCAAAAGATTTTGCTCTCCATAAAAATATATCCTGTCAAAATTATACAAATTCAAATATGAACATGCTGCATAACAAAACCTGGAAATATAAATAAAATGTGTTCCTTTCAGCAATAACAAATCAAATCATTCAGTTGTCTTTGCTCATATGTCATTTTAGAGCTGGACGCCTAGCATCTTTTTTTGGCAACAAGTTCGTTTATGTTTGGTGTGAGGTTCTGTGTTGTGGAGATTCTCAGGATGGACTGCAGGTGCTCATTAGTGAGGCGACTCCTGTGTGCTGTTTTGTTAGTCTTTATCACTGAGAAGAGCTTCTCACACAGATATGTGCTACCAAACATGCACAAGGTTCGAACCGCATGTAGACAGACTTTTTTTGTTCTTCAAAGTCACCAAGGCGCCGTGCAAACTCAGTGCGCTCAGTTTATCAGCATAGTGCGTATTTGGGAACACCGTAGTGACGACTTGGTTCAACATTACTTGGCAACAGGGAAAGTGGGGCAAGTTGCACTGGTGCATTTGTGTCTCCCATAAAAGCAGCTTCACTTGAAATCACTTTGTGATTGTGCACAGGTAAAAACGTCCGCTGAAGTGTCAGATTCTTATTTAATTCTTCTGCTTTCTGTATCTTCTGCATTGCATTCAGGTCTTTCAGGTTACCCTGATGTTTTGTCTCATAGTGCCGTCTTAGATTAAATTCTGTAATTACAGCCACATTAGCTCCACAAATGAGACACACGGGTTTAACGGCAATGTCAGTAAACATATACTCAGCCTCCCATCGGTTTTTAAAGGCTCTATTTTCAGAATCAACTTTTCTCTTCAACATCGTGTGGGCTAGCTTCGCAATAACTTGCAAGCTAGACTTGATTAACGCGGTAAGTGTTCGGCAAGGCAGCTGAAGCGCTGCATTATGGGATCTGTAGTTTATTGTGTTACCAGCGCTTCATATACCCGGGCCATTAATAACAATAATACAGTATATAAAATGATCTCGCGGGCCAGATATAATTACACGCCGGGCCGGATGTGGCCCGTGGCCCTTGAGTTTGACACATATGGACTAAATAGAACTTGAAAAGATATATTTTTTCGTACATCGAGCCCGCGTGCTAATGTGGTTTTACCTGCATGCCTCAATAAGTGACCCTCCCCTCGCTCTTACTTTTTTACCGTTCATCTAATGAATACACTGAGTATGGCTTTACCAAAGCAATCATTGATTGCAAATAAAGTATTCATTATTCGAGTATGTAGATCGGGGTATATATATATATATACACGTTTCTTACTGCATCAATAAACAGCTCGTCTTCTTCTTTATCTGAGACCTGACACACTGCATGCACGGGTTTTTTTTTTTTTAACACTGTCTTCCTGTAGCGGGACATTCACCTTTTCCACCGTGTGCTTTGTTTCTGCAGTAGCTGCAGTTATGAATAATATGTTTGTATGTATCAGACGCTTCATATTTTTTTGCTGCCTTTTCAATTGTGTAATTCGGTTTTTGTTCAGCGCTCTTCGGAACTGTTGCCTTTTGTCTGTACACTGCGTCAGTTCACATGAGCCGCTCGGTGTACATGCATCGAAGTTTCCCAGCTGTGCTGCTGCCATGTCGTGCTATGTCCATGGCTGTATCTAATGCTACCGAAGTCCCGGTACTTAAAACTTTCTCTCGCAGTTTCGCTGAGTTTGTGCCAAACACCACCCTAACCATCTCATCTTCCTCTGCATAAGCACAGTCCTTCACCCGTGAATATTTACCCGTGGCAGTGTTTCTATTGGATTGCCGCTGATGGACGGCCTTATATGGGCAGGCACTAAATTAGAAACGCCAGCGGCAGCCTGTCTATGAACTTAATTTAAAGTTTAGGTTTACATCGTGCTTTGTTTCCGAAGTAGCAGAACTCATGAATATGGTTGTATATGTCACTCGCTCGCTTCTTATTGTTTTGCTGCCTTCTCAATTATATAATGCATGTTTTCTAAAGCGCTTTTTGGGCCTCTTCCTGGTTTTCTACGTACTGCGTGATTACGTGGGAGGCGTGATGATGTCAGACGAAACTCCGCCCCCACGGGTTTCAAGCTCATCTCCATTACAGTAAATGGAGAAAAACAGCTTCCAGTTATGACCATTACGCATAGAATTTCGAAATGAAACCTGCCCAACTTTTGTAAGGAAGCTGTAAGGAATAAGCCTGCCAAATTTCAGCCTTCTACCTACACGGGAAGTTGGAGAATTAGTGATGAGTCAGTCAGTCAGTCAGTCAGTCAGTCAGTGAGTGAGTGAGGGCTTTGCCGTTTATTAGTATAGATATATATATACACACACACCTAAACATACATCCACATATATATATTGTAAGAAGAAGAGACTCGAGGCAGGGCAAGGTTTGGGGCAGCCACCCGTTTAATGCGGTATCCTGGCTGCAAAAGCAAATGATTCATGTAATACAAGTTTACACGACAGTACAAAACAGAACTGCCTCCCAGAGCAAAGGCGGGAGGCTTTATAGGACGTTGGGCGGAAGTGATGTCCTCCTCGGGCCCGGGACCGGAAGTGATGTCCTCCTCGGGCCCGGGACCGGAAGTGATGTCCTCCTCGGGACCAGAAGTGATGTCCTCCTCGGGCCCGGGACCGGAAGTGATGTCGTCCTCGGGGCTGGGACCGGAAATGATGTGTCCCGCTTCGAGGTGGTGGCGGCTCCTGGTGGGATTTCCCGGGAAAGACCTGTAGGGAACTTAGAGCGTCTGCGTACGGGCAGATGTATAATCAGTCCTCTCTAAGCCCTTCAGCTGCCTCCTATGCACACGTGTGTGACAAGACTCCCCCCTCAGCCCAGACCCGTCGTGGGCCCAGGTGAGGGCATCAGCGTTGGCATGAAGAGACCCCTGCCAATGAACGAGCGAAAACTTGTACTGGTGCAGGTCAAGAAACCACCTCGTGACCCGCGGATTCGACTCCCTGTGAAGGGCCATGCACTTCAGAGGTGCATGATCCGTCACCAGAGTGAACACCCGACCCAAGAGGTAGTACCGCAGCTGAGTCACCGCCCATTTGATCGCCAGAGCTTCCTTTTCCACCGCTGCATACCTGGTCTCCCAGTCCAACAGTTTCCGGCTCAGGTACATTATGGGGTGTTCAACACCGTCGACGCTTTGGCTCAACACGGCTCCCAAGCCTGTGTCCGAAGCGTCCGTCTGGAGGACAAATGGAAGAGAGAAGTTAGGGGAGATTAATACAGGTGCTGAAGTCAGAGCCCTTTTCAAGTCACTGAATGCAGCCCCCGCTTTGTCAGACCATACCACTATGTTAGGAGCTCTTTTCTTCGTCAAGTCGGTCAAGGGTGCCGCTCTCTCGGAGAATCGAGGCACAAACCGGCGGTAGTACCCGACCAAACCGAGAAAGGATCGGACCTGCTGCTTGGTCTGCGGACGGGGCCAGGTCAGTATGGCTTGTAACTTGGAACACTGTGGCCTCACAGTACCCCGGCCCACCAGGTAGCCCAAATATTTGGCTTCTCTAAATCCGAAGAAACATTTCTTGGGGTTGATTCGAAGCCCGGCCTCCCCCAATGCCCGCAATACTGCTGTGACTTGCTGTATGTGTTCCTTCCATGTGCTGGAATAGATGACGACGTCATCCAGGTAGGCAGCACAAAACGAGTTATGGGGTCGGAGCACTTTGTCCACCAGATGCTGGAAAGTCGCAGGCGCCCCGTGTAACCCGAATGGAAGGACGCGATACTGCCAGTGTCCGCTAGGAGTGCTAAACGCGGTTTTTTCCTTCACTGACTCCGTTAAAGGAACCTGCCAGTACCCCTTTGTCTTGTCAAGTGTGCTCAGGAATTTGGCTGGTCCCAGCCTCTCGAAGAGGTCATCCACGCGAGGCATGGGATAAGCATCAAACTGGGAAACCTGGTTAAGCCGATGGAAGTCATTGCAAAACCTCCAACTGCCGTCGGGCTTAGCAATCAAGACGATGGGACTGGACCAGGGACTACTACTCTCCTCGATCACTCCTAGTTCCAGCATACGCTTGATTTCCAGTTCCACCTCCGCTTTCTTTGCCTCCGGGAGTCTGTAGGGCCACTCTCGGACGATCACCCCCGGGACAGTCAATATGTCATGCGCAATCAGAGAGGTCCGACCGGGCTGTTCACTCACCACCTCTGGGACGGAGCGGATAGCTGCTACGAGCTCCTGCCTCTGTCTGGGAGATAGCTGCTCGCCGAAATTAAGGGAACTTACTTGAGCGAAGAGAGAGCGGGGCTGACCGGAGGAGGGATCGGGGTCCCTCTCCTTCCACGGTTTCAGCAGGTTTACATAATACACCCACTCGCTTGGTCGACGATTGAGTTGTTTCACCAAATAGTCGACCAAACCCTTCCTCTCCTTAATTTCATAAGGGCCCAGCCAATGTGCGAGCAACTTGGAGTGAGAAGTAGGCACCAACACCATGACGCGATCCCCCGGCGGAACTCCCGGAGAGTAGTGCCACGGTCATAAAGGCGGGCCTGTGCTGCTTGCTCCTCCTCCATATGACTTTTTAGAATGAGTCTAATTGCATCAAATCTATCACGCAATTGGGCAATATATTCCAGAATATTTGTTGAGGGAAGTGCCTCTCCTTCCCAGCCATCTTTTAAGATATCTAATATACCCCGGGGCTGTCGTCCGTACAACAATTCAAACGGAGAGAAGCCCGTAGAGGCTTGGGGAACTTCCCGGTAGGCAAAGAGGACGAGGGGGAGGAGTTGGTCCCAATTCCTCCCATCCTCGCTGACCACCTTACGTAGAATCTGCTTGAGAGTTTGGTTAAATCTCTCCACTAACCCATCGGTTTGAGGATGATATACCGAGGTCTTTAAATGCTTTATCTTCAGTAACTTGGCAGTCTCCTTGAACGTTTTCGAGGAAAAAGGTGTCTCTTGGTCCGTTAGGACTTCTCTAGGAATGCCCACTTGCGCAAAGACTCCAACTAGTTCCCGTGCGATTACTTTAGAAGTAGCCGAGCGCAACGGAATGGCTTCCGGGTATCGGGTTGCATAATCCACGAGGACGAGTATATATTTATGTCCTCGGGCTGAGGGTTTTAGGGGTCCTACTATGTCGACCCCAATTCGGTCAAAAGGAACGTCAATCAGGGGGAGGGGGACAAGAGGAGCACGGTCCCTCCTGGGAATTTGCCGCAGTTGACACTCTGGACAGGAAATGCAAAAGCGGCGAACCTCCTCATTAATCACCGGCCAAAAAAAAACGGAGCTTGATTCGCTCCAGTGTCTTGTCAGAGCCGAGATGGCCTCCAAGAAGGTGGGAGTGTGCTAACTCACAGACCTGCTGCCGGTAGGTTCGCGGGACTAGCAACAACTTCTGGACCTTCCCCCTCATGCTCAGCGACCCGATATAATAAATCATTATCAATGACGAAGCGAGGTCCCTGTGGCATGGGCTGATGGGTGCGCTGGCCGTTAACGAGGACCACTGCATTCTTTGCGTGTTTCAGAGAGTTGTCATTCCATTGTTCTCTCTTGAAAGAAGCCGGCGTCGCTCTAAACTGAAAGTGCAACTCAGAGAGCTGGTCCGGTCTGACCTCAAGGGGCGGAGACTCCTCCCTTGCTGCCGGGGCGCTGGTAGATGACGTAGCAGCCCTCGATGGTCCGGGAGTGCCTGCGTCACTCTCTTGGCCCTCCGCCCCACTCCCTGTCGGCTGATTACACGGCGTGGAAGCAGATTGAGATGAGTCTTTCTCACCTATAACGAGGCCAAAAGCTTTTCCGGGAATGCTCTCTAGTCTACCGCTGTTACTTTCAGACCAGTCCCGCCTGAGGATTACTGGAAACGGAGGATCTGGGTGAACCGCTACGGTGAGTTTTCGAAGGGTCTTTCCGAGACACATGTAACACCGGGCGGATTTGTACATGCGGATGTCCACTGTTGTGGTAGAACAAAACGGCGAGCAACGACAGACACGTTACTGCCGGAGTCAAACAGGGCCGTCACTTTATGACCGTTAATGAGAAGCTCCCCCGTATGGTTGTCTGCCAGGAGATTGCTAAGGGCACACAAACAGCACTGCAGCGGCCCCCTATAGTCCGCCTTGTTCCCTGACAGGTCGCAGGCCAGACAGTCCGGCGACTTCGGAACAGGCTCTGGAGTGTGTGGCAGAGACTTCCTCAGTGGGACATAGCTCCCGTGTAGTCCACCAAGGGGCTGTTCTGCCCTCCCAGGTTTCAAAGCCTGCCTCGGGGTCTTTAGGAGCTGTAGGAGCTTCTGCATGGAATGAAATTCACCCCAGGCCGGCTGGGCAAAGTCCTGGGGTAGGTGCTGCAACAGCAGAAAACAGGAAACCTGCTGCACGATTTGTAGTGGGGTCAACTCAAATGGCCGTAGCCACAGACCCACCTGCTGCCAGAGAGCCATAGCTTGTTCTGGGAGCCCTTTATTTGGGTTAAACACCCAGGTTTGTAACTCCTTCACCTGCTGGCCTGGGAAAAGCCCATCCTTATCAGGGACCTTGGTCCCGATGGGCGGCTCGGCTCTCCTGCCCAGGAGAGCATAATGAGCCCCTTTAGTGTCCTCCCCAGAAACCAGCCCACGTCTGTGACCCAACAGTCACAAGCTCCTTCTGTCAACCTCCGTCTTGGCCTTCAAACGGACGTCACTGCCAGACCAACGAGGTTGGCTCTCCTCCCGTGATCTTTCGCACACCCGAAGTCGCTCCTCAGATCCGACGGGATGACACCTCTCCTGCTCACCCCACTCGCTAATTGTCAGTGGGGCAAACTAGCCCCCAAGAGCGCTTCCATCTAACACTCCTTCGTGGGGCCCCAGCTCGTTCTGTCTCTCTCTTTTAAGGTGACCAGATCATCCAGGCCTAGACTGCCATTGCCGTCCTTTCACCTCCTTCTTCATACATCTTTCTCTCCCACCTTACATTTCTTTCCCCGATTTATCTCTTTTTTTTCCTCGATTTATCCCCTCCACTCCTATCCATCCGTCTATAAAAACACACCCATCCACCTCTGCCTCCGTGGGCACAGCGTCTTAATTACACACCGCAGGAAGCCAATGAGGCAAACAAGAAAGACCGCACCCACACGTGCAGGTGCGACTCGTTCCAATCACCTCATTAACTCCCCGCGGTCATGCAATCTCGCCCACAGAGAACGACATGGCTATACGGATTAAAAAAAAAAACGGACTTTTTTTTCCAAAGCCGCGGACCCGCTATACCACATTGCTGTCATCAAGAATTTGATTATCATTATTTTTTTCAATCAGGTTCGTATTTGGAGGATGTGTTTTGTTCAAGTTACATTCCGTGTTTGTCAATCGTTGTAAAGATAACAGATTTCATTCATCGATTTCTTTCTTACTGCATCAATAAACAGCTCATCTTCCTCTTTATTTGAGACATCACACACTGCATGCACGGGTTTTTTTTCACAATGTCTTCCTTTAGCTGGACATTGACTTTTTCCACTGTGTGCTTTGTTTCCGCTGTAGCTGCACTTATGAATATGCTTGTATGTGTCACACACTTCATATTCTTTTACTGCCTTCTCAATTGTGTAATGCTTTTTTGTTCAGCGCTCTTATGAGCTCTTGCTTTTTGTATGCATACTGCGTTCACAGTCAGTTCACGTGAGCCGCTAGGAGTACATGCATCGAAGGTTCTCAGCTGTGCTTGTGCTATCTCGTGCGATGTCCATGGCTTTATATAATGTTAGCTAAGACCCGGCACTTAAAACTTTCTCTCGCAGTTTCGCTGAATTTGTGCCAAACACCACCCTGACCATCTCATCTTCGTCTGAATATTTAGCGGCAGAGTGTTTCTATTGGATTGCCGCTGACGGACAGCCTTATATGGGCAGGCACTCAATTACGTGGGAGGTGTGACGATGAGAGACGCAACTCCGCCTCACACGGCGACCGAGCTGCAGGCTATGGCCGGTATATATATACATAATTAGGTTCCAGTTATGACCGTTACGCGTAGAATTTCGAAATGAAACCTGCCTAACTTTGTAAGTAAGCTGTAAGGAATGAGCCTGCCAAATTTCAGCCTTCTACCTACACGGGAACTTGGAGAATTAGTGATGAATCAGTGAGTGAGTGAGTGAGTGAGTGAGTGAGTCAGTCAGTCAGTGAGGGCTTTGCCTATTATTAGTATATATATATATATATATATATATATATTGGAATGGCGGTGCGCATGGTCACAGCGGCTCACGGCTCTCCATTTCAGTGTTCTTTTTTGTTGTTTTTGTACTTTTTTCTTGCTTGGTTGTGCACTATCGGTTCTGCAAACACTCGCTACACGCGTCAGAACCTTATAGACATCAGTGTCCAGTGCCAGACATCTGTTTTGAGTGTTTTTCATCACACACTCAACATCCCAGACAATATAGCGAGACCAGCGGGCTCTCCGTGGATTGTTGTCGGGTCTAGGAGACGGTGTAGATGGATGAGGGAAAGGAAGCGAAGTGGGGCTGCAGATCTGGCGTTATGCTAAGGCTAAACAAACAACCACACAAGCCACCTCTACCGAGCCTGTATCTCACCAATACCAGATCCCTTGTACATAAAACGGATGACTTGGAATTACAACTTGCTGGAAATCGCTATGTTCATGACTGCTGTGTTTTGATTATCACTGAAACCTGGCTTGACCCGGGGATACCCGATGCTAGCATGCAGCTTGCAGGTCGCACTCTGCTCCGCTGGGACAGGACAAAGGAATCCGGTAAGAGCAGAGGAGGAGGGAGGCTCTGTATTCACGTGCATGAGAACTGGTGCAACAACAGGACAATTATAGACAAACACTGTTCCCCTGACCTCGAGTACATGTCTGTAAGATGCCGGCCTTTTTTATACCGAGAGAGCTAACAGTAGTGATTGTCATGGCTGTGTACATTCCACCCGATGCCAATATAAACACGACGCTCTCTCTCCTGCTGAACACTATTAATGAAAGCAGAGAGCCCACCCTGACGGTGCTCACATAATTGCAGGGGACTTTAACAAGGCCAACTTGAAGACTGTACTCCCGAAATTTTATCAACATGTTAAGTGTTCTACTAGAAGGGAGAACACTCTGGACCATGTTTACTCCAACATCAAACACACGTACAGAGCTATACCCCTCCCCGAACTCAGCCAGTCCGACATCTTTCTCTCCTGCTCACCCCAGCCTACACACCCCCTTAGACACAGTGCCAGGCCCACCATAAAGACTGTTACAACCTGGCCTGAAAATGCTCTCTCCAAACTATGGGACTGCTTCGAACAGATAGACTGGGACATATTTGAACACCAAGAGCTGGAAACTTTCACAGGAACGATACTGGACTATATCAGGTTCTTTATCGGAAATGTGACTGGACAAAAACATTCAGGTTTTCCCAAACCAGAAACCCTGAATGACCACCCAGGTCCGTACACTCCTCAGAGCTCGAGATGCTGCCTTCAGGTCAGGTGACAGAGCTCTGTACAGGACTGCCCAAGCTGCTCTGAAAAGTGGAATTAAAAAAGCCAAGATGGACCATAAGAGGAGCATAGAGTCACACCTGTCCAGCCACAATACACGGGAGGTGTGCCAGGGAATACAAAACATCACAAACTAAAGAGGCTGTGATGCAACAACAGGAGATCTGAGTGCGCCGCTAGCAGAGGAGCTAATCTGCTTCTTTGCTCGCTTTGAATCATCACAACAGCAGCACTCACCTTCTCCAGCCCTGCTCCCACCCTCACCAGGTTCCTGCACTACTCCATTAACTGTAAAAGGGCACGATGTCAGATGGGTGCTTCTGGCAGTAAAACCCAAGAAAGCTGCCAGCCCAGATGAAGTGCCTGGTAGGGTGCTCGGACCATGTGCCCACCAGCTCACCCTTATCTTCACCAAAATCTACAACCTCTTCCTAGCCCAGGCAGTCATTCTGTCCTGCCTAAAATCAGCCACAATCATTCCAGTGCTGAAGAAATCTCCCATCACTAGCCTAAATGATTATCGCCCTGTGGCCCTCACTCCATTAATCATGAAGTGCTTCGAGAGACTGGTTCTCCAGCACATCAAGGACTATCTCCCCCAAGATTTCAACCCCTACCAATTTGCATATCGCGTGAACAGATCCACAGAAGACGCCATTGCCGTAGCTCTCCACTCTGTGCTGAGCCATCTGGAGCAGCAGCAGAGCTATGCCCGGATGTTGTTTGTGGATTACAGCTCAGCTTTTAATACAATCATTCCTGACATTCTCATCACCAAACTGGTCACTCTTGGCCTCCCCCCTCTCACATCTGGATAAAAGACTTTCTTACCAACCGGCTCCAGACTGTGAGTCTCGGCCCCCACCACTCCTCCATTTGCACACTGAACACCGGTACCCCACAAGGCTGTGTGCTGAGCCCCCTCCTGTATTGTCTCTACACTCACAACTGCAGTCCAGCCCACAACAACCACCTCATCGTCAAGTTTGCTGACGACACCACAGTGGTCGGACTCATCTCAAAGGAAGACGAGGCAGCCTACAGAGAGGAGGTCCTGAAGTTGGCAGCCTGGTGTTCGAAGAATTATCTGGTTCTGAACACCAGGAAAACCAAGGAGATCATTGTTGACTTCAGGAGGCACAGCACCGACTTAGCCCCCCTTTACATCAACAGCAAGTGTGTGGAGAGGGTCCATACCTTCCGGTTTCTCGGCGTCCTTATCTCCACTGACATCTCCTGGACAGACAACATCGCAGCAGTCATCAAGAAGGCTCAGCAGCGGTTAAACTTCCCTAGGGTCTTCAGAAAGCACAACCTGGACTCCAACCTGCTAATGACCTTCTACCGCTTGACCATTGAGACCCTGCTGATGTACTGTATCACAGTATGGTATGGCAGCTGCACCATGGAAGACAGGGAGAGTCTTCGGAGAGTAGTAAAGGCAGCACAGAAGATCATCCGCTGCCCTCTCCCCTCCCTGATGGACATTTACACTTTCCGCTGCATCAGCAGAGCAAAAATCATCATCAAGGATGGCTCCCACCCTGGCTCTGATCTGTTTGACCTGTTGCCCTCTGGAAGGCGCTACAGGTGCATCACTACAAGGACAAACAGACTCACGAACAGTTTTTTTCCCAAAAGCCATAGCCATTCTAAACTCACACCTGCACTGACTACGCAGTCTAACCCCCAACCCCTGGACTTCCTTCTATCCATCAACTGTGCAATATTCAATATCTAAATGGTATTGACAATAACTGTGCTATATCTGTATTGTATATTGTACAATATCATTACTCTCAGGGTCCAACATCCACTACTCACTACACATGATCGTCATTATTGTGCAATATTTAAATTATGTGCAATAACCCAATAGTGCAATAGTTATTTATTCTTTCCATATGTATATAGTGTTGCAGAACTTTTTTACAACTTCTTTGCAACTTTTTGCACCATTTGTTTGTTTATTTACTTGTTGTGTTCTACATATATATCTGCACTGAAGGAGCTGCTTATAATCTCATTGTACATGTGTATAGTGAGAATAAAAGAGCATATATATTATATGTATAATATATATACAGTATCTCACCAAAGTGAGTACACCCCTGACATTTTTGTAAATATTTTTTTATATCTTTTCACGGGACAACACTGAAGATATGACACGTTGATACAATGTACAGTAGTCTGTGTACAGCTTGTATAACAGTGTAAATTTGCTGTCCCCTCAAAATAACTAAACACACAGCCATTAACGTCTAAACCACTGGCAACAAAAGTGAGCACACCCCTAAGTGAAAAATGTCCAGATTGTGCCCGAAGTGTCAATATTTTGTGTGGCCGGCCACCATTATTTTCCAGTACTGCCTTAACTCTCTTGGGCATGGAGTTCACACAAGTTTCATAGGTTGCCATTGGAATCCTCTTCCACTCCTCCATGACGACATCATGGAGCTGGTGGATGTTAGAAACCTTGCGCTCCTCCATCTTCTGTTTGAATATGGTTTAGGTCTGGAGACATGCTCGGCCAGTCCAGCACCTTTACCCTCAGTTTCTTTAGCAAGGCAGTGGTTGTCTTGGAAGGGTGTTTGGGGTTGGTTATCATGTTCAGTTTCTGAAGGGAGGGGATCACGCTCTGCTTCAGTATGTCACAGTACATGTTGGCACTCATGGTTCCCTCAATGAACTGTAGCTCCCCAGTGCCGGCAGCACTCATGCAGCCCCAAACCATGAGACTCCCACCACCATGCTTGACTGTAGGCAAGACACACTTGTCTTTGTACTCCTCACCTGGTTGCCCCTACACACGCTTGACACCATCTGAGCCAAATAAGTTTATCTTGGTCTCATCAGACCACAGCAGATGGTTCAAGTAATCCATGTCCTTAGTCTGCTTGTTTTCAGCAAACTGTTTGCGGGCTTTCTTGTGCATCATCTTTAGAAGAGGCTTCCTTCTGGGACGACAGCCATGCACACCAATTTGATGCAGTGTGCGGTGTATGGTCTGAGCACTGACAGGCTGACCTCTGCATCAATGCTGGCAGGACTCATACAAAAGACAACCTCTGGATATGATGCTGAGCACTTGCACTCAACTTCTTTGGTCAACCGTGGCGAGGCCTGTTCTGAGTGCAACCTGTCCTGTTAAACCACTGTATGGTCTTGGCCACCGTGCTGCAGCTCAGTTTCAGAGTGTTGGCAATCTTCTTATAGCCGAGGCCATCTTTATGTAGAATGACAATTCTTTTTTTCAGATCCTCAGAGAGTTCTTTGCCTTTAGGTGCCATGTTGAACTTCCAGTGACCAGTTTGAGAGCCATAACACCAAATTTAACACACCTGAGACCTTGTAACACTAATGAGTCACATGACACCGGGGAGGGAAAATGGCTAATTGGGCACAATTTGGACATCTGTAACTTAGGGGTGTACTCACTTTTGTTGCCAGCGGTTTAGACATTAATGGCTATGTGTTGAGTTATTTTGAGGGGACAGCAAATTTACACAAGCTGTACACGGACTACTTTACATTGGATCAAAGTGTCATATCTTCAGTGTTGTCTCATGAAAAGATATAATAAAATATTTACAAAAATGTGAGGGGTGTACTCACTTTTGTGAGTAGTCTTATTGTCCATTGCCCAGGTGCTGCTCTCAAATGTCCCATTGAAAATCTGAGAAGCTAATGGTGGGAAGTCCTCTCGATGCTCCTTCTCCTGGACTTGCTGGGTCAACATCATTCCTGGCAGTATCATCAGGGTCATGAGTGCTGCTGCCAGGTACAGCGCTATCACACAAGCTCCTTCTTGTCTCATCATTATCAGGTATAGGTTGTCACTGGGGTGTGCCTTCAAATTATTTGTTGAGGATTTCGATTAAGGATCAATATGCTTTATTATTAATTTTAGTGCTCTTAGCTATGAAGAGCCTAGGCCTCAAGAAACATAGCAAAAGTTAGACCTCTTACATCATTGAAAGATGCTGAGAAATTAGTTCACGCTTTTGTTTTCAGTCGTCAAGATTACTGTAACGCACTCCTCTCAGGACTACCCAAAAAAGACATAAATCATTTGCAACGAGTGCAGAATGCAGCTGCTAGAATCCTAACTAGGAAAAGAAAATCCGAGCACATTTCTCCAGTTTTGATGTTGCTACACTGGTTAGCTGTGTTATTTAGAAATGACTTTAAAATACTGCTTATGGTTTACAAAGCCTTAAATAATCTTGCTCCATCTTATATATCGGAATGTCTGATACCTTATATTCCAAATCGTAACTTTAGATCCTCAAATGAGTGTCTCCTTAGAATTCCAAGAACAAAACTTAAAAGAAGTGGTGAGGCGGCCTTCTGCTGCTATGCACCTAAAATCTGGAATAGCCTGCCAATAGGAATTCGCCAGGCTGATACAGTAGAGCACTTTAAAACACTGCTGAAAACACATTACTTTAACATGGCCTTCTCATAACTTCATTTTAATTTAATCCTGATACTCTGTATGTTCAATTCATTATAATAACTATTCATAGTGGCTCTAAATTCCATACTAACCTCTACTCTCTCTTCTGTTTCTTTTTCCGGTTTTCTGTGGTGGCGATCTGCGCCACTACCACCTAATCAAAGCACCATGATGTTCCTACATTGATGGATTAAAAGCTAGAAGTCCACATGACCGTCATCATTAAGTCCTTCCATCAGAACCCTAAATTCAAAGAGGACTGTTCATTTATGTTAGGTAGAATGCCCAGAGGGGACTGGGCGGTCTCATGGTCTGGAATCTCTGCAGATTTTATTTTTTTTCTCCAGCCATCTGGAGGTTTTTTTTTTTTTTTTTTTGTTTTGTTTTTTCGGTCCTCCCTGGCCATCGGACCTTACTCTTATTCTATAAGAACACCATTAATTTTGTTAGAGAGGCCTCTTGCCTGCTTGTCCTTCTCACTTGCCTTGTTTTGAGTTTCTGAGAGTCGAGCTGTGAGCCGAGGTCATCATGATCTCTGAGGAATAAGCAGGCAGATTTAGTTTTGAGAATGCAGGAGCTGAGCTTCTTACTGACAGAAGATGAAACAAACTGCATGCAGGGCCTTTGTCTGTGTAAGTACAGGGCAGGCTATCAAGATATCACATAAAATAGATATGCACTTATTTGACATGTAGATTTATTAGAGCACATCAACAGTTTAGGCAATAAAATTTAAATACAATGTATTATGATGTTAGTTAGTTTGAGCACTATAGGGGCTTAAGAGTTGATTGTTGAAAGTTAGGGACATTTTCATGAACATGTGCTGTGACATAAGCAGTAGCTTGGCCTCTGTCAGACCACCGGGCAGTGGCGTGCCATGACCTAAGAGCCCTGCTGTCTGTGTTCATGGGCTTTTATATTAGCACACACGTATATGTTTTACAGAAGCATTTAAGTTTATATGGCAATATTTCCTTATGTGGCAAATCTGTCCTTCGAGCCAAAGTGGTTGTAATAAGAAGAAGGGTTGGGTAGGAGATTAGTATGGGGATGTCGATGTGGGCAAGGGTATTGTTATGAGGAGGTCTGACACATCAGGTGATTGTTATGAGAAAAGGTGCTGAATGAGGTCATCATCATGAGAAACCCTGTGAAGCAGATAATAGGAAACTAATGTGTGAGGGGGACATTTTGTGAGAAGAACTGTAATAAATTTGGGGCTCACTGAACATTCGGGGCCCACTTCACGAACTGAGATGGCTTTATTAACTGTGCAATTGTTTTCTATGCTGTGCAATAAAGTCTAAATTCTGACTGCTTTTCTGAAGACTCTGCTAGTTTTTTTCTGAAGATTTCTCCACAACAGATTCTGTAGCACTTCCTCCAGGACTTGATTAGTCTTTGAGGTCTGATCTGGGTCGTTTCTTGTCAGGAACATCCTCAGCAACATCTTCCTCATCTTCTGAAGAAGAATCATGGTGGCTGACATGAGCCACCCTTGGGACTACAGTACAGTAGTTCAGATGATACCAGGTTGAGCTTCCCTTCACTTGGACACCAGTTGGAGTTGCCAGTACAACTTCATATGGACCTTCTCGTCTTGCCTCGTTCCATTTCGCCCAGAACACCCTCAGGAAAACTTAATCCCCAGACTTGATCACACTTGTGGGCTCCTCAGCTGGCTCAGGCTCTCAATTCTTCTCCTGCAAATAGATACTTTGATGGACAGCAGTTAAGTGCTTCATGTAATTTTAAATTTCTAATTACATCTGTTCTAATGAGGGCCCCTTATAAGGCTCCCTGCAAACAGGCCTAGGCATCAGTTGGCCAGTAATCACTTCATGTGCTGTTAGAAGCGTTACTTTGTTAGTTTGCATGTGATAGCTCATTAAAGCAAGCGGAAGAGCATCTAACCAGTTAATCTTCAGTGTAGCACAAATCTTATTTATCTTTGCTTTCAATGCCCCATTTGTTCCACCATTCCTTGCAATTGTCGATGGTACCCACAGCCAAGTATCTGTTTAACACCCAATGCCTGCTAGTCTTGTTTCTCTGCTTTCTGAACAAATGCTGAGCCATTGTCTGAGCTGCTTATTGTAGGAATGAAGCTGAACCATTTAACATCTGTGGAAGAGTGACAGGCGCTAAGCAAGCTCCTGTCAATCATGGCGAATCCACTGCATCCACTAAACAGTGTCATCTCCAGGCAGAGGAGTAGATTCAGTGACAGACTGCTGTCACTGTATTGCTTCACTGAAAAACTGAGGAGATCGTTCCTCCCCTACACTATGTGACTCTTCAATTCCACCCGGGGGTTAAACGCTAACATTATTCAAAGTTATTGTCTGTTTTTAAATGCATTTTTTATTAACTCTTTAATTTAATATTGTTCTTTTTATCAGTATACTGCTGCTGGATTATGTGAATTTCCCCTTGGGATTAATAAAATATCTATCTATCTATCTATCTATCTATCTATTACTGATAGAATGCCAATCGTTGGTTTGACCTCCCTAGATAAACATTTCACAACTGTAGCTGCTCCTTGATCTGGTTATCTCCATCCATCTGCTAAACTTGTCTCTTATTACAGCAGGTATCTCTGTTTTCACACCGTTCTTAGCATATCCACACAGTCCATTAGCAGGTGTCTAAATGGGCGCTCTGGTGTTGCTATGTGTCCTAATTGAGTAGTAATTCACTTTCTCACATTGTGTTTGGCACAAATAATGCATTCTGACAAATTTTTCAACAGTAGCTTACAAATGAGGAGACCAACATCCTTGGTTTTTAATCCTTTTAACAATTCCCCCCCTTGCACGATGGTCAGCACCATGTGCATCCGTTATTAGAAGATTTAGCAACACGGAAGGAGCAACAATTAGGCCATCGCTAGAGCGCCATAATCCTTGCTCATCCTTCTTTGCACCTCTTCTATTCCTGTTCATACAGTCCTGCTCTCTCCTGCATGTCACTTATGTCTCTTTCAGTGACGTCAGGCTCGATAATCACAAGTGGAGCCAATATAGGAATTGGTGTTTCAGAAGCTCGTCTGTCTACCTCATCTGCCATGTTATTCCCTTCGCTCACAAGTTCATTGCCTTTCTGGTGTGCTTGACACTTGATCACCGCCAACTTAGCAGCACCATCATAGCCCTGATCAGTTCTTGAATCTTCTCTCAGTGCTGTATAGGTGATCCATAGCTTTCTTGAACCCTTTCTGTTTCCAAACTGCCCCCCCAAAGAGTGACGTACTCCATGGGCATAGCCTGAGTCTGTGAAGACTTTCACCATTTTATTCATCTCCAGCTTGTAAGCTTCAGTCTGTGTTTGAAGTTCAGCTAGTTGGGCAGAGCAGGGCTCTTTACAGCCTTGCGACACAAACACTTTAAATTGTCACTCTTTGTCCTTTCTACAATTCCAAATCCTGCATGGTTTCCTACCTGATCCCTATAACATGAGCCATCTATAAAACACGTGTGATCAGAGTTCTGTAGAGACACAGACTCCACATCCGGACGAAGCCTGTTGATAACTAATGACTCTGCTATACGCTCATGAGGCTCACCTTCCACAGGTACAAACTCTGCCATGTTTAGTGTGTCACATCTTTGGATGACACATCAGGATATGTCAGCAACTGAAAAGCAGATATCAGTCTAGCTGGAGTCAAAACAAATCTACCCTGATTTATTAGTTCAACAGTCTTGTGATGGGTGTAAATGATAACCCAGTGTTATAGTGGAGGTTTTATCACTGGCATATTGGAGCGCTGCTAAACCCTGAAAGTAAGGTGGGTATCCTTGTGCCACACTGACCAGCTTAGAGCTGTAATATGCCACTGGCTGTCATTTCCTGCCCTTACATGTCTCTTACATCAAAACAGCAGTGGCACAGCCTGAGTGGGCATTGCCCAGGTACAGCAGAAGAGGCCTGTCCTAGTTAGGTGAGGCCAATGCTGGCACTGACTGCATCTCCTGATTAACAGAGTCAAACACCACGTTAGCATCAATTGTCCATTCCAAGTGATTTCTCAAATTGTGTAACCCTGCAGTTCTCATGATGTCTCTCAATGGGGCTGTTTTCAAAGCATACTCTGGACTCCAGTCTGAGCTAAAACCAGTCATCCCCAAGAACGTCACCATCTGTCCCACGGTTGTTAGATTAGGTGCCTTGCTTATCCCTGCCAGTTGTGGTGGAGCTATTGCTTTACTGCCTTGTGTGATAATCCTTCCTAAATACTCAGCCTCAGGTTCACAGTACTGCAGTTTAGCCTTTGAGACTTTATGTCCCCCTTGTGCGAGTTTCTCAAGCACTTTTATTGAATCTGCATGGCTTTGTTCCAATGATGCTGAGCAAAGCAGCAAATCATCCGCATACTGAATCAATGCACCATCCAGAATCAAGTCCTCCAGGTCAGTTTTGAGAACGTGATTAAAAAACATGTGGGGAGTGTTTGAACCCCTGTGTCATCCTCATAAAAGTCTGTTACTTCTTCTTACACGTAAAAGCAAACAGTGGCTGGCAGGCCTCAGCCAGTGGAATTATAAAAAATGCTGAGCATAAATCAGTGAGTGAAGAGCGTTTTGTACTCTCAGGAATGTCTGTGAGCGACGCGTGAGGGTTAGGGATCTCTGCTGGCCAGTCCTGTACTCCCTCGTTCACCGCTCTTAGATCATCTACTGACCTCCACTTTGATTTATCACCTTTCCAGACATGGAGCAGTCTCGTGTTACAAACGCTTTGTGTCTCTTTTAACACTCCTGCCTGTAAAAGCCCTGTTATCGTGCTCTCTATGCCTTCCTCTGCCTCAGCTTTAAGAGGGACTTGCACCCAGGCTTCACCGTCACTTCCACCGGACTGGCTCAACTACTAGGCCCACATCCGTGTCATGTGCAGACCACAGCTCGGTCAGGACTGCTCCTCCATGTCAAGCCTTAGCAGTTCTTGTTTTGTTTCATGCATTTCTAACTGTCGAGATGCTGGCAGTTCCCCTACTTTGGGCACACCTTCCATGCTAGCTGCGTACTAAATTCTTATGTATTTTTTATCGTCAGATCGATTAATCATTATGTTATCTGTCAGGCTCCACCATGATCACTCTGAACTCTTCATCACAGGCCCTACGTCTTTGCTCTCAAATCCCTCAGCTAGTAGCAGAGTCACGTGTGGCACAGCAGAAGGGTTTCTGAACCATTTCTTAGAGAATGTGTTTTGATCTGTCTTCTTAGCAGCTCACTGTTTCCTGATTATCACATAGCGTGTGACAAGAAGGACATTCTGAGGAGCAGTTTCAGAGAGCCATCTCCGCTCCAACTGGCCATCACCTCCATTATCATAAATCATCGTGCAGCGAGGCTCCGATTTAGGTTTCCTGGCCTCTGGCAATTTCATTTCAAAAAGGGTCCCCATTCTTTCCAGAGATCAGCTCCAGCCTGACTGATGGAATAAGGTGGCTTGTCCTCTGCCAAGTAATCTGTCTGGTTTGCAATGTCATTTGTGTCTGACCACCATTTGGAACAATGCATACTCGTCTGGGGTACACCAGATAGTCATATTTAACTTGCAAAACACGTCTCTTCCCAGTACATTAACAGGTGAACAGTAAGAAACCAGTATGGCAAGAATCCTACCATCTTAACATGTTGACCAGACGTTAGAAGGTGCATCGCATATCTCTTGTTGACATGTGTAGAAGTGGCTCCAGTATCTACCATTACAGGAATGCCATTTCCTTTAACTTCAATAGTTGTTACCTGCTCTGTGTCTGCACCCCCTGTTAACATCAGATATTGACCTACCCAAGTAGGATTCTATGGCCCCCCTAAAAGTCCTGATTAAATCCCAGCCAAGCATTGGTGGGCCCTGAAGCAGCCTGCTGCTGACTCCAGTTTGGCTGACTGAAATTCTGCTGGCAATTAGACTGGCGATTTTGATTATTCTGGGCTGACTGATTACCCTGTGCCCATGGGTTTACCCTGCAGTTTCTCCTGTTATGTCCCAGAAGGCCACATCCCCTACAGACACCAGGTGGTCCTTGTAGTGGCTTAGAATTTCCCTTTTGCTGTCCCTTTCCCCAACCAGGTTGCTGGACATGAATATTAACAGGGGTCAGAGCCGGTGCTGCTGGGGGTGTTCAGGCAGATACCACGGGTGCCATTACTGGGTGTCCCTCCACAGCATTCATTTCTGGGGCACAGACCACCAGAGCCTGTGTTCTCATTTTGTGCTTCTGCATCAGCTCCCCCTCTGGAGGTGAGTCAGCTTTCTTTGGACTTCTATTTCCCGGTGACTTGACTTTTTCTCATCTCTGTGATTTTGTCCACAGGATTAGCCACGTAATCACAGAACTTCCTGCATGACTTGGTCTCTCAGCCCACAGTGTCCTCCAGCCTGCGTCTGATCAGCTCAGGTAATGCAGTTCTCACTGTCCTTCTGAGCAGAGCAGTCATCATTGGGTGCCCCTCCGGATCTTTTTCTGTTTCTAGTTTGCACCTTCTCTCCACAAACGCAATTGGCTCCCCTTTAAGCATTTCTGAGTCAAATTTCAGTGGATATTCCTCTCTATGGACCCTCCATGTGTTGGAACGCTAAGTATCAAAAGAGTCCACATCATACATAGTGGGGCCTGTAACTGTAATTAGAGTTGATTTTCCCAGTAGGTGCTCCATTTGGCTGGTGCCCCCTATCCTCGCCAGCAGTGCTTTCATATTCTCTACAGCCAGCAGCTTCCCCATCGCCTTTTGACATTGTGGTCCTCTTTCCCTATCCTTCCATCTTATCATATTTCTTATCAGACCGTCCTGCTGCTCACTTTTCATTCTCTCTTATTACATCTCTTACTATTTACTCATCTTCTTCCTCCCAATCGTCTGAGACTTCTGCTACTAACCCTTCCTCCTCATCACTTATTTCAAGTTCACTCCATCTTTAGGTCTTTCTCCTCCTTATTGATTTACTTCTTTGTGTTCTCCTTATCGTGACGGGTGTGCAGGGCCTCAGTCTCCTTCCACTTGTTGATGGACGCCCTTCTCTTTGCTTACCTCCTTCCAATCTCATTGCTCTATCTAGTTTCCTCATCTAAAAATTCAAAGAGGGTTCCTATAATCTTACATCTTTCCTCCAATTTGGCCCTCCATTAGCCCTCCTCACATTCTCTTAGTATCCTTCCAGTTTTCTGATAGCGGCCCAACATATCGCTCATGTCTTTATAATCCACCGCCCTCTGTGTGCTTCCCCCTATCATCTCCTCATAATCTGAATCCTCCTCTGTCTCTTTGTCTACCTCTGCTTTTTGACAATCGCCGTTCCCTTGCCACTATCTGTCCTTTTTAAACTCTGCCTTTCTCCTCCATTCGGGGGTCCTTTTCTGTTTGTCTCCCCATATTGTTTCCTCACTGCTAGTCTTTATCAGCAGTTCTGTGTCTGCTCTCTGCCATCCCTGTTTGTGTTTCCTGCTCCCCCTCTCACTCGCCAGCTTCACTCGTCCTGTGATGTTCACTTTCGCTGTGATTAATGGACATTCTAATGCAGCATCTGCCGGCGGGGCAAAGGGAATCTGCCGTCCCCCCGCCTCCTCCCTGTCCTCCTCTAGCAGCTCTCTGATTTTATCAGCGCTGCTTCTCTCTTTGGTGCTTCGGCCAACTACATTTACGTCATCTCCAATTCTGCCTTTCTTTACTTCTGCCTTTTTCTGCTCATGTCTTTTGATTTATAATTATGAATACGCTCTTGCATATCTTTACACACTGCCATGTTAAATGATCCCAATTTAGACCACTCAGCACCAAGACCTCTCGCTCTTTTATGTCACTTTTTGTCACAGGTCTATGTGTTTTATTTATGCTGCGGGATTTTTCATCCCAAGACCTCAACGGGCAACTGAGCCTCTGCCATTGCTATTCCCTGCAGTCTCAGACTCCATGTTACAAGCATTAATGTTGGATTTTTGCGCAAATCTGGTTCTGTTTTCATAGAATTCACCAGATGGTGTTTCCTGGCACTACAGGTCTTCTTGGTCTGGTCCAGGGGGGTTGAGGATTTTGAGTAAGGATCAATATGCTTTATTATTAGTTTTAGTTATCTTAGCTATGAAAAGTCTAGGCCTGAGGCAGCTTTAAAAAGACTCCATTTATTTGGCACAAAGGCCCTGGTCTGCCTGCTTTATCACTCGCTTTGTTTTGAACTTCTGTGGCTCAAGGACGTTATGTTCTCTGAAGAAGCAAACAGGCAGATTTTAATTTAGGAACGCAGGGGCTGAGCGTCTCACTGACAGAAGACGAAACAAACTGCATGCTGGGCCTTTGTGTGTGTGAGTACAGGGCAGGCTGTCAAGGTAGAACATAAAACATATAAGAAATTAAATGACATTTAGATTTATTAGGGCTCATCAATACCTTAGACAATAAAATTAAAATAAAATCCATTATGATATCTAGTTAGTCTGAGCTACATAGGGGCTTAAGAGTTGATTGTTGAAGGTGAAGGACCTTTACCTGCACTTAGATGTCTGTGAAGTAAGCAGCAGCTTAGCCGTGTCAGATGAGGGTACAACTTAACAGCACCGCTGTCTGCATTCACGACTCTTATAACAGCACACATAGAGATATTTAGATTAGCATTTAAGTTTATATGCCAGTGCTTCTTTGTATATCCTAATGATAATAAATAAAGTTACAGCAGCACACATTAGTTACTAGGGGTGCACGATTCAGAAAATCTAACGATTCGATTCGATTTCGATTCTTGGGGTCACGATTCGATTCAAAACGAATCTCAATTCAATACGTTATTATTTTTTATTTTCCATCAGTTTGATACAAAATACAGCCCTGAGATAATAGTTAAAGTCACATTACAAAAATATAAACTGCAAACTTTCAACTTAAATTAAACAACTTATTTTGACACTTTACATAAAAGTAGATTAAATAAAACCAAATAAGAGCTCCTATAGTTGGTTGTAAAGTGCCATTATCAGAATAAATAAAAATGCTGCTACATTGGGCTGTAATGTGCTGTAACAAGTGTAACATCCAAAATATTAATTAATTGTGAACATTTTCTTTTTACCTAAACTCTTTCCATTTCAGCAGACAACAGTTTTTGAACTGTGACAACTAGAGTCAAACTGACAACAGATCAGAATATATTAGATTAGATTAGATTCAGGTGTATGCACATTAGTGAGTTTAAAGTCCACCATCTGCTGGAATGTACATGTTCTTTTGTAGAAACAGAAGCTGGTCTACATGTTCTGGAGTGAGCTTGCTCCGCTGTGCAGTTACTATGTCCCCAGCAGTTGAGAATACCCTCTGTGCTGTAACAC
Organism: Polypterus bichir lapradei; assembly: GCA_026402145.1. Lineage (NCBI taxonomy): Eukaryota > Metazoa > Chordata > Cladistia > Polypteriformes > Polypteridae > Polypterus > Polypterus bichir. The sequence continues at coordinate 196,146,142 of JANRMT010062791.1, forward strand.
TAATACCAGGAATGCATAGGTAGCATTTAGCCAATTTTGCAAGGAGGGGAAAGACAGTCTCCTGAGACCTCCACCAACTTAGGGGGTCTTCTGAGAGTGACAATGAGGGAGTTTCCAAATACTTCTTCATCTCGTCCTCAGCTCTGGTGCCAGCGGATTTAGGAACAACTCTGACATTAGTGAAAGTCTTGCCCAGTAAATTCAGCAGGGAAGTATTTATTTTTTTGGGAACAGGGGGGCCTTCATCATCCAGCACTTCATTTGGGATGTCTGGCTCCTCATTCTGCATTAATGCACTATAAAAGAAAACAAATACGCAATCAACCAACCTTTATCTTTCAATTAGAAATTCAGTGTAATTATTAATTATTGTATATACCATACATACTGTATATACCATACATATATACATATATAAAAGTTGGGCAGGTTTCATTTCGAAATTCTACGCGTAATGGTCATAACTGGAAGGTATTTTTCTCCATTTACTGTAATGCAGTTGAGCTTGAAAGCCGTGGGGGCGGAGTTTCGTGTGACATCATCACGCTGCCCACGTAATCACGTGAACTGACTGCCAACGCATTATGTAGAAAACCAGGAAGAGCTCCAAAATGTGCTGAAGAAAACATGCATTATATAATTGAGAAGGCAGCGAAACAATAAGAAGCGAGCGAGTGACATATACTACCATATTCATCAGTGCAGCTACTTCGGAAACAAAGCAAGGTATAAACCTAAACTTTAAATTAAGTTAATAGACAGGCTGCCGCTGGCTTTTTTCATGCCCATGGGTAATGCGGGATACAAGTTTAATGAGAGGACGCAGGATATAAACGAGAGTTTTGATCACTTTGTAACTAAGTTAAAATTGCAGGTGAAAGGGTGTGCTTATGCAAATTCCGAGAGACTGTGTTTGTGGGGGATTGACAGTTAAGGCGGGTGGAGGAGTCACGTCATCATATCCCCTCCCATTTACCTCATTTCGCTCTGAGCTAAGCTCCGCGGCTAACGCTGTCTTCCGAAGCAACTTCATCACACTGCCACCTAAAGTCAAAACTTAAATATATAAAGTCAACGTCGGAATATATAAACTCAGAGCTGGAATATATAAAGTCAGCGTCGGAATATATAAACTCAGCGCTGGAATATATAAAGTCAAATCTTGAATATATAAAGTCAGCGTTGGAATATATTGTCACGTTTGGGTCACAGATTTGCACAGAGACACAGGAGGTCGTAGAAACAAGAAGGATTTTTATTCAAACACTGCAAACACATGAGCTTAAACGTGCTCCATGACAAGTCAGAGATGACAGTTCCGCTAGGAGCAGAGAGAGAGAGCGATAAAAGCAAGCAAACAATCAATTTTCAACTGACAAGCGCTTCACAAGGCTTTTAAGTTAGCGGAGTATCGCGCGAGGTTTGCATTACGCGTTATAGCGCAAGTGAGAAAGTAAGGAGCAATGTGAGGGTAGTCTGTGTTTCAGGGGTTGTGGTTTTCCCAGAGGCGTCTGTATCTTCTTGGGGTGCGATCAGCCCTCCAGCTCACACTCTCCACCTCAGCTTTATTCACATTTCCGTGAATCAAGCGACTCTCTGTACCAGGTTCATTTAGTCTTGATAATACGTGTGCGTTGACGTGTTCAGAACCTGGTTGATGTTTTACTGTGAAACGGTAAAAGTTGTAAGCCCAGAAACCATCTCATGAGGTGAGAGTTTGTATCTTTCTGTCGGTATGACCATTGAAGTGGAGCATGATCAGTTACCAAAGTGAAGTTTCGTCCCCACACGTAATAGCGAAGCCCTCCAGCTCACAATATAAAGTAAGCGCTGTAATATATAAAGTCAAAACTTCAATATATAAAGTCATCGTCGGAATATACAAAGTCAGTGCTGCAATATCCATCCATTTCCCAACCCGTTGAATCCGACCACAGGGTCACGGGGGTCTGCTGGAGCCAATCCCAGCCAACACTGGGTGCAAGGCAGGAACCAATCCTGGGCAGGGCAAATGCATCATTTTCAAAACATTAACCGAACAGTGTTTTTTTAATTTATTTTTCTGAATACGTTTTTGTTAACTTACTTCACTTCAGAGTCGTTTCAATCAGTATATTTTGACTTTGAGTTTATATATTCAGGAATGAGTTTTTATACTCCGATGTTGACTATATATAATCAGGAATGACTTTGTAAATTCCAGCGCTGACTTTATATATTCTGACGCTGACTTTATATATTCAAGTTTTGAATTTATATATTCCAGCAATGACTTTATATATTCAAGTTTTGACTTTATATATTCCAGCGGTGACTTTATTTATTCAAGTTTTGACTTTATATATACGGACGCTGACTTTATGTATTCGGGAATGACTTTATATATTCCGACAGTGACTTTATATATTCGGGAATGACTTTATATATTCAAGTTTTGACTTTATATATTCTGATGCCGACTTTATATATTCAGAAAATCAATGTATTTGCCTGTTTCGCACCCCATAGTATATGTGTGTGTGTATATATGTACACATGTATGTGTGTATATATATATATATATATATATATATATATATGCCAGCAGCACTCATGACAATGACAAAACAATTACGTTGTCAATCATGTTACGTTATTATTAAAATGTTTCCTTTTCTTTTTACTTCTCCGCTGCCAAGCGTGGGTATTTTTATATATATATATATATATTGTAAACGCTGGCCCGGACACACACAGACGGACATCATAAGTTCACCCAACACACTGTTTATTTACAAAGTAGTGCACTCACAAACCCAGTGCCTCTTGCACCGATTCCCCCAAAGTCCAGGGCTCACAGTCCTTGTGCCTTTCCTCTGGCCGCCTTCTGTCCTCTCTCCAGCTCTGCCAACTACCTCCCGACATCCACCAATGACTGGAGGGAGGCGGCCCCTGTTATGGGAACCCGGATGGGCTCCAGCTGCTTCCCGGCAATTAGAGTTGGCCACACCCGTGTGTGGCAGAAGTGCCGGCTGTGCACCCAGAAGCCGTCCGGTTGTCCCCTGTTGTCTTCCCCCCGGCACTTCCTGGTGTGGTGGAAGTGCCGGGCTCCCGGGATGATAAGGCACTGGGGTGCCGCCTGGCGGTGGCCACGGGTCCCTACAGGGCTGGGCTTCCAAGCCCCCTACCCGAGGCCTCCTGCATAACCAGGACGGACGCCCCCTCTCGGTCTGGAGGAGGCACACGCCCTCCTCTGGTCCTTCAAGGCGTCCCGGCCGGGCTCCAGCCCCGGCCGGGGACCACATGGGATAAACCGGCATCGGGGCATATATACACACACACACACACACACACACACACACATACATACATACATATATATATATATACACACACACATACATACATATATATATATATATATATACACACACACACATATATATAACAAACTAAGCAATAACTAGATATTATTGTGGTACATTTAAAGTGCTACATGTCAATGGTAATTTCACAACCATACACACTGTGTAAGTGGTTTTGCTAATAGCATATTGTCATGCCACTGTCATGCAACTAGTGTTTTTCACTTTTACTATTAAAGAATATAATAAATTGCCTCAAGTGCTGCCGCTTCAGCAATCACCTTAGAGTGTATGTCCTTTTGCTCATCCTGAGAGAGAATGGGCAGTGTTTTGAACCTGGGATCCAGGCTTGAAGATATGTGGAGCATATTTTTCTCTGTCCCACTCGTTTATCTCTTGGCCAGATCTTCGTGAATTGCCTGTTTGATTTCCCGGACGAGTGCTGTTTCACCACAGAATCCTGCTTTTGTTTCGTGAAGTAGTTGCGCATGTACAGTAGTGGGGCTATCACAGACAATGTCGGCGTGGCTTCTTCGGACATTATGTTTGTTACCTCTTTTAATGGCTTGAGGGCTGCAGCAACTTCTTCTGCGTTGGCGACGTCGGTTTCGTCTAGTGTGCAGATGCCGGCTCTACATTTTCTTACCTCAGCAGAGAGAAGCGCAGCGCAAATGGCTGGTTGTTGCTCCAAGAATCTATCGATCATGTCGAACGCACTGTTCCATCGTGTAGCCACGTTCGTTGTCAACTTGTGCGGTGCCAGCTCCAGAAGTTTCTGTGTCTGATTAAAGACATGATTTGCGGTGGCACTGCGATGAAAAAATCCGGTAATTCTCCGAATTTTCCCCAGCAGACGTGAAACAGACGGCAGCTTCAGAGCTCTCTGTGCCGCGAGGTTGATGGTATGTGCGAAACATTTAACGTGTTGAAAAGTTTCCCAGCTGTGCAGCAGCTAGCATGTTAGCAGCGTTATCAGTAATAATTGCCAGGTCAGTGGTTGTGAGCTGCCATTCCTGTGCGACAGACTGAATGTTCTCCTTTATATGTGGCTTTCATTTATTGCTGTAGTTTGTAAAACTCGCGACTCAAGCTCCCAGTTGTCTGTAATATAGTGAGCGGTAAAGGTTACATACGACTGGACTGCCCTTGATGTCCATGCATCGCATGTTAAGGCTACTCTTGTTGCTTTCTTCAACGCTTCCGCTACTTTTTTCTTCGTCTCTTCGTATAACAGAGGTATCGCTTTTTCAGCAAAAAGCCGATGGCTTTGTATAGCGTATCTAGGCTCAACTGTTTTTACGAGTAGTATGTACCGAAAGCCTTCATTTTCAACAACGCTGTAGGGACGCAGATCTTTGGAAATAAAACAGGCTATGGATTGAGTTATTTTCTTCGCCCGTTCAGAGTTGGTTGGAAGTTTGCAACATTGATGCAGAGTGCGTCGATCTCCTGGAACGTTTCCTACTTTTGGCTGAACTTCGTTTGCATCCTCTGGATGATGACGTGCCATGTGAGTCCTGAGGATCGTAGTGTTTCCAAAATATTTGATTTTAGCTTTACAAAGCTTGCATATGACATGAGTTTTATCAATCTCTTTCTTGCCATCGATGTTGTAGAATCCAAAATGTGCCCAAATGTCTGCCTTAAATGACGACGGGGCAGGTTGAATATTCTTTTCCACTGCGTTTTCCATGGCTCGTCCGTCGAATGCTTGCACGTGCGCACACTCACTTTCCTCTTACACCAAGGATTACTATCTGAGCACAAACTGGCATAGCGCCATCTATAGGATTGACAAATTCCTATCCGGAAAAATAGTTAAACTTGCGCCGTTATAAAATGGGAAATATGAATCGATTTTGTGTCCTGTATGAATCGATTTTGAATCGGTAGAGATAAAATTGTGATTCTTTTGCGAATCAATTTTTTTGCACACCCCTATTAGTTACCTTAAAGAATCAGTTGTTACAGGCTTGTCTTGTTCCCTTCTTTCTAGCAGCCATGAAGCTACTCGCTGACGCTTACTAGCACAGTCACCTTTTATTTTAGCCTTACAGAGATGTTAGTGCAACAAGTAACCATTAATTGAATAATCACTTAGACAGTCCAGTTTTCATATGTGGGTCCTCCTGATCTCAACTTAATTGTAAGAACTGATTAACCAAAAGGCCACCGATCTTTAATGACTGAGGTTTAGGATGTGAAAACAATTGTTATGAGAAAAGGAGCTGAATGAGGTCATCATCACGAAGAAACCCTGCACAGAAGATGATGGGAAACTAATGTGAAAAGGGGGGCATTTTTTGAGAAGAGCTGTAATAAATCTGGGGCTCACTTCATGAACTGAGACGGCGTTATGTGCTCAGCAATTGTTTTCTATGTTGTGCAATGAAGACTAAATTCTGACTGCCTTTCTGAAGACTCTGCTTGTTTTTCCTGAAGAGTTCACAATTCCTGTAACCCTAAACATATATATATATATATATATTGTGACGGTCCACTGGGTCCAACGCCCGGCCGGGATGACCCCTTCAACGTATGTTCCAGGGGAGCAACCATGGGCTACTTATACCTCCCCCGGGACGCTTGGTGGCAGCCCTCCTGGGTTACATCGGGGCCACAGGCGAAATGCAGCCACACCTGGAAGTGCAACCTAATCAGGCCAATTACCACCTGGAGAACTTCTGGGAGGGCTATGAGAAGATCCTGCAGCCACTACTTGAGGGCCAGAGTCGGGAGGAGAGGACGAAGCTTTAAGGGAGGATTGGTGGTGCCAGAAGGGCATATTTGTGATTCGCTGTGAGTGCTTTGTGGGACTGTGTTGTGGCTGGAGGAATTTCGGGGAAGACGTGCCCTCCAGCTGAAGAAAATAAAAAGTATTTTGTGTCTTTTACACGTGCATTTGTGTGAGTCAGTGCTGGGTCGGGCGTAATACAGCGTCCTATTATCACTATATATATACAGTATATATACACTAATAAATGAACCTGCTTAATCTGTAAGAATATACTATACACAAGAAAAATTTGTATATTCAAAGGAATATATATATATATATATATATATATATATATATATATATATATATATATATATAGTAGGAGAAAGGCACTATATTGGCACCTGACCCAACAAAGACAGACGCGAGAGGCACACTGATAAAACAAATAAAGGTTTTATTGCAATTTCTTCAATGGCTTCCTCGAACCCATAGGCACAACACACTCCCACAAACAAAAACACAACACCAAAAACTTCCTCTTCTTCTTTCTCCACCACTCCTTTCCATCAAGCTTCTTCGTCCTCCTCCTCCTGACTCCGGCGCCTCGAGTAGTGGCTGCAGGCTCCTTTTATAGCAGCCCCAGAAGTGCTCCAGGTGCTCATTGACCTACTTCAGGCTGCACTTCCAGGTGTGGCTGCAGTCCAGTCCACATGGGCTCGTTAAGCCATGGAGCCCAACAGGGATGAGCTCCAGTGTTCCACCATTGTGTCCCCGATGCAACCCAGGGGGGCTGCCACCAAGTGTTACGGGGAACGTAGGGTGTCTAGTGCTGAAGGGGCATCCCGGCCTGGTATGGGACCCGGATGCCCACCACAATATTATATATATATATATATATATACTCAGCAAAAAAAGAAACGTCCCTTTTTCAGGACTGTGTATTTCAACAATAATGTTTTAAAAATCCAAATAACTTTACAGATCTTCATTGTAAATTGTTTAAACAATGTTTTCCATGCATGTTCAATTAACCATAATCAATTAATTAACATGCACCTGTGGAATGGTCGTTAAGACCTTAACAGCTTACAGAAAGTAGGCATTTAAGGTCACAGTTCTAAAAATGCAGGACATTAAAGAGACTTGTCTACCGACTGTGAAAAACACCCAAAGAAAGATGCCCAGGGTCCCTGCTCATCTGTGTGAACGTGCATTAGGCATGCTGCAGGGAGGCATGAGGACTGCTGATGTGGCTAGGGCAATAAATTGCCATGTCCACACTGTGAGACGCCTAAGACAGCGCTACAGGGAGACAGAAAGGACAGCTGATCATCCTCGCAGTGGAAGACCACGTGTAACAACACCTGCACAGGATCGGTACATCCGAATATCACACCTGCGTGACAGGTACAGGATGGCCACAACAACTGCCCGAGTCACACCAGGAACACACAATCCCTCCATCAGTGCTCAGACTGTCCGCAATAGGCTGAGAGAGGCTGGACTGAGGGCTTGCAGGCCTGTTGTAAGGCAGGTCCTTACCAGACATCACCAGCAACAACGCCGCCTATGGGCACAAACCCACCTTCGCTGGA
>JANRMT010062791.1:196155277-196167174 GCA_026402145.1 Polypterus bichir lapradei
TATATATATATATATATATATATATATATACTGTATATATATATTGTGGAGACTGGCCCAGACACAGACAGGTGGACACGTTCATTTCACCCACAACACGTTTATTCACAGTCATATATACAAAAGTGCACCACAATACCCCAAAAGTCCTGGCCACACAATGCCTCTTCAGACCGCCTCCTTCTCTCTTCTCTAGCTCAGTCCACTCCACTCCCGACTCTCGCACCGAATGAAGGGAGGTGGCCCCTTTTATCTGCACCCGGATGAGCTCCAGGTGCTCCCCGGCAATCTCCCGCTGACACGCCCCAGTGTGGCGGAAGTGCCGGCTGTTCTCCCGGAAGCTCTCCGGGTGTCCCTGCTTCTCTTCCCCCCAGCACTTCCTGGTGTGGTGGAAGTGCTGAGGTCCAGGGTCCCCAAGGAATTGGGGCGCCTCCTGGCGGTGACCACGGGCCCCTACAGGGTGAGGCTTCCACGCCCTGAACCCGTGGCCCCCAAAGCAACCAGGAAGGCGGCCCCCACGTGATCCCAGATGGGCACACGCCCACTTCCGGTCCTCCAAGGTGTCCCGGCCGGGTCGTGGCCCCTGGCACCCTAGACAATATATACTGTATATATATATATATATATATATATATATATATATATATATATATATATATATATAACAACAACAATAACAACATTTATTTCTATAGCACATTTTCATACAAACAGTAGCTCAAAGTGCTTTACATAATAAAAGAATAGAAAAATAAAAGACAAATTAAGAAAGCAAAATAAATTAACATTAATCAACATCGAATAAGAGTAAGGTCCAATGGCCAGGGGGGACAGAAAAAACAAAAAAAAACTCCAGACGGCTGGAGAAAAAAATAAAATCTGTAGGGATTCCAGACCATTAGACCGCCCAGTCCCCTCTGGGCATTCCACCTAACATAAATCAAACAGTCCTCTTTGGATTTAGGGTTCTCACGGAAAGGCTTGATGATGATGGTCACGTAGAATTCTGCCTTTTAGTCCATCCATCATTGTTGGAGCATCATGAAGCTTTGAGTAGGTGGAGGTGGCGCAGGCCACCAACACAAAAAAAACGGAAAAAGAAACAGAGGAGAGATTTGGGGTCAGTACGGATTTTAGAGCCACCATGAATAGTTATTATGAGGAAATTGAACATACAGAGTATCAGGATTAAGTTAAATTGAAGTTATGAGAAGGCCATGTTAAAGTAATGTGTTTTCAGCAGTTTTTTAAAGTGCTCTACTGTATCAGCCTGGCGAATTCCTATTGGCAGGCTATTCCAGATTTTAGGTGCATAACAGTAGAATGCCGCCTCACCACTTCTTTTAAGTTTTGTTCTTGGAATTCTAATCAGACACTCATTTGAGGATCTGAGATTACGATTTGGTATATAAGGTGTCAGACGTTCCGATATATAAGATGGGGCGAGATTATTTAAGGCTTTATAAACCATAAGCAGAATTTTAAAGTCAATCCTGAATGACACAGGTAACCAGTGTAGTGACATCAAAACTGGAGAAATGTGTTCGGATTTTCTTTTCCTAGTTAGGATTCTAGCAGCTGCATTCTGCACTCGTTGCAAATGATTTATGTCTTTCTCGGGTAGTCCTCAGAGGAGTGTGTTACAGTAATCTAGTCGACTGAAAACAAACGCGTGAACTAATTTCTCAGCATCTTTCAAAGATATAAGAGGTCTATCTTTTGCTATGTTTCTTAGGTGAAAAAATGCTGTCCTAGTGATCTGATTAATATGCGATTTAAAATTCAGATTACAGTCAACAATTACCCCTAAGCTTTTTACATTTCTTGACTTTTAATCCTAATGTATCCAGTTTATTTCTAATAGCCTCATTGTATCCATTATTGCCAATCACTAAGATTTCAGTTTTCTCTTTATTTAACTTGAGAAAGTTACTATTCATCCATTCTGAGATACAAGTCAGACATTGTGTTAGTGAATCAAGAGAATCGGGGTCATCAGGTGCTATTGATAAGTACAGCTGTGTGTCATCAGCATAGCTGTGGTAGCTCACGTTGTGCCCTGAAATAATCTGACCTAACGGAAGCATGTAGATTGAGAAGAGCAGCGGACCCAGGAGAGAGCCTTGTGGAACACCATATCGGATATCATGTGTCTTCGAGTTGTAATTACCACAACTAACAAAGAATTTTCTCCCTGTCAGGTAGGATTCAAACCAATTTAAGACCCTGCCAGAGAGGCCCACCCATTGACTATGGCGATTTCTAAGAATATTGTGATCAATGGTGTCAAATGCAGCACTCAGATCTAAGAGGATGAGAACAGATAAATGGCCTCTGTCTGCATTTACCCACAAGTCATTTACTACTTTAACGAGTGCAGTTTCTGTGCTGTGATTTGTTCTAAAACCCGACTGAAATTTATCAAGAATAGCATGTTTATTGAGGTGGTTATTTAACTGCATAATGGCTGCCTTCTCCAGAACTTTACTTAAGAAAGGCAGGTTAGAGATGGGTCTAAATATATATATATCTATCGCGGATTTTATATGAAAGCATAACTAAATATATAACGCGGATTTTTCGCGGGTTCTGCGGACAATGTGTCTTTTTACTTCCTGTACATGCTTGCTCAGTTGGCTTGCCCAGTTGATTTCATACAAGGGACGCTATTGGCGGATGGCTGAGAAGCTAACCAATCAGAGCACGCAGTTAAGTTCTCCTGACTGAGAAGCTAACCAATCAGAGCACGCAGTTGAGTTCCTGCGTGCTGAATGCAGTGTTAACCAGGAAGTCTCATCTCGCTCATTCAGCATCAACGTGTTTCGCTGTGTAAAAAGTTGTGCTCTTTAGTGTTTATCTTTGTGCATAGTCAAGCCCTTCATTATGGCTCCAAAACAATCTGCTGCTGCTTCATGGGCCGTGCCCAAGCGCAAGAAGAAGATGTTAACGATTGCCGAAAAGGTAAACGTTTTGGATTTGTTGAAGGCTACGATTCTTTTTATTTAAAAAGTAGGAAAGGAATATAAGATCTATGGCCGCAGTGTCCCTTTAACCAGGGTGCAAAACGAGTTGTAAGTGGATGTAATAAGGCAGTAGTCTGGATGGAATCTGCTTTAGGGATTTGGATTGAAGACTGCCAGAAGAAGAACAACGCCAGTGCTACACAATCGCCTGAAGTGGCTCCTTTACAAGGGCTGTAACGCTCTCCTTTGTTGAGCAGTAAAATTAAACTCATTGTTATCGGACAAGTCATCGTGTCATTGTTGGTGAGTAACCATAATTAATTTTCTTCTTACAGTGCTTAGTACATGTACGTCCATTTAGTGTCACTGTACACACATTTACTGTATACTATTTTTCTTGCATTGTATGTATTTTTTGCTGGTGGCCTGTCTATCGTAATGGCTGTAACATATGTGATATCGGAGACACTCAATATCTTTAAAATAATATTTAGGTTTTACTGTATATAAACCGTGTGTTTACATACATAATTTCAATGAATCTTACCTAATATCTAAGAGAATACAAAGGGATTATGCTGTTTAACTCTGCGGGGAATATTTATAAACAGTGCGGGAGACTTTATAAGGGCTTAAAATATATAAAAATAACCATACAAACATATGGTTTCTACTTCGCGGATTTTCACCTATCGCGGGGGGGTCTGGAACGCAACCCCCGTGATCGAGGAGGGATTACTGTATATGTATATATGTGTGTATATGGCTCTACACTAATCTATTGTTCCCTCTATCTGCTCACTCACACCACCTGCCTTGATTCAGCCCTCAGTGATGTCCTACAGGAATTTTGCCTGTGCTCTCAAAGCCCTGTCTTTAATCCGAGGCAGTAATGGCAGGTCTTGCACTTGGAGTCAATTCTTTCACTGATGAACTTTAATGGACACAGCACAGAGGGGTCTCAGCACAATAAAGATTCAGCACACCTCCCCTGACACACTTTCTCTCAAGCACCACATCCCCCTTTTGCAGCCTTCTGCACTCAGCTGGCCCAGGACTTTCTGTCAACCCGCCCCCTCATCTGACTCCCAGCATTCCACTGTCTTGTCCTGCCTCTGATTGGCTCCACCAATATTTCTTAGCCTAATGAACGCAGCACTCTGTTCTGTCCATCATGCCCACTTGACAGGCCCTCTCCCCACCTTCCACCCATCCAGTACCTGCCTTCATTATTTCCAGTCCTCAGCTAAAATTCATCACATAGAGGGGGTTGCCTGTCAGCCTCTCCCTGCATACCTGACCTTGACTTATAAAGTATTGGTGGTTTGCAGCTTGCTAAGAAAAAATTAAAAATATACAGTCACAGGCCTTTTTGTGATTTAACCCTCACTATTTTAATGTGCACCAGGATATGATGCTTATTTTCATATATGCTCATGATTCTCTTTAAATATATGCAAATCATCAACTTAAAGATTATACTTTTCTGTATTTTTATATTCTTACCTTACTGAAGGAGCCTGAGATGCCTTGAAAGCTTGAATATTGTAATCTGTTCAGTTAGCCAATAAAAGGTGTCATTTTTCATCACTTCTCATTGTATCCAAATCATTTATATATATTATAAATCGCAGCAGACCCGTTCAAAGATCTTAGATGATCTCATTTCTCTTTCTGGAACAGACCTCTCGTTTTAACAACGAGTTTACTTTAATGTACTTCTGCATTGTATGTTGCACTGTCCTCCATCGCCCTGAAGATGACACTGTTGTGTAAGACATGAACTAAGTAAAGCCGGACTCCATTAGATTTTTAAAATGTGTATCGCCACCTCAACTTAGTTGTCATCTCTCAGATTTTCACGACAGGCTCAGTGCAGTTCCTTATTTAGATACGTATTTCTTTTCAGAGTATTTATCAGTTTCTTTGTCCCTGTTTCAGGTCCTTAGACCCCTCAAAAAATTTCCAGGAAAAAAAGTAATAATAACTCTGAATTCATAACAGATACCTCCTAGATGATTTTTTTTTTTATCAGTTGCAGATTGAATGAAGTTAGGATTTAGATGCATAAAAACTCTTTTTAGTATTTGGTTCATTTTTGAGTTTCTGATTATATATGCCATTATTTACTACATTTACATTCCTTTTACTTATTTGGCTCACTCCTTTTGAGGCAATTTACAACTGTCAGTGCCATAACTGACAGATGAAGCCCAAAATTAAATAAGAAAATTGAGAGGAGGAGGCCTGCCAACATACAAAGTGCCAGTCATTTGCAAAGATTGCAAACAAAAAAAGTAAAAACAGCTTGAAAAAGGAAAGAGGCCTCCCTTTCTGCCAACATACAAAGTGCCAGGCAGTTATACAGATTAACAAAATCTTAAGCAGACCTCCTTGTGAACAAAAAAAAAAAGCAATGTATGGGCCCATCTACAGATTAGATAAATACATAAATAAATAAAAATTCTTTAATGGCCATCCCCCCGGCACGATTTTGCTTTTCCCTCCTCTTTTCCTCCAGCCACTCCTGAACACTTTTGCTGGCTGAGGTGGAGCAAAATGAACCCCCCCCCCCCCCCCCCCAAAGCAGCTGTGGCCGAACTCCTTTATTTTAGGACGGCCACAGCGCTGGCAAACATAGGCATCCACCTTCTTCCTTTGTTTGGGGGGGATATATTGTTGTCGCGCCAGCTCGTCCTCCTCCTGCTTTTTCTTGCGCCGCCAGGCAGTGGTGCAGGGTACTGAAGTTTCTGCTGGTGGCGATGGAAGTGGAGGAATGGCAGTGTCAGCCGGCAGGGGGACTGGCTGGATGGCGGGTGCTTCATGTGGCACGGGGGGGTGCCCAACAATGGGTGGTGCCACATCCACGGGGCCCCGAGGTCACTGCGTCACCTGACCGGACAGGTCAGGTGGGTCACGGAAATGAAAGTGTTGCATAGCGGACTGCTCGGGGCCCGTGGGCCGTGGGCATATGGCAGGGGTGGACTCTGAAGAAAGGGCCGAACTGCTTTGCAACAGCACGGTCATCTCCAGAGCCCGCCATACCAGCTCCCTGGTGCGAGCATAGTGCCTACAGGTACACAAAGCAAAGGAAGTCAGGGTGGGAGGGAGGAGAGGGGCATGGTGGATCCCACTTGTCCAGTGTGTACTTACCATTGTGCCAGGGTGCGCTGATTGAATAGCTGGATGTGTGTCTGGGCTACGAGTACCGGGTTTGTAAGGATGTTCTCCTGAATACAGGTATAATCACACATTACTGTATAGCTGCCCAGCAGTTCACCCTCATGCCGCAGATGGTAGTTCCTTCAGGGAGAATCCTGGACAGCTCTATACAAACGGCTTCCACAAGGCGGCTTATGTTTGGCATCTGTGCGGCTTGGCCGCCTTGTCCGACCATACACCTACAAAATTCGGAGAGAGAGAGAAATAGAGAGTCAGTCCTGCCATCGATATCTGATTAAAAGGAAAGAGGCCACGCCAAAGAGGTTGAGCACCTACCATCGCAAGCTCTCCACTCCCGGTGTGACACTGGTCTGCGAGTGCTTGCGTAAGAACCTCCTCTTCACCAGTCTTTCCTGGTGGCATGGCGGGAAGTGAACTGGGGCCTTGTCACCCTCTGCCAATCGTTCCCAAAGGGCGACGATCTCAGCCACTTGCTGCTGCGTCACATAGGAATGGTGACGCAGCAGCAAGAGACTGCAGGCCAGGCTGACCACGTGCTCGTAACCCGGGCCAGTGTCAGGTCCAAAGCTATTCTATTGGGGAAGAGAGCGAAAGTGAGAAAGGGGAGTACTCATCAGATATTCCACAGGTATGTCATGACTCGTCAGGAGAGACTTACCGGCTCGTGGCACACCCTTTGAATGGCCTCGTCTCCAGGGGAGGTCTCCTGGTCAGCTGGCCCAGACTCTGAGGCAATGATCGCAGGGCGCGACTGAGACTTTTCAGATGACAAGGGTTTGAATGTTTGTCGGACAAAGTCCTCCTCAAGGCCGAAGAGGGTGTTGTCCAGAGGTTCCTCTGCTGACCCCTTGTCCTCTTGGAAGCCATCGTCGACACTGTCGTCATCTGTATCAGTCCCATCCGGAGCGTCAGGATCCCTGCCCATCACTTCCTCCAGCACTCGTCCAGTCTGTGAAAACAGGCACTGGATGCCAATGAGCTCACCTGTGAAAAAGAGGGAACTGATTTAAAATGAAAAGGTGGGGGGGGGAGAGAGAGAGAGACAGACACAGACAGACAGACAAGACAAGGGCTGGACGCCCACCTCACCAGTGTACTTTGCAGGCCGGGTTTAATCTTCAACCAGCTTCATGTGATACACAAGTTCACTCAGCTCATTGAGGGAGTGCTGGAGTTGGCCACTGTAGCAGACGATATCATGGTCTGCTGCCTCCACTGCTTGTGCCACACGGTCCTCATTCCACCGTGCCAGGCCTTCCACGAGATAGGCCTGAAAGTGGGCCACGCTGGCTGAAGTGCCTGAAAGACACAGTGAGACAGAGAGAAAAAAATACAATGCCACCCACTCCCTCGCACAACACCCTTCTGGGCACCCTTACCAGGTGTGAAGCGGTCCAGATGCAGATGGAACGACTCCAATGAAGTTGAACCTCAAGCACATCTGAGCACTGGCAGCGTGATCCCCCTTTTAACCAGCCGCCCGGTCTGCATGTACAGGTGCACGCCGGGTGGGTCCTGGATGCAGTGGAGGTGCAAATGCAAATGCATGCAAATGTCCCGGATCTTGTCGCGGTCCAAAAGTGAAATACCCATGGTGTCAGTGGCGTCCCCAAAGGCCTCCAGCATCTCGTCAATGAGCTGGCCGGTCTCCTCCACCCCATGCGTGCGGCGGTAGTGGCGGGCCAGCTCCTTTAATGGGATGTTTCCATAGCCGGAGCCTCGGGGACCCTTCCCCACTTCACCAGCCTTGGCCTGTTGCAGCCAGGTGACATCTCCCTGGTCCCACTCAAAAATACAGAATGAGATATGAGCCATGAAGAGGCTGTATAGTTGGTGGCTGTCTGTGGTGACACCCGATGCAAAGCATCGCATCAGGTGCCACATGTCGAGCCACACCACTAGCTGATCTCACTGGTTGAATAAGAGGGACACCATGCATGGTCCCTCGTGGGAACAGCAGTCTTGGTCCACATAGAGGACCAGAGGCGGGGACACACTGGCATCACGGTATTGCTGCATCAGCCCAGTGGCCATGGGGTGCAGGCCAGCGCCCTTGGCTGCAGTGAGGACACTGATCAAGATCTGGCTGTGCTCATTCCCCACGTTAGTCACCCAGGCTGCCGTACCTGCCACGGCACCAGCGAGTTTCTTGGTCACCTAAATAGATGAAAGGGAGAGTGACAGTAAGCTGGAAGGAAAGAAGGAAGGAGGGGATGGCGATATTGCTTACCTTCTTGGCTGAGTCCACCTTTAAGATTGAGCCAAAGATGGAGGTGATCCGGGCCTTGGTCTCTTCTAGCCTCGAAGCCACCTCCCTGGCATAGACGGACAGCAACCACTTTGCATCGGGCACCGGGGTCATCCGTGGTGGCAGAGGCGGAGTTGCAGATGGCTCAGCACCCGATGTGATGAACTTGGCAAACGTGAACGGGTACTTTTTGGACCGCTACATCCAGGACCTGGTGTGCTCATCGAGCAGACATCTGCAGAGCCAGTTGGCCCCATTGCCCAGCGTGCGCTCACACATCTGCCCGATTAACTTTTAGTCGCAGGATAACCTGTGTTAGACAGAACTGATGTTAGGACTACCTGTGTGTGCCTGTCTACCTGTGGAGAGTTGACCCAGCAATCGGAGACTCCTTGTCTGACCTGTAAGTAATGATAGCTGGAAACTTATCCCGGTGGGTGTGGTGCAGCTGATCCAAGACATCCTGCCACTAGCCCACCACCTTCTTCCTGCAGCGCCTCCGTGGCCATAAAGTACCATCCGTCTGTGTCCAGGACCCTCTGCACAGTCCTGTGGAGTCCGGCTCCTGACAACCTGTGGCTGCACACTGTGCAGGAGAGCTTGTAGCCCCACATGTGGTACGGCATCTACAGGAAGAACGGGCACTGAAGAAAGGTGTCAGGTGATGTCGGGGGCTGGAGGTGCACACTGTGGGGGTCGGAAGGAAACCACCAAAGGTGAAGGTTGGAGGTCAGTGTAGGCTTTCCGTCCTTGCTCCTGGTGAAAAGGAACCCACACATACTGTTCTTTAGGTAGCGATGTCCTCCAGCCCTCAGGAAAAAGTAGCAGTGAGTGAGAGAGAAAGAAAGAAAGAGAGACAGCATGAGCAAGAGAAAAAGAAACAAAAAGAATCAGACAGGGCCTGTTCCTTTCCTGGCATTGCAATTCAAAGAATCACATCCTTTTAACTCACCTCTCTCGTGGCTGGGTTACAGTTCCACTCCAAAGTTTTACAACACCTCTGTTTTTCTTTAAATTTAACCAGCTGGAATGCAACGAGCGACCTGAAACAGATCCGCAGGAAACTGGCAGACATTTACATTTAAAGTTTAGGTTACCAAAAACTGAAATTAAAAGAAATTTCAGAATATTACAAATTGGCCTTCAGGGAATAAATAATAGGTTACAACCTACTGTACATATAGTCTGCACCAAGCGACGTTGCCTCCAACTGAGATAAAATAAAAAGTAACTGAGCATACAAAAAGAAAAAAGGAACAAGGGAACAACAAGACTATAAGCCGCAACGTTTTACCAAAGTCTATAAGCGCCAAGCCCGATATTCCAAAAACGTTTTGAATTAACCTTTGTGTTATTTAACCTATGAATACTTACATATCAACACCGCAGGCGATGTTGGGTCTATTAAAACAATGCAATCAACCAGTACTGTATGTCAATTAAAGAAAGAAACCTTTGTTTTAAGAGGAACATTGTTACTACAAACAGACTCACGTAGGAACACTAGTGGCAGCCATGGTAAGGGATACCAGAAACAGTTAATTCTGAAAGAGTAAGGGGACATACAGTAGACACAAAATAAATAAATAAATATGATGGTTAGTAATACTAGTGCTGACTTATTTAAAGGCCTTTAATAATATTACAATTAACTTGTTACACTGCAATTTGCTATTGTTAGCATTATTATTATTTATTATTAACAAACATAATTATAACGCAATTCTGTCCGGACTATTTACAGATATTTATATTACTGAAGCCAGTTTGCTAAAAAGAAAAAAAAAGAATACTTTCATTAATATGTACAAAACAAATATGTTCTCATTAGATTAAACTACATTTGTTTTATTTCACTTCACTATAATCCTTGTGTACTAACAGTAACCGCAATAGTACCATTTTAATAGTACCAGCGGGCCCACTTTAAGATAAAACTGCAAACATGACATCGCCGCTTTTAGACGGGGAGGCGGGTGTTTCGGAACAGAGAACGGAATGCATTTCGTTTCAGCCAGTCAAAATTTACAAAAACTTCGCAACAAGAGAACCTCGACCAATCGCTGCATAGGGCTGCTTGTCAATCACCCGAGAACTCGGACTGTCACGTGATACAGTGTCGACCGCAGGATGACGTGATTCCAACGCGACAGCTACTGTAGCCACGCTGCTAGAGAGGGGTCTGGCTGCAGCCACTGTGGAGCTCCACAGCAGGTCGGAAAAACAAAGTGACGGAAACCGCGCACGTGGATCGTAAAGGTTGGGACAGAGTTATTCATATACAAATGTGACGTTAGTATATGGGTGAATAAAACCATTGACATGAGACGAGTCTGCACACAAACAGCGGTGTGTTATGTTGATTAAACTTGTAAGAAAGAATATCACTGCCCTCTGTCCACATGCTGTTCATCATAAACTGAACTATTTCATGCTCAGTTAGTGGAGAATATTTTATGTTACAGCTGTTAAATTCAGTTCAGTTTTATTATATTAATAGGTAAGTTGGTTTCTCAAGGTGTTTTACAAAGATGCCTTGAAATAACATTAAAAAAATCACTAAGAACAAATGTATTACAAATATGAACTATAGCAGCAAGCAACTTACTGTAAAAAAATTGATCAAATAGATTGGTTCAAGTGATAATAGCTCATTTCCTTAATTTAAGTCAGTGGATATAAAGTTAAACTTCTCTGTAAGATTAATAGCCATTGGAATAAATGAGTATTTGAACCAGTGGCTTTATGCTCTTCATTTCTTCGGCATTGGACCTGATTGCACAAATCAGAACGAATTAAATAATTTTAACAAGTGGACAGTAACAGCACTAAGGACAGGGACAGTCAGCAACACAATGTTCTTTTCTTTTTTTGAAAAAGGATCATATATTTCTATAAAAACTGGTTGGATACGTTAGGTTTTATAAACCTGATGCCTTAAGACAAATGACAATTTTATTAATAATAACTGATGTCTAAAGATATTTTTAAACAAACACAATTTGTTCATAAGAGGGAAATTGCAACAATAGATCAAAACGGAAAGGAAACTTTATATGATTTACGTGAGTGGGAAAATAAAAACACTACATACTTTATATATATATATATATATAGTACAGTACCTGCCAAATAATACAAAGAGTACACCGCATGTCTTTCGCCCTAATTGGGGCAAGAGCAGCTGGCTGCAGCCACTGTGGAGCTCCACAGTAAGCGGAAACACGTGACCTCCACAGTCGGCGGAGACCGCCTTCAAGCATTCACGCATGCGTTAAACAGATTGGGCAGCACAGTAAAGTGTGTGATGACGTAGCCTTTCAATACGCACGCGCACGCAGATCGGGCCGGCAACGGGAATCAGGTAGTGACACACACCGCATGCGCTTAATAAAAAAAACATTAAAAACAAAAATATCCACTTTACGGCACGGCCCGATCGGAACTATGCATGCAGTACAATTTGACATTACAGTATATTATTCATTTTAGTTCCACATTAG
>JANRMT010062791.1:196172999-196187563 GCA_026402145.1 Polypterus bichir lapradei
GATAGATAGATAGATAGATAGATAGATAGATAGATAGATAGATAGATCAATCTTTATTTGTCCAAATGAGATATTTGGCTTTTTGCAGAAGTTCTTTAAATAAATAATTTATGGATCTAAGAAGCAAGTTTCTTCTGGAACCTTTGTGTGGATTTGGAAACTAAAAATGGTTTTCCTATACAGAATCACTCGGAATAACCATTTTTATACCTTTATTTTTAAGCGTAGGGCTACAGTTCACATATGTGGCATGACTGTATAATAAATACATACATTTCAGTTTTGAAATATTCATGGTTCTTCCTTGCATTTTGTGAAAAATTCTTCTCTGTAATATTATTGTTTTTTTGAAGCTGGATTTACATAATATGGAAATTTAGTTGTTAAAAGGTCATTATTATTATAATTATTAATATTTTTGTTGTTGAAGATTTCACATTTGTATTCTTTTAAAAATTGATATGATTTATTTTGGGACAACTGTAATTAAAATGCATTAAAGGTAAAAGGCTAATTTTGGAGTGGGGGAGATTAGGATTTCACAATTCCTCTTTCTCTTTTAAAATGCTGCTGCTACATTCATGATTATCAATGTGTATGTATGCGTATTTTGAGTTAATGGTATTTTTATGTAGTGGTTGATTATTTTTGCAGTTTTTTGCTGTGTACATACAGTATATTTGAACTGCTTCTTTTACCCTTCCTTGTACAGCACTTTGGTTCAGTTCTGGCTGCTGTTGTAAATGTGCTTTAAAAATAAAAATTGCCTTGCCCTGCTTTATGAAACATTATGTTTATACATAATACAAAGTACTAAGAAGTACAGACCTGAGACAATGGACTATAAAGATGAAGTTGGTTTGCAACATTTACTACAAAAAAAGTTAAATAATATATAAAATAAAAAACAAAAATTGTAGATTGTAACTGAACAATGAGGGCCATGTATGTTTGTTACGTTTTCTCACAAAACACAGTCATTTTCCTTTTTCCTCTCACATTATCTAAAAACAGATGCATGTCTTCCATATGTGAAAAAGATATGTCTAAAGACATATTCCCTCTCCTCTTCTTCTAGATATTCAGATAGCAAATCAGATTTCTGAAGGGCCTCCTTAATGTCGTCGTTGTCCATTGACAGTAATGAAGGGAGTGAGATGTGCCCCCTGAACACAGAAACGTTCTCAGCACACCACTTCTCTGCCTCGGTAAGATGATGAAGGATTCTGTGTGTTGCTGTTATACATTTTATTTAAAAAAAAAAAAAAAAAAATAAAAAAAAAAAAAAAAGAAAGAAAGAAAATTCTTTAAATGGTCATCATAAAGCTTATAGCCTTTTCCTCCACATTTACAAGGAATGTAAGGAAAGTAAAAAAAATAATGTACAGTATATTTAATTTGTTATACATTATTAACATTACTGCTTTCAATCGCAGATTCTACAAGTCTTCAATGTTTCTTACCGTACACTATTATTAACACAGCACACAATGCATTTCAAATGTTTTAAGGCCGTTAAGAGTTGTACTGGCACTCCAGTTTGTCAGAAGATGTAAAACAGGCTTTTAGTCTTTTGGGCTTTAACTCCTACTGCTTAACGATTAACAGTTGGCATCTCAGACAAGCATTGAGTGTTTTTATACATTTTATTCACAATACCATAGGCATTGTAAGCCAGCATCAACAAAATGTAATTCATCTTTCTTAAGGAAATGCTGGATGTTGGAGAAGGGAGGCTGATGCTGCTTCTAAAAGTAAAGATCTGAAGCCTGCATGAACGTGTTGCTATGGAACAGAATAGCAAGACATTTTTTGTTCACTTTAGAGGTGGTGCAAGTCTTTACTCTGTCTTCTAATTAATGCTTCAATAAAGTCTAAACCTGAAAAAAAAGACAATAATATTCACCTAAGGAAATGTTAAAAAAGAACCAAAAAAAAAAAATAAGCACAATAAATGGCCCTGTCCTGGCTATCCATTATTTCTGTACATTCTAATTTTTTGTTTGATTCTTGGCCTTCATTTAGAAAGGCGTTTGCTCGCTCAGTCCGATGTGAGCAGTTACTTCAGTGATCTGTAAAAGAAGCACTAAGTTTATATTGGTAAGCATTTTGACTCTTTGTCTTTGATTTACAATATGGCTAAGTATATTTGCCACATTACCACAGAACTAAATGAAAATTATTAAATTTCTTTTACCCCTTTGGCTGGAATTCTCAAGTAACATTCTACACCTGCACTTCCTCAAAGCCGGCATGTCATTCTAAAGAGGACTGAGCAGAGTCACGTTGTTAAAAGGAGTTTAATGTTACAAAAATATTTATGCAAACCATTATAAACATACATTTAAAATACTGTACCTGGATCTTGAAAGGTAGGTGTTTCTGGAACATCAAAACCACTATGGACAGTATGCTGAAATAAAAAAAAAACAAATATAATAAAATAAATTAAACATAACACAAATATCCAACACAAATTGTAGAAGGTGACAAAAATGGAAACCAACAACCAGATATAATCTTCCCTCTACAAATACTACAATGAAAGAAGAGATCACTAAAGTTGAGACACACCTCGTTAAAACTGAAGGGGGCCACGAGGATGAAATACAGAGACACCACAAAACGGTTCTTTGGAAACCTGGACACAATATTAAATACAGACATACAAAAAATTATAATTACAATAAGAAATGGTCATACCATCAACATGGGAATTCCACAGTCATGGCTATTCATCTGACTTGGAAGGCCCTAATACATACATCCATCCATACATACATGCATTATCCAACCCGCTATATCCTAACTACAGGGTCACGGGGGTCTGCTGAAGCCAATCCCAGCCAACACAGGGTACAAGGCAGGAAACAAACCCCGGGCACACACACACACACACACACAACAAGCACACACTAGGGACTCCCTAATACAAGGGGTAAAAAAATTAATCAAAGAAAAATATTAAATACTGACATTTTACTGACAGCAAACTGTTGACAATGACTTTTAAGCAAAAACAACAATGGAATTGATACACCCTGTGTAACATCTGTAAATAGTAAAACCTGCCAAACAACGGAAAATGCTCAGCTTTTTAAACTATATTTAAAAAAGTTCCAGTTCAGAAATGTAAACGTCAGTATTATTTGCAAGCACACACTCCTGGCATACATACAGTAAACTACCTGCATACTTGACAATGTGGTCTTCATGACTCTGAAGGAAGGCAGCAGGATGCTTTGCTTTTTACAAAGAGGGCACATTGATTCATTTTGATATTTAATCAATGTAATCAAAGTTGGTTTTATATTCTCTGCCTTTATGGACAAATATGACTGTGGAATTCAAGACAAAAATAATATGTAATACTAATTTGGCAGAAAGCGCTATCATGCTTTTATAAATAGCTAAATTAACTACAGAAAAATCAAGTTAAATAAGATATTTAACAAACATTAATGACGATGATAAACATAAATACCTTTCATATTGTACACTAACATTACAGATTCTCCACATAACATCTCATTAATAAGTTAATATAGATGAAATATGGCAAATATTAAAAAGAAATAATACAAGAGGTAAAAAATAATTAAAATGATATGCTTAAAAATAGGATATGTCAGTAATGACGATAAACAGAGAACACTTGGATTCGCTATACAGTATATAATCGTACATCTCATTAGTTTTATTTACTGGAGGTAAAGTTTCTTTAAATATACTGAGCTTTTTATTCTGGGAGTCCATACCTGGTTCTGTTGTGCCATTGTTTCGTGTCGGAAAACGTTTTCAGCTCCTTTTCTTTATTGAACTGGAAAAACTGTACAGGAGCTCTTCTCCTTCTCTTTCTACGGACTGTGGGCGTTTGTGGGACAGACTGTTGAAGGCAGGAGGTGTGGAAGACCAGGGGCGTGAAAGGCCGAGTCTGCGACCTGCAGCCATAGACATATATAGGTAGATGCCACACGTCACCGATACGTCAGCGCATCCGCCCTATTGCAAGTGACAAAAGTGCTATTTAAACTAATAAAGGCAGACATGGAAACCGGGTTTTCTGATGAAAAAATAATAACATTTAAAACAGTTTCGTTTACATACAACAGATTTTGGTGAATCGTTTACATGCAATTATTTATATCCATTTATACACTAATAATGGCAATTATTAAATAATAATAATAATTTTTATTATTATTAAACAATTTCTCCCATATAAGTAACATCTCTGAAACATTTCTAGACTTCGTCCTGTTCTTACACAACACAGTACTGGAGTATCAGTTAATGCCCGAGTCACCTCACGTATAGATTACTATAATGCTATTCTATTTGGCATCTCACAAAAACTTATCCATCGCTTACAACTTCTTCAAAATTCTGCTGCCAGGATAATAACCTGCTGTTCTAATCCACTGAACATATCACACCTCTTCTCTCTCAACTTCACTGGCTCCCAGTTAACTACAGAATACAATTCTAAATACCGCTCTTAACATTTAAAGCTCTCAACAACCTCACTGATCTCCTCCAGACTGACACTCCTCTCGCTCACTCAGATCCTCATCTGCAGCTCTACTTTCTGTACCACACATCAGACTCAGTGCTATAGGAGCTCGAGCGTCTCTCATAGTGTTCCTCAACTCTGGAATTCATTTCCCTGTCATATACGTCAGCTCGATTCAATAACACATTTTAAAACTGCCCTCAAAACTTATATTTTCAAACTGGCATACCAATTGTGAATTTTGCACTGTTACTGCCAGTTATATTTGCTTGTTTGCTAATTATTGCGTTTTGATTTATCATTGTCTTGTTTTAATTTTACTAATGTTGTTTAATTTTATTGTAAGGTGACCTTTAGTGCTAAGATTATAAAACGAGATTTTCTAATGGCCAAATATAACCAAAACAATTGTTCATCCTTACCTGTGAAATGTAATCCCCCGGGATCTGGCTTGGAGCGTACAGCGGTTTGTACAATCCCAAGCAGCACATGCGTGAGGAATCTTTATCCATTACTTCACTCCACAGCAGTGCCACTCGCAATATGGCGGCGACGTTGACGTACGATGCTGATGGTCATGCGGCGTCTAGTAGTAATTCTTGCAGCCGGATACAATTGGGCCCGCTTAACTGTCACGTGATATAATGTCGGCCGCAGGATGACGTCATCCAACGCGACAGCTACTGTCTCGCTTTGTGAAACACTGCGGACGCAAGACTGTTGCTGAGTGAACGAGTTCAGAAAAAATCCTATTGCCAAGAGGCAGGCAGTAAGTGCTCTGTATTTTGGGAATGCATTTTGTGGATGTGTGGAATCGCCGCGCGGTGCGTTCGTGAGACCCCCGTCGAACTTTCCTTGAGTGAGTCCTGTGGCCACCCGCGTGCCATTGCTGTTCATTCGTATCAGCGGTTCACTTCACGTGGCTAAATTCCAAATTCCAGTCCCCTTTGAAGGCTCGCATCCTTCAACATCTGCAATAAGATGCTGCAGACGTTCTATCAGATGTTTGTGGTGAGCGCCCTCTTCTACGCGGTGGTGTGCTGGGGAGGCAGCATAAAGAAGAGGGACGCCTCATGCCTGGACAAACTGGTGAGGAAGGCAGGCTCTATTGTAGGCACGGAGCTGGACAGTTTGACATCTGTGGCAGAGCGATGGGCGCTGAGCAGGCTCCTGTCAATCATGGAGAATCCACTGCATCCACTGAACAGGATCATCTCCAGACAGAGGAGCAGCTTCAGCGACAGACTGCTGTCACCGTCCTGCTCCACTGACAGACTGAGGAGACCCCACACTATGCGACTCTTCAATTCCACCCAGGGGGGTAAATGTTAACATTATACAAAGATATTGTCCGTTATACCTGCATTTTTATCACTCTTTAATATTGTTTTTTACAAGTACAATGCTGCTGCTGGAGTATGTGAATTTCCCCTTGGGGATTAATAAAGTATCTATCTATCTGGACCTGCTATCAGAAAAGCCTCTGCCTTTACCAGTAACATCCCTCCCTCGTGAACACATCTTCAAGGTCCGAATAGGCGATCAGTAAAAGTCGTCTTAGTCACAGCACAGTATAATAACAAAACATTTCCTTAAATAAAAATGATGGTTCTCCTGTCTCTACCATTCCTAACCAATCTTCCTGTTACAGGAGCACAATCCCAGTCACCAACACAATTACCGTGTACCCCCCACCCCAATCAATCAATGAAAGAACAAATTCAAAGTGATTACTATAATATATAATACTTCAAACCCCTCAACCTGCAATCATTAGCCATAGCAACAATTGAAATTGTCAGTCAAACGTTTTGATTTGTTACTCATGTGAAACAAGAGGCGTTTACTTTTGAGAAATCTTTACAAATAAATGAAAAGAGGCAAAGGGGTGGTCGGGTATTTATGAGAAGAGAGCATTATGGTGAGGGACGAGTCGTGACCCATAATACTAAAGGTCTTCTTTGCAGTATTAAGCGTTCTACCAGTCAGCATTTATAAGAGGTACTAGACATTAAGCCCGTTACAATAACGTGCGCTAGAACAGTAGTGCATAAACATTAGTAGGAACAGTCTATATTAAATGGCATGGGACCTTGTATGTAGCTGTAATATGAGTCACTGTATTGTGTGCCTTTAATTTTCTCTCTCAGTAATACTGGTTTGTATTTCCGTAAAATGCTTGTAATTTTGTATGACAGTAATACAGTGGAACCTCGGCTCACGACCATAATTCGTTCCAAAACTCTGGTTCTAACCCGATTTGGTCATGAACCGAAGTAATTTCCCCCCATAGCATTGTATGTAAATACAATTAATCCATTCCAGACTGTATGAATTGTATGTAAATATATATTTTTTTACGTTTTTAAGCACAAATATAGTTAATTATACCACTGAATGCACAGCGTAATAGTAAACTAAATGTAAAAACATTGAATAACACTAAGAAAATCTTGAACAACTGAGAAAACTAAGACTGGAAGAGTTTGCGCTATAGCCTTACATCCCGCTCGCTAAAAACACCTTTTTTAATGAGTTTTAAGCATAGGGAAAAAAATGAACATTTGAAAAATTATTAATAAACAACCAAGAAAAGTAACACTGCAACAATGTACGCGCACACCTGTGTGTGTGTGTGCGTCCTGCGCGCTCGCCTGTGTGTGTGTGTGTGTGCGTCCCGCACGCGCCTGTGTGTGCGTGTGTCTGTCGTGCACGCGCCTGTGTGTGCGTGTCTGTCTCTCATGCGCCTATGTGTGTGTCTGCACAGGAAGAGACTGAACACGTGCCGTATGACCCCGCGCATGCGCACTTCACTAGAAGACACACACACACACGGACACCTGGACGCACATAGGGCTTTTATTAAAGAGGATAATTTAGAGTTGTGTTTCTTGTCCCTAAGTATTATTCAGACATAATCATTTAAAATGTATTAATGACCTACAAACATACTGAGGTCTGTCTGTAAGACAGTCCACAATCCATGCCACCAGGTATTAATCTACTCCCATCTTTGTGAGCTTGTCCCTAAGGAGCAGAGGTTAGATGGTGTTGAAGGTGCTAGAGAAGCCCAGAAACATAATTCTTACTGCACCACTGCCTCTGTCCAAGTGAGAGAGGGATTGGTGTAGCATGTAGATGATGGCATCCTCTGCTCCCACCTTCTGCTAGTATGCTAACTGCAGAGGGTCGAGGGCATGGTGGACCTGTGGCCTCAGGTGGTGAAGCAGCAGCCACTCCATGGTCTTCATCACTTGTGACGTCAGGGCGATAGGCATGAAGTGATTCAGCTCACTAGGACATGATACGTTTGGGACTGGGGTGATGCAAGATGTTTTCCAAAGCCTTGGGACTCTCCCCTGTTCCAGGCTCATGTTGAAGATGTGCTGTAGAGGAGGCCTTCAGCAGTCGTGGCGATACACCATCTGGTCCCACTGCTTTGCTGGCATAAAGTCTCCTCAGCTCTCTGCTTACCTGAGCTGCTGTAATTGTGGGTGGCAGGAAAACTCTCTGCTATGCTGGTATCAGCAGAAGGATGGGTGGAGGTTGCAGTACTCCAAGGTGAGAGTGGGTTATGGTGGTCAAACCTGTTAAAGAAGTTGTTCATCAGGTTTGCTCTCTCCATGTCTCTCTTGATGGTGGCACCACGCTTCGAGCTGCAGCCATTGATTATCTTCATCCCACACTTCCTTCATACAGTTATTCTGCAACTTCTGCTCCATCTTTCTCCTGTACTGTTCCTTTGCCGCCCTGAGCTGGAATCGGAGTTCCTTTTGCACGCGCTTGAGCTCATGCTGATGACCGCCTTTAAAAGCCCCTTTTCTTCTGGTTCAAAAGGCCCTTAATGTCACTTGTAATCCATGGCTTGTTGTTAGCATAGCAGCGTACTGTTCTTACTGGAACTACAGTGTCCATACAGAAATTGATGTAGTCCATAGTGCAGTCAATAACCTCCTCAATGTTCTCACTGTATGATCCCTTCAGGATCTCCCAGTCCGTAGTTCCAGTCTCTCAGAGCCTGCTCTACCTTAGGAGACCACTCACTTCCTGAATGAGCGTGTGGTTGTAGGTAGCTCCCTCACTCTTGGTTTGTGAGGCTGAAGCAGGACCAGGTTATGATCTGCTTTCCCAAGCGTAGGCAGTGGGGTGGTGCTGTATTTGTCCTTAACGTTTGCATACAATAGTCAATAGTCCTACATACTAAGACAGGTAATATTTTGTCCAGCGTCACATGGTTAAGATCTCCAGCGATTAGCACAAGCGCCTCGGGTTGCTGTGTTTGTAGTTTAGCAACAGCTTAGTGGATGTTGTCACTCGCTATCTCCACGTCCGCCCGAGGAGGGATGTAAACAATAACAACAATGACGTGTCCAAACTCTCTGGGCAAGTAATATGGACGCAGACTTACAGCCAACAGTTTGATGTCCCTGCAGCAAGTGGAGATTTTGATGTTTACATGTCCAGGGTTGCACCACCTTGTATTCACATAGAGAGCTGTGTTAATCTGCACTGCTGTTTAGCTTTAGCACGAAGGTGGACCTTTAATGTCAACCTCCATAATACTCCCCGGGTTCTCTTTTCAGCACAAGGCATGTAAAGTGATGTCCAGGCGCTGTTTCATGTTGAATGACAGCTGTATTTAGTTGTGCAGCACGTACATTTAGTCACATTACACTTTACACCCACAGTACAGTATTTCAACTACAGAGTTTGAATCACTGAATACTAACTGCGCTTACCTTGGAGTGTCCGGTGAGTGTGTGTGTGTGTGTGTCGGTGTGCCTGTGACTGATCAGTGCTGTGTCTCTCAGCCTCTCTGATGTGCTCCAGGTGGACATCTTTGAAATTTGTGGTGTAGCAGAGCGAATTCAAACTGATCTGCCACAGTACTTTAAATATTATATCAGTTAGAGAATTTGAGTTGATATGCTAGTTTTTTACGGGTCCCAGCACATAAAGGAATCAAAGGAAACAAAATTGTTGATTTGGCAATAAAAGCAACTAAACACCTTATATTATTGAATTAGAATTAACATTCAGTAAATCAGAAGTTAACAGTCTGACACGACTGAAAATCGGTGAGATGTGGCATATCATGTGGGACACTGACAGTAAGGGAAGGAATATGTGCAGAGTAGAAAGCAGAGTTAGATTCATAGGAAAAGGGGGCAGAACAAGAAGAGAAGAAATGATATTAACACGCATCGGGATTAGGCATATTAGGTTAAGTTATATACAGTTCAAGACAAGGCAACACCAGTCTGGTGTGTGTAGATCACGTAATCAGCTAGAGACTGTAGAGTGTGTATTATGAGGATGTGTGGCATGTAAATTGCATCAAGTTTAAATCTCTAGGAATGCGTAAATTAACATTACAACAATTATTAAAGTATGGTGATGACTGTAAATTGATTCATATTAAGTTATATAAAAACTGCAAGGTTATTTCAGAGTGCGATGTTTTGCTGAAAAGTCTTCACATTAAGAATTTGAAAATGGAGAGACAAACAAAGATAAGTGCTCAGGGTTTGGAGATACCGTTTTATGGATATGTAAATTCTCATTCACTCAACTCAGAGTTACTGCACACGAGGGGCGAGCAGCGCGATGTCACCTGTGTGTCCACCTGCGACCAAACTCCCTAATTATTAAGCTGACCGCCACGACCTCCCTCACAAACTGGTTCAAGTGACATACGTGTTGTATCAAACTCACTCTTCTGAAGTTGTACCCAAAAAATTAAAAACGTGCATCAATTTATACAAACCGATTAAGCAAATCCGGTGATCAGCAATAGATACAATGGACTTAATGGAACGTTATTTGTCACAAGGTAGAAGTTAAAGAAATTCTTTAAAAAAAATAAATAAAAAGGTTGATAAATAAGTAAATAAACATACACACACACTTTGGTCTAAACACACACCAGAATGACTATGAAGCAAGAAGAATAAAAAGAAGAAAAGTTCTGAATTGGCTACCACAGTCAGCGTGAGACATTAGCAGACGTATTACTGTTGGTATAAAGGAGCACCCCGTAGTGTTTCTTGACACACTTCTGAGGAATGATTTCAAAGATCTCAATTTTATTGTGTCAGAGAGAGGATGTGCAGAATTGTTCATAATGGCAATCAGTTTTGTTTTAATTCTCTCCTTAGCTATGAACTCCTGGGGGTCCAGGGTGCGTCCCATGACTGATCTTGCCCTTTAAATTAGCCTGTTCATTCAGTCGGCCTCTCTTGACGTGATGTACACAGCTCAGCACACCGCAATGTAGAAAATCACACTGGTCATCAGAAAGTGATTGAAGATGTGAATTATGTCATCTCCCACATTGAAGGAACGCGGCCTCCTAATTGAAAAGAGTCTGCTCTGCCCTTTCTTACAGAGTTAAAACACTTTTTACTTTTAACACGACACACATCCATCCCTGTTATGACGGTGCAGTTAAGGAGCTTAAGTCAGGTTAATCAGCTATTTAGTAATGGAGAAGGGATGGTCACAATTTAACAGGTTAATACACTTTATAACTTTTAGTGACAACAAGGTGGTTTTATTAAACCTAACGGCATAATCAAAATTTATGATTGATTCAGTGGGTAAAGAGGGGACTGGTGGCTTTTAATCAATTGAAACGGTTTGTCAGACCTACAGACAAAAATAGAAGATATGCACCATCAGTTACACCTGTCAGCCTAAGCTATCAAACCCCTAATTTCACTTGTTTGTCTTCTCCTGTTGCAGCTGCGCATTTTTAGCAAAGTTAAGTTCTTCTTTCATCTCCTCCCTCCTTACTTTTCTATTTCTTAACACAATCCTGTCCCCTACTTGTACAAACCTTCATTAACATAAATTGATAAGACAATTCTGGGACCCCAGCAGCACTGTATGTCTAATTCAAGTAGTGAATACTGCTGACCCACAACTCTGTAAGATGGTCTTCTTGTTTCAGAGCCTGTTGGACCGTCACTCCACTCCCAAGATTTTTCACATCTGATAATCTGAAATGAAGAGCAATGAGTTACTGTCAGCATGCTACAAACTGTCTAACTTTACATAAACCATAACATAGAACCTGTTCTAAAGTGATATTCAAGTGTCTTTAGACATAAGGGACAAAGTTTTAATGAAGTTAATTCCTGTTCTTTTCACAGAGAAAAAGAAAAAGCTGCTCTTTACTAGAACATCTCAATGGATGTGAACCGTGACACAAATATCATGGAGAAAATTCTAAATATTAAGGAGGACGACTGTGAGTGGGAGTCCATCTACCTTAAACAGGAAAGTCTGAGCATCAAGGAGGAGGACAGTGAACTGCAGTCAGTGAGCATTAAAGAAGAACCTGAAGAGAAGTCTGTCAGTATTGAGACACATAGCCATGTAAAAGAAGACAACCGTCATGATGGGTGTCAAGATGGAGTGGTGACCAGGTTAGACTCTTCTCAGAGCAGACACTGTTCATCTCCAGAGCCTTCTATCAATGTGAAGTCTGAATCACTAGAGTCTGAACCAAAAAGGGCTGAGGAAACTACATCTGTTAGGACTCAGAAAAATAAGCGACCACCTTCAAAGAAGTCTGGAAAAAGTAAGTGCAAAATAAAAATGTGTAAGATTTAGGGTGGGGGTTTATGAGCTTGAAAGGCTCTTGTGATTTTTATGAGAAATTTTGAAATGGAGGGAAAATACTTTATTTTATTGTGTGTTTAAATTTAGTGGGAGATTTTATCTATTGTTAGGTAAGGTTTAGCAATTTACTATTCTTCCATTTTAGTGACTTTATGCAAAAGTCTTCAGCCTATCCTCGATAAAGAGTGCTATACAAATGTCCAAGAGCAAGACGAAGGTATTGATCCCTCTGGAATTTCCTGGGTATCCATATTAATTCCTCTTAACAATGTAGTCCGATCGTCAACTAAGCTCTGATTTCAGACAGCCTCAGTTGTCCTAAACTACTGTAATAACACAAACAATCGGACGGCTTCTTGTCAGTCCTGAACACATCGTTTAAACATTCACAGTCCACTCCATGACCCTCTTATCTTTACAGACTGGTTGACCCTTCTTTAACAGTAATGACCTTTTTGTAGCTACTGATCATCAATGAATTTTAACCCATTCCTTCATTCCAAACCTTTTCAGATCCTTCATCCCTGAGAGCCCTTTTCTGATCAGTTCTCTTTAGGTCAGGCCACAGCATCCGATGTCTCTTATTGGCCATTCGAGAACACCAGTTACCGTATGTTTAATCCTTTCTGTTTTTGATTTCTTCCTGTGTTTGGGCTCATTGTCCTGTGACATCACTCAACTTTTGTTTTCTGTCAGATTTCTTGATAATATTTTCAGTTCAGTGACCATTGATCATGTCAAGTGTTCCAGGCCATGAAGGAACATGCAGGCCAAACCATGATGTTCCATTCGCCTTGAGTCTTTAGTATCAATGTCCACTTTTGTCTTACCTCCAAACATGGTGGTGTATGTTTTGGCCAAAGACTTTAAGTTTTTCTCATTCATTCATAGAACATTATCTGTTCTGGAACATCATGATGATCTTTTACAAGTTTTCAGATGTGCAGTGATGGTTTTGCTACTGTAGATTGCATTGATTTCCTTGGTGTTGCCCTTCTGTACACTACATTCTTACACTTTTCTCCTTAAGAACACATGGACAGAGACTTTCTCAAGTCCTGGAGACCTCTGCAGGCCCTTTGCTCTGCCTGTCTGGGTTCCTGTTCACCACTGCTTTCATGCTGTGATCTTTGTGGGTTGCCCATTCTAGTAGTGAGTATCCTCCATTTTTATAGACAGTATTTCTTTCTATGCATTGACGAACATCCAGGTGTTCCAAAATTCTTTTATCACATTTGCTAGATTTACACATCTCTTCAGTTCTTCTAAGGTTCTTGTGACATCCTTAAAGTATTTGGATGAAACGTCAAACCTTTGGATTACACATTGAAGCCCGGATTAGAGAAACAACTGTTGACATCATTCTTAAATCATAAACGGACAAAGGCTGTGTGTTCTGTGCTAGTCTGTGCTCCTTCTATGTGAGTGTGCATTAAATATGACTTTTGCTCCTAAACACTTTGTTTTTTTTTGGTAGCTATTAAGGAGCAGTGAAGCAGTTTAATAGTTTTCAACGTTTTTTTTTTCTATTTACAAGGGTGTTTTTTTTTTTTTGTGTGTGATTCACACAACAGCACGTGTTACTCCAGTCTTACTCGAACCTTTGGGTTTGTGGGGCAGAGGGTGGAGAAAGCTTTTGCAGTTGCCAGCAAGTCAGTGTCATAACAATAAACAGGCAAGAGTAACTGTGATTTCATAGCAGAAAGAAGTTAAACATTTTACATATGATGCAGGATGGATTCAAAGTAATTAAGAAAATCTCTGGAGAGGGAAATAAGGAGGTAAAAAAGAAGCTACAAAGGGAAAAATAAACTGAATAAGTCATTTAAGATGAATAACCCCAATGCTAACTGTAGTGCATTTGAGAGCAACCATTAGGAAAGATATGTCTAAAAGACAGTTAAAGAGAAATATTGCAACCAAAGACATTCTTTCAGTATTTTAGGAGTAAAGTAACAGTCAAGGAGGAAGTGAAGTGCCGCATGAACAATAAAGGGGAATTACAATACACAGATAGTGAAATATAAAATGCTGTAAACTTTCCATTTTCTGAAGATTTCATGTCTGAAAAAGTGGATAACCTCTCAGTTGTAACAGCGACTACTAAGTAGGTGTGACGATGCGGATTCTGCTACACGCTCCCATCTTGCTTCCGGTTCGGCCACACACCACCACGCTCCCTCGCTAAGTTGCGAGTATGGCGATTATTTATTTTAAAAACGACCTCTTGATGTGAACTGCTATAACACAGGAGGTACTGAGGGATTTGGAAATTGTAGAGACAGAAGTGCTGCGAAGATTGAATTGGTTGAAATCAAACAAATCACCAGGCCCAGATGCTATTTATCCTCAAATGCTTACAGAGTTTAGTGAATATATATATAATCCTTTGATGGATATTTTTTTAGTAGTCACTGCACACTGG
>JANRMT010062791.1:196187963-196204362 GCA_026402145.1 Polypterus bichir lapradei
GCACACTGGGACAATTTTTATGAACTGGAAAATGTAATCCCATTATATAGAAAGTGTGATTGGGAAAATTGAAGTATCAACAGGTCATTAAGCTTAACTTGCATCACAGGAAAATACATGAAAGGAATTATTAAGGAAAAGATTGAGTGACACATGACAAGAACAGGAGTTTTACTAAACAGTCAGCATGGATTCAGATGAAAGAGGTTGCGTTTTACTAATATGCTGGGAATCTATGAGGAACCAACCAAAGGATATGATCAAAGTGGAGCAGATGATATTATTTATCTGGACTTTCAGAAAGTATCTGATAAGGTGCCACTAAACTAAAAGAAGTGAAAGTTCAGGGTGTGGTGTGCAGAAGGGTGCAGAATTGGCTAAACACAGGAAGCAGAGGTTTATGGTGCGAGGAACCCTATCAGAACTGGGTGGTTATAAGAGTGGTGTCCTACAAGAGCCAGTGTGAGGGCCACTGCTATATAAATATATTGTCATTGGGAGACACCTGAATGGCCTAACTGCAGTGGGCTGGCGCCTTGCCTGGGGTTTGTTTCCTGCCTTGCACCCTGTGTTGGCTGGGATTGGGTCCAGCAGACCCCCATGACCCTGTAGTTAGGATATAGCGGGTTGGATAATGGATGGATGGATAGCCTAAATGATAGAAATACCACGCCAGACCAGAGGCGGCAGGGTGCGCTGACTGTCTCTCTCAGTCTCTCTGCATGGAAAATCCTGCAGGGTTCTGGCACCAATGATGACGTCACTTCCGGTTTCGGGTCTGATGACGTCATTTTCCTTACTGGCCTTTAAAACTGCCATCTTACCTCCATAATATCCAAACTATTTTGGACTCAAACCTGAGAACATCTCTTTCCATTTTTCTTTAGTTTTGCAGCCGGGAAACAATAAACGGGTGGCTGCCCCAAACCTTTATGATGTCTGTGACTCATCTTTGTGACAGTGGCTTTTTAATATCGGTTGAATTTTCCTAAATCTATCGTGTAACTCCGCGATACATTCTAATATTTTGGTAGAGGGAGGAGCCTCTTCTTCCCATCCTTCTTTTAAAATATCCAATATTCCCCAAGGTTGTCGTCCTTTTA
The DNA here is from genome assembly GCA_026402145.1 of Polypterus bichir lapradei. Classification (NCBI taxonomy): domain Eukaryota; kingdom Metazoa; phylum Chordata; class Cladistia; order Polypteriformes; family Polypteridae; genus Polypterus; species Polypterus bichir. Next base: position 196,189,067 of record JANRMT010062791.1, read on the forward strand.
ACAATTCAAAAAAAGAGGACCCTGTTCCTGCTGACCACCTTGCGGAGCATTTGTTTAAGAGTCTGATTAAATCTCTACTAGACCATCGGTTCTTGGATGATACACTGTGGACTTTAAATGCTTTATTTTAAGTAACTTGGCTATTTCCCTAAATGTTTTCCGACGTGCAAGGCGTCTCTTGTTCTGTAAGGACTTCTTAGGGATTACAATTTCCTGTGCGATAGCTTAAGATGTGGCTGAGCACAAGGGAACAGCCTCTGGATATCGAGTAGCATAATGATATAAATGATTTGGATAGGAATAAAAATAACAAGGTGATTAAGTTTTCAGATGATGCCAAGGTAGGTGGATTTGGCAGATAATCGAGAATCTGTTGAATCATCACAATAGAGGGATTTGGACAGTACACAGGCTTGGGCAGATTTGTTAAAGATGAAATTTAATTTAAGTAAATGCAAAGTATTACATGTAGGAAGTAAAAATGTATGGTTTGTTTACACAATGGAAGGTCTTCTGAGAAGGATTTATGAGTTGTAGTGAAGTCATCAGCACCGACTCCTAGAGAGTTCAGAAGTCATTAAGAAGGCTAAGAGGATGTCAGGTTATTTAGCACCCTGATGTGTGGAGTACAAGTCACAGGAGGTTATGCAGAGGCTTTATAAAACACCGCAGGCCTCATCTGGAGTACTGTGTGCAGTTTTAGTCTCCAGGCTACAAAACAGACTTAGCAGAGGTAGACAAGTCCAGTGAAGAGTGACTAGGCTAATTCTAGGGATGTTGAGGTATGAGTTATTGTGCTGATGCGGGTTATGCTCCATGCTACCATCTGCCTTTTGGGAGCTCTTGAACCCGACACCGTCGGTAATGTCACCGATGAGCTGGACAGTGAGACACAACAATGTAACAAGGGGATGGTGCATAAAGTGCAAAGCGCTTTTATTAAAACAACAATCAAAATCAAGACAGTGTTCAAATAAATAAGTGCAGCGTCTCTTAAAAATCTTCAATTGAATAATCCAATAATTGCTGTGAATTGTGGAGGTTAAAAACAAATAAATCCTTAAAAAACAAGATTAAAACAATGCATTTCCTCAGGCTATGCACCAGGGGAGCCACCCTACTTACAGCTGACCTTCTTTCTGCCTTCTCCTGCTGGTCTGCTCGCCTCGCTGATCCCTGGCTAAAGTGGGCTTCACCTGACCATGACTTGGGCTCCCCAGTGACCAGGGCACTCACACTGGGGCTTTCACATTCCAAGTCCCGACTCCCACTGCCTTCCCGGCCTAATGTGCCGAGCCATCCTCCTTCCAGTCACTCCTGTTCCTCAGTAATGCTCAGCAGGAGCGACCACTTCTGCCTGCTTCTGGGGTGCCGGCCAAACACCCAGGCTCACTGCTCAGCTGCAGGTGTTCTCTACTACGAGCACCTTCACTCATTCATGCACCGGTTTTCTTCTCCCTACTTCCTGCCTTCTCTCCTTCTCAACCTCTGTCCATTTTTTATTTCTTCTATTATTTCTTCCCTTTCTAGCTGCCTCACGCTTCTATTTATCACGGAGATGTGGATCAGATGTGGCAATTGGCAGCTCCCAGCATCAATTACTGATGCAGACAACTCCTCACCTGTGCTCTTAAGTGAGGACCGTCCGCATTACGAATTACGCGAGAGCCGCTCCGGCCACACATACTATGCTCCCTTTGTAAACTGCGGGTGTGGCGATTATTTATTTTAAAAAGTGGCCTGTTTGACTTGAGCTGTGCACCCCGCTATACCACAGTTATCAGAAAGTTTGAGTTCAGACTTTTCAGTTTAAGCAAATGGAGATTAAGAGGAGGAATGACTGAAGTATTTAAAATCATGAAGGTAATTAAAGCAGTCGAGCTCTACTTGGCTGATAATTTAAAAAGAGTTCAACAAGAACAGGAAGACACAGTTGGAAAGTTAAGGGGAAATTTTACATAAACATCAGAGAGTTTTTCTTCACACAGAGAACCACAGACATGTGGAATAAATTACCAAGTAGTGTGGAGAGAAGGACTTTAGGGACCTTCAAAACTCGAGTTAATGTTGTATTAAAGAAACTAGGTGTATCAGATTAGAAGATTGGGATGACTTGCCAGTTCTCAGAAATTTTTTTTGTAAAAATTTCCAATTTTTGTTTACACAAAGGAAATTAACTTTGCAAGGCTCTCTCTCTTTGTTTAGCGTACTCCTCTGTATGAGAAGGGTGTCTCTGGCCATTAGACTCACAGTACATCAAGGCAACTCATGTACTCTTAATTTAAGAAACAGAATAATACAATTTGTTGATAAACACAAGGATTATTTAAATTTGGTAACTGATTATTTGTTGACAGTGAAGAAAGGACACAGACAGATGAGACTTACAAGCATATCACAGAAGAGATTGCTTCTTTACTTTCTGTTTAGGGTTCTAATTTGTCTTGGCTCAGATAAACAGTTTTATCATACCAGGGCCTTAAAGATTATCTCTGATATTTTGTGGAGTTGTTGCTGTTGTTGTTCTGGGTTCAAATGGTCCTTTTCTCTCTTCAGAGTTCACTCTTCGTATTTGGTATCTGTTCCTTTGTTCATGTGCTGTGATTCTGTCTTTCTCAACTCACTGTTAGGCACTTTACTATTCCCTCTGCACCTCTCTGGCACAAGAGGGTTTGTACTGAAACTCCCATCTTGTAATAATGGTTCTTTTTAAGTCTTGCCAGACTGCTCAGGGACTAGAACAGAGGTTGGGAAGAGTGGCTCTTAGAGTCAGTTCAGGGCGTCCATGTCCAAGGCTCTATGGAGAGGAGCTTCCAGGTCAAAGAAAGTTTGTGAACTGTTTGCTCTGCACAGTGTGGTCGGTTTCTCACACCAAAAGGGAGCAAATTGTCAGCTTTCAGCCTACAAACAGAAATCATTGTCTGATTTTTGGCTCCCCAGAGAGAACATATGCTCAGTCTTCATCCATCAAACGAGACAGAAGAGGTGAATGCAGCTACATTTAAAGGAGGGTGTAGCCCCTGGTGATTGGATTAAAGCCCCTTCTAGCTGCAGATCCAGGGCCTACTTATAGCCTCGTTATTTTTTCTCTCACAAACAGGCAGGTTCAGTTCTTGGTTACAAGCCTAAGATGAAAGTCAATTTAGGTGTTGATTTGTTTGATGGACACTCTGAAAAGCTGCAGCCTCTACTCTGATTTACACCTTTGTGTTTAGATGAAGTACTGGGCTGATAACTGGTATGAGCTGCGCTTCAGCCATTCATTCAGGATTACAGGGTGAGGGGGTGCAGCTGACTTTCTGCATCCTTATTAAATCTTCTGTCTTACCAGGTCTTGAGTGTCACTAAAAATCCAATTAAAATGGCGATGCCCACTTTGACCTGCACAGTCATGGAGTATCTAGTGTTGTGACATAAACACTTGATGTGTGGCCTGTGCAGCTCCCCCTCCTAGGCATTGTGTGGCAGGTGGTCTGTGTGTCTCAGTGACCCTTGTATGATGTCTGGAGATTTGTGCTGCTGACCGGAACAATAAAGTGTAATTGTGACATTGGTGACCAGTATTTTGATTATTTAAATTGTGCTTATTTGTGATGAGCAAGACAGCATTTTTCATAGTTTTGTAGAAAAGAAAATGCTATAAATTAGTTACTGTCTCTTATGACTTCTTCTAGTCTCTTATTTTAAAATACCAGCATAGTGAAATGTCCATTTAGTAAACTGTGCATGATGGTCAAATGTTAAGACTTTGTGTTTTGATGACATCATGTATTTTGAACTCTTCGTTCACTGCATTTGTTAGGCCTTACATCCGTCTTATTGTGTGTGTCTTGTTGCCTTTGTTCATTGGACATTACACCCTGGCATAGGTGCCACACATTTTATTGTTATATATGTATTTAGAAATGGTTGTCTAATTGTTATTTTCTCTTTGAAGAATATGAGAAAATAAAGCAATTTTGCTGTATATAACATTTTTTTTCTTTCTGAAGTTGCTGTATATAATTTTAATTTAATCCTTTTGCCTTTGTTAATTTACTTAACAAGCAGTGGAGCAGTGAGATAAGCTGTTTGTGCTGACTGTTCAGTTTTACCACTCCTCAGGTTGGCATGATTGGTCTGCCTCAGTGGTCCTCCCAGTGATGTTGTGTGGAGATTTGTGCTTATGACTGGGTAAGTCTAAGAGGAGATGGCAGACAAAGAACAATCCATGAATGGCCCTCTTGCTCATCTTGATCTATTCACACAACTTGTAGAGATTGAATTTCCTAACAGCAACACTTGCACAGTGGCATACAAACGTTCAGGCACCCTGGGCAAAATTTCTGTTACTGTAACCAGCTAAGTAAGTAATAGATGACCTGGGGTCTGATGTATAAACGGAGCGTACGCAGAAAAATGTTGTGTAAGAACGTTTCCACGTTCAAATCGCGATGTGTAAAATCTAAACTTGGCGTAAAGCCACGCAAATTTCCACGGTACCTCATACCCTGTCGTACGCTAGTTCTCCGCTCGGCACATTACTGATGCGACTTTATAAATACAGTAATCCCTCCTCGATCACGGGGGTTGCGTTCCAGAACCCCCCGCAATAGATGAAAATCCGCGAAGTTGAAACCATATGTTTGTATAGTTATTTTTATATATTTTAAACCCTTATAAACTCTCCCACACTGTTAACATTATTAGAGCCCTCTAGACATGAAATAACACCCTTTAGTCAAAAGTTTAAACTGTGCTCCATGACAAGACAGAGATGACAGTTCTTTCTCACAATTAAAAGAATGCAAATATATCTTCTCTTCAAAGGAGCGCCGTCAGGAGCAGAGAATTTCAGAGAGAGAGAGCGCTCGCAAAGAAAAGCAAACAATCAAAAAATCAATACGTGTGCTTTTAAGTATGCCGAAGCACCGCAATAAAGCGGCATTTTTTAGAGGAGCGTCAGTATCTTCTAAGCAGCCTCTGTGCAAACAGCCCCTCTGCTCACACACCCTCCATCAGGCACAGAGAATGTCAGAGAGAGAGAGAGAGAGGCAGAGACAAGCAAACAATCAAGCACCGCGCGGGAAGCATATCTTATAGCATTGAGGAGTTTTAGTTAATTTGTAATACATGCTCTGATTGGGTAGCTTCTAAGCCATCCGCCAATAGCGTCCCTTGTATGAAATCAACTGGGCAAACAAACTGAGGAAGCATGTACCATAAATTAAAAGACCAATTGTCCGCAGAAATCCGCGAACCAGCGAAAAATCGGTGCTATATATTTAGATATGCTTACATTTAAAATCCGCGATAGAGTGAATCCGCAAAAGTCGAAGCGCGATATAGCGAGGGATTACTGTACACTGAAACTAACCGCATATTGTTTATTAGTGTAACGCATCTGATTTTAATTAACCTGTAACAATATAATGGTTCAGGGAATAGCCATAGTATTCTAAATACCATAACTGCTTTAGCGTTTGTTACTCTCACTGCACCTTCTTCTTCTTTCAGCTGCTCCTGTTAGGAGTTGCCACAGTGGATCATCTTTTTTCATATTACTCTCACTGCACCACTCGGAGTATTTATATCACTGTATCTGAGTGTGAATCACAGCAGCAGCTGATCGGAAAGAGAATTATCGGTATACAGCATCAAGCACACGCTGCCTCAGCCACGGCAAAATGTTTCAAAGCCTTTCCTATACAGACCTCTTGGTTCAGAAACCATTTCATCCCAAGAACTATAAACGCACACAATTAATTGCTCCTTGTAGAACTGTTTATACTTATAAGTACAATTACCCCACTGTAAACTTGCATTACAGTTATAATATTGCACAACCTGCGCCACTTTAAAAAGCGCGCATTTACATATGATGACAATTTGATTTTTAAGATGAAATGCAGCAAAATATGTTGATTTATATTATACAGATAAAACTCTAACTTCATTTAAATAATCTATATTGTTAATAATTAAACATGTGAGGACACGGTGCCGTAGCGCTAGCAAGTTCACGTGTTGTTCCTGCCTCGCACTGTATATTTACTAAGGCTGGCACGACACTGGAAGGATAGATGGATAGAATAATTAAACACGTACTATGAAGATATTTCAGTGTTCCTTAAACGTTTTGAAGAAACGTCGTTGTAAGCTTACAGATGGCTTTACGTCTATTACAGAGCTGATTGTGTGGCGATTGGGTATTTGGGGAAAGAGAAGTAAGGACAGGAATTGGAGGTTAGTACGTTTGAAAGAAATAGTACTGCTACAATAAATTATTTCATTAAAGGTTGCGGATGGCGCAACAGCATCTTGTGTGCGAGATGAACAATCACTGTGCCATCGTGTTCCCATGTTTAATAACATGCTTTCAATCCAATCATCATGAAAAAGATATCAAGTACTAGCAGAATACCCGCGCTTCGCAGCGGAGAAGTACTGTGTTAAAGAAGTTATGAAAAAGAAAAGGAAAAATTTTAAAAATAACGTAACTTGATTGTTAATGTACAGTAATTGTTTTGTCATTGATATGAGTGTTGTTGTCATATCTATCTATATATATATATATATATAGCAGAATACCCGCGCTTCGCAGCGGAGAAGTAGTGTGTTAAAGAAGGTATGAAAAAGAAAAGGAAAATTTTTAAAAATAACGTAACATGATTGTTAATGTAATTGTTGTGTGTGTATATATATATATATATATATATATATATATATATATATCAAAATACATATCTATATACATATCTACATATACATATATATATATGCATACCTATCTACATCATATATACACACACATATACATACATACATACACAGACACACACATATATATAATTTGTGTGTGTGTGTGTGTATACACATACATACAAACATACACACAGGTATATATAAATATATGTGTATATATATATATATATACTAGCAAAATACCCGCGCTTCGCAGCGGCGAAGTACTGCATTAAAATTTTTATTAAGAAGAAAATTTAACCTTTTTAAACTGAGGGAAAATATGCCAATAATTATTTGTTAAGGATCTCTTTGTATACCACATTGTGAATTCGGCCATCTGGTTGTAACATGACCAAGCTGTGCGCTGAGCTTACTCTTGAGCATGCAACTTACAGTTGGCCATGTGAACAGTAATCTTATCTCAAATCTCACAGCTTGGATTGCTGCTGTCATAATCAGTTTGAGGTTCATGGTTTGTTTCAATTACGACAGTATTTGCAGGACTTGTGTTGAAGTGACATTCGGCATCTGTCAAGCGTTGTAAGCTTACAACCGGTTTCATCGATAACTTCACATCCAGCTTTTGAGAGTTTAAACATTCATAAACATCAAAGTGTCCACTACTGAAATCGTCACCTGTGAATGTAAGATGTTTAAGAGGCATTGGCGGTTGTCGAAAGGTGTAAAATATTTGACCATTTCGGTACACTTGAAAGCACCAACCGAACAATTCAGCGGCAGCCATCAACTCACATGCAGAACCATAGGTGAAGGGCTTAAGCATTTCACTCTTCTAGTGCTCCTGTACCGTCATCAGTCCACACCTTGAACCTGTCCCAGTCATTCAATACATAAGACACAATGTTCTTCCGGATATCAAGAGTGAGCCTGATATGGCCGTGCAATATGTAACACAGAGAATGGAAAAGGTAGGTGCCATCTCCGGGCAAGGAAACCACTCGGTAAGTGACAGTTCTTTGATCGATGGTGATTACCTCGATAGACATGGTAATGGGGGTTGGAATGATGAAGGAAATGGGTACCTGAGTAACGTAAAGTAAGTGTAAAATACCTATACAATAACTATAATTGTAATAAACAAACAATAAAACAGCGGAGAAGCCGTGGATTAAACAAAAAGGCTGTAGTTATCAGCAGGGAGACGTGAATCCCGTGGTGAAGCAAGGAAGGGAATGTAGAGACTGGAGCGATGGACGGCCTTATATAGGCAGGCAGCCAACAACGTGGGAGGCGTTGGGATGGGGGACCCAACGCCGCCTCACATGGTGACCAAGCTGCAGGCTATGGACGTATATATGTACGTAAGTAGGATTCAGTTAGCGTTGGGAACCCGTGTACCAAATTTCTTGAAGATGGGCCCATAAGTAACAAAGACTGTTGAAAAGTTCAATATGGCGGCCGACAGTGGCATCATACCACTGAAATAAGTACGTACATTGGTTTCGGTTAGTGCAGGGAAGCCACCTACCAAATTTCGAGAAGATGGGGCCATAAATAAGAAAATTCAACATGGCGGACGTTGTTGAACGTTATGACCGTTACGCGTAGAATTTCGAAATGAAACCTGCTTAACTTTTGTAAGTAAGCTGTAAGGAATGAGCCTGCCAAATTTCAGCCTTCTACCTATACGGGAAGTTGGAGAATTAGTGATGTTGGAAAATTCAATATGGTGGCTGACAGTGGCGTCATACCACCGAAATAAGTACGTACATTGGTTTTGGTTAGCTCAGGGAAGCCACCTACCAAATTTCGTGAAGATGGGGCCGTAAATAAGAAAGTTCAACATGGCGGACGTTGTTGACCGTTATGACCGTTATGCGTAGAATTTCGAAATGAAACCTGCTTAACTTTTGTAAGTAAGCTGTAAGGAATGAGCCTGCCAAATTTCAGCCTTCTACCTATACGGGAAGTTGGAGAATTAGTGATGTTGGAAAATTCAATATGGCGGCTGACAGTGGCGTCATACCACCGAAATAAGTACGTACATTGGTTTCGGTTAGTACAGGGAATCTGCCTACCAAATTTCGTGAAGATGGGGCCATGAATAAGAAAGTTCAATATGGTGGACGTTGTTGATCGTTATGACCGTTACGCGTAGAATTTCAAAATGAAACCTGCTTAACTTTTGTAAGTAAGCTGTAAGGAATGGGCCTACCAAATTTCAGCCTTCTACCTACACGGGAAGTTGGAGAATTAGTGACGTTTGGAAAATTCAATATGGCGGCCAACAGTGGCGTCATACCATCGAAATAAGTACGTACATCGGTTTCGGTTAGCGCAGGGAAGTCACCTACCAAATTTCGTGAAGATGGGGTCAGCCTTCTACCTACACGGGAAGCTTGAAAATTGGTGACGTTGGAAAGTTCAATATGGCGGCCGACAGTGGCGTCATACCATCGAAATAAGTACATACATCGGTTTCGGTTAGTGCAGGGAAGCCGCCTACCAAATTTCGTGAAGATGGGGCCATAAATGAGAAAGTTCAACATGGCGGACGTTGTCGACCGTTATGACCGTTACGTGTAGAATTTCGAAATGAAACCTGCTTAACTTTTGTAAGTAAGCTGTAAGGAATGAGCCTGCCAAATTTCAGCTTTCTACATACATGGGAAGTTGGAGAATTAGTGATGAGTCAGTCAGTCAGTCAATCAGTCAGTCAGTCAGTCAGTCAGTGAGTGAGTGAGGGCTTTGCCTTTTATTATTATAGATACATCTCAGTATTTTAATTATTCAGAGAGCTGTAATATCACGAATGTAATGGATTCTGTATCCTATCGGAGAAAGAGAAAGAACGGAAGCATGTAGTGATTCACACACACAGAGCACATAGATGATCAAACAGAAAACAAAGCATTTAACATGCTACTTCAGTTACGATTTGAGAAACTAGTAAATTAAATGATTTTAAGATGAAGTTTATGATGTTCTGCTTTAATGACAAAATAAACTACGTGATTAAAGTGGAAATTTTGAGATTAAAGTTGACATTTTGTGCTTTTTTCCCATTGTGTGCCTATTTTTTTTTTTTTTTGTCTGTACCCTAATAAGCTTTCATATGACACTCAGGCGGTGGGCTACAACTCGCCTTTTCACGGCGACTTTGATATGTGACTTCTTTTTTATTTTGGCACTGTGTGACTTTGTGAACTTGAGCTTTCAAGTTTCTCCGACATGCTATGTCACTCGATCAACTTCCTTTTGTTGTTTATTCCACTGTTTAAATTAACAAATAGTATGTTTTTCCTTTGCCTCCACTTGGTATTCTCTGAAATTCTTATATTTTCTCCCGTGCTTTTCCTATTGTCTTTTCATAGAACGCTGAGCTTAAGGGCTATTTATATTGATTTGCATATTCAAAAAGGCATAATTCAGGGAGGAATTGGGGTGGGACAGCAGGCACGTGCATGTGCGCTACTTTTCACTCTGACCAGGATTTATATAGTGGAAGAACATGGAAGTTGGAGTACGCACAGATTCCTGCATCTGGATGTTTCTGTGTGTAAGCATATTTCGGATTTTGTGCTTACGTCATATTATATTGCGAATTCTACGCACGGCGTTATGCATGAGGCCCCTGATCTCCAAAAGCCATAAAGTTGAAGATGACAAATTTCTTTAATATTTTAAGCAAGATTAATTTTTATTTCCATCATTTACCTAAAATAACGAAAAAGGTAAAAGGGCACGAAGGAAAAGTGGGGGCACCTGCATGGTCCTACTTAGTAACACCCTGTTTGGCACGAAGCACAGTCGGTAAACAATTTGTGGCCGGTTAAAAGTCTTTCAGTTCTTATTTGGGGGATTTTCATCCACTCTAATTTACAAAAGGCTTCTAGTTCTGTGAGATTCTTGGGCCGTCTTGCATGCATTGCTCTTTTGAGTTCTATTCTCTGTGAAGCCCAGGGTGTGTACAGCCACCCTAACCTGACACAGACAGGCAGGACACAAGTTTCTCCACACAGCACACCTTTATTTACATGCGAGAAGCATTTTCTTTGCTCCTCACAAGAGCACAATGTCCACAACACCAAGAACAGTCTTTCTTGCCTCCAGTCCTTTTAACCTCCACTCCTCCTCACAGGTTTTGTCCTCCTTCCTTCCTACTCTGGCCATTGAGTAGTGGTGACTGGCCCCTTTTATAGGGCACCCAGATTGACTCCAGGGGCCTCATGCATAATGCGTAAAATTCACACTAAAACATGCCATACGGACAAAAGCGGAAATGTGCGTATGCACAAAAAAATCCAGATGCATAAATCTGCGCGTATGCCAACTTCCATGACTTCAGCTCCATAAATCCTGGTCAGCGTAAAAAGTAACACACACGCCTGCCACCACTCCTCATCTCCTCCCAGAATTACGTCTCTTTCAATATGTAAATCAATATAAATAGCCCTTAAGCTCACCGATCTGTGAAAAGACAATGGCAAAAGCAAGGGGGAAAATAGAAGAATTTCAGCGAATACCAATACGAAAGCTCAAGTTCACAAAGTCGCACAGTGCCCGAAAAAAAAAAAAGATGTCAGATATCAAAGAGTAAACATCGCATCTGTGGTGCTCTTTCTTGGCGTGAAACCATACTGCTGCTCACTAATCATCACCTCACTTCTTAACCTAGCTTCCACTACTCTTTCCCATATCTTCACGCTGTGGCTCATGAATTTTTCCCCCCTGTACTTACTACAGATCCTGCACATCCCCCTTAATCTTAAATATCTGCACCAGTACACTTCTTCTCCCATCTTCAGGCATTCTCTCACTTTCCAAGTTTTAATTTAGCAATCTGTTTAAAAACTCCAATGCCATCTCTCCTAAACACCTCCATGCTTCCACAGGTTTGTCATCTGGACCAATGGCTTTTCCATTCTTCATCCTTTTCATTGCTTTATAATGTAATAAACATATTTTGCTGTATTTCATCTTAAAAATGATTTTGTCATCGTATGTAAATACGCGCTTTATAAAGTGGCTGAGGTTGTGCAATATTATAACTGTATCACAAGTTTACAGTGAGGTAATAGTACTTCTAAGTACAAACAGTTCTACAAGGAGCACTTGAACTGATTGAGTGAGTTTAGAGCTCTTGGGATGAAACTGTTTTTGAACTGCAGTGTCCCTACAGGAAAGGCTCTGAAGCGTTTGCCATATGAGAGCAGTTCAAATAGACAGCATGCCTTAGGCAGCATGTGCTTGATGCAGTATCCTGATAATTCTCTTTCTGATCAACTGCTGTAGAGCTGTAATTCCACACTCAGATACAGTGGGATGAATACTTGAGAGTAACAACGCTAAAGACATTTGGTATTTGGAATAGTTTGGCCATTCCGTGAACCATTATATTATTACAAGTGTGGACTCTAGAGGCGCTGTTGCCCCGTTGAGCCCACCAGACAGATATCCAAGACACACTTTTAAAAGCACTAAGAAGATTTTTTAATAATATTTCTTCAAATATAGTGCACAAAGCACCACACACTCCGCGATTCTCCAATAAATCAATAATCACAGTAATAATAAACAATGACCAATCCTCCACTCTCAGCAGCTCCGTTCCTCTACCACCCAACACCGGCTCAATCTGCTGGGTTTCCCACAATCCCTTTAAAGTCCATGACCCAGAAGTATTCCTTCTCCGTGTCAAACGCCTTCTTCAAGTATCCTGGAAGTACTGCAGGTTTCCGTACTCGTGACTCTGAAGTACTTCCGGGTTAGCGTCACGGTAATGTTCCCCAGGTTCTTGGTGAGCTCACACTGGCAGCACCCACGGCACCCAACAGGGCTGAAGAGACTGACTCCATGTCCCATACTTCCCTGCGGGAATCCAAGGAACCATTTCCTTCCAGGGGAGCTACCATCTAACGTCCCGGGGGATGTAGTGCCCTGAAATGGCTGGTTTCTTCAGTTGAGGGACGTCCCGGCCGGACTGAAATGCCGGCCGTCCATCACACAGGTTAATTACATTCAGATGCCTTAAATTAATTAACAATATGTGGTTAATTTCAGTGTATTTGATAAAGCCACGTCATGGATGTGGATCTAAAAAAGAAAGGGAAACCACACTGGAACCACTGGAACAAAAGCACTACGTTGACGCTGGGTGCCGCCAGTTTACAAAACCAAGCGGGAAACTTCCATATGCCAAGGATTTAGCTGGCATTAAAATATGCATGGCTTTACACCAAATTTAGTTTTTATACATCACGATGTGAGCGTGGAAATGGGAGTATGCAACCTTTCTATACACGAGGCCCCAGGCATCCAATAACCTTCTTCCTGCAAGACCTCCTGGTGTGGCGGAAGTGCTGCTAAACAGGGCCCAGTAAACATCCAGGCACCTCCTGGAGGTGGCAATGGGCCACAGAAAGGTTGTGCTTCCATGCTCCAAACCTGTGGCTCTGTTGCAAGCCAAGTGGGCTGCCCTCTATCGGTCTGGGGGAGACAGTATCTATACTAATAAAAGGCAAAGCCCTCACTGACTGACTAACTCACTCACTCACTCACTCACTCACTCAATCATCACTAATTCTCCAACTTCCCGTGTAGGTAGAAGGCTGAAATTTGGCAGGCTCATTCCTTACAGCTCACTTACAAAAGTTAAGCAGGTTTCATTTCGAAATTCTACGCGTAATGGTCATAACTGGAAGCTGTTTTTCTCCATTTACTGTAATGGAGATGAGCGCGAAGGCTTTGGTGGCGGAGTTTCGTGTGACATCATCACGCCTCCCACGTAATCATGCAGTACGTAGAAAACCGGGAAGACCTCCAAAAAGCGCTGAAGAAAACATGCATTATATAATTGAGAAGGCAGCGAAACAATAAGAAGCGAGCGAGTGACATACAACTATATTCATGAGTGATGCTACTACGGAAACAAAGCACAGTGTAAACCTAAACTTTAAATTAAGTTCATAGACAGGCTGCCGCTTGTAATTTAGTGCCTGCCCATATAAGGCCGTCCGTCAGTGGCAATCCAATAGAAACACTGCCACTAAATATTCACGGGTGAAGGACTGTGCTTATGCAGAGGAAGATGAGATGGTCAGGGTGGTGTTTGGCACAAACTCAGCGAAACTGCGAGAGAAAGTTTTAAGTGCCGGGACTTCGGTAACATTAAATACAGCCGTGGACATAGCACGACATGGCACCAGCACAGCTGGGAAACTTCGATGCATGTACACCGAGCGGCTCACGTGAACTGACGCAGTGCACAGACAAAAAGCAACAGTTCCAAAGAGCGCTGAACAAAAACCGAATTACACAATTGAAAAGGCAGCAAAAGAATATGAAGCGTCTGATACCTACAAGCATATTCATAAGTGCAGCTACTGCGGAAACAAAGCACATGGTGGAAAAAGTGAATGTCCCGCTAAAGGAAGACAGTGTAAAAAAAAAAAACCATGCATGCAGTGTGTCAGTTCTCAGATAAAGAAGAAGCCGAGCTGTTTATTGATGCAGTAAGAAACGAATCGATAAATGAAACCTGTCATCTTTACAACGATTGACAAACACGGAATGTAACTTGAACACAACACATCCTACAAATACGAACCTGATTGAAAGAAATAATGATAATCAAGTCCTTGATGACAGCAACACTCAATAACACTCACAAAACAATTACTGTATATTGACAGTCATGTTACGTTATTTTTAAAATGTTCCCTTTTCTTTTTTCATAGCTTCTTTAACACACTACTTCTCCACTGCGATACGCGGGTATATATATATGTATATATACCCCGATCTACATACTCGAATAATGGATACTTTATTCGCCATCAATGATTGTTTTGGTAAAGCCATACTCAGTGTATTCATTAGATGAACGGTAAAAAAGTAAGAGCGAGGGGAGGGTGACTTATTGAGGCATGCAGGCAAAACCACAATAGCACGCGGGCTCGATGTACGAAAAAATATATGTTTTCAAGTTCTATTTAGTCCATATATGTCAAACTCAAGGGCCGCGGGCCACATCCGGCCCGGCGTGTAATTATATCCGGCCTGCGAGATCATTTTATATATTGTATTACTGTATTGTTATTAATGGCCCGGGTATATGAAGTGCTGGTAACACAATAAACTACAGATCCCATAATGCAGCGCTTCAGCTGCCTTGCCGAACACTTACCGCGTTAATCAAGTCTAGCTTATGATGCTGCAAGTTATTGCGAAGCTAGCCCACACGATGCTGAAGAGAAAAGGTGATTCTGAAAATAGAGCCTTTAAAAACCGATGGGAGGCTTTGTATATGTTTACTAAAATTGCCAGTAAACCCGTGTCTCTCATTTGTGGAACTAATGTGGCTGTAATTACAGAATTTAATCTAAGACGGCATTATGAGACAAAACATCAGGATAACCTGAAAGACCTGAATGCAATGCAAAAGATACAGAAAGCAGAAGAGTTAAAGAAGAATCTGACACTTCAGCGGACGTTTTTACCCGTGCACAATCACAAAGTGATTTCAAGTGAAGCTGCTTTTATGGGAGACACAAATGCACCAGTGCAACTTGCCCCACTTTCCCTGTTGCCAAGTAATGTTGAACCAA
>JANRMT010062791.1:196209362-196235338 GCA_026402145.1 Polypterus bichir lapradei
TATATATATATATATATATATATATATATATATATGTGACAGCAACACTCATCACTCACAACAGTGACAAAACAATTACATTGACAATCATGTTACGTTATTTTCAAAATGTTTCATTTTCTTTTTCATTACTTCTTTAACACACTACTTCTCCGCTGCGAAGCGCGGGTATTTTGCTAGTCCAGAATAAGTCCTCTCCCCCTGTCTTTCTGTGCTGAAGGCATCCCTGCTGGGAATGGGCCCAGGCAGTCTGTCACACCACAGATAGTCGTTAATGTTCAGATCATGGAACTAAGAGAGCCATGACAAAACATTAAGCTTGGGCCTTTGTGAATTCTGGGGTGCAGTTCTGATCATTATCCTTTTGTAGAAGTCATACTGTTTTCATTTTTAGCTTTTATAGATGGTGTGATGTTTGCTTCAGAATTTTCTAATATTTAATTGGATCCATTCCTCCCTCTACCAGTAAATGGTTCCCGGTGCTCCTGGCTTCAACACAAGCCTGAAATGTGATTGAACTTCTCCCATCCTTAACAGTCAGAGACGTTTTCTTGTCTTGGAATTCTGTGCTGTTTTTCTTCAAACACACCTTTGCACATTGTGGTCAAAAAGTTCTATTTTGACTTCATTGTTCCACAGGACATGTTTCCAAAAGGCATCGGGCTTGTTTAGATGTTCATCTGCAAACTTTGAATTTTGTGGTCAGTACACAGGAAATTTTCTTCTGGTGGCTCTTTCCTGAAGGTTATATTTGTTGTGGTGTCGCTGCACAGTAGAATAGTGCATCACCACTCCAGAGTCTGACTACAAAAGACCACCAGGAAGCTTTAAGACACAAGGGTTTAGATTTGCCATTCTACCAATGCTATGAGCAGTTGTCTTGGAAAGTTATCTTGGTCTTCCTGACCTCAACTTGATTTCCACCATTGCTGTTAACTGCCATCTCTTAATAACGTTACCAACTGAGGAGGTGGCTACCTGAAAACTCCTTGACATCTTCTATAGTCTTTTCCTGCTTTGTGACTATAAATGATTTTATTCCTCAGAGTGTCAGACAGCTGCTTAGAGGAGCCCATGGCTGCTGATTGCTGGGACAAGGTTTGAGGAGTCTGAGAATTTACAGCTTTGAATTTTGCATCACCTGACCATTCATAATAATGATTGTGCCAAAGCCCTAAGGAGCTAATTAGGGTCTGACATCTGGGGGAAAAAAGATACCTGAGACCTGCAATCTCTTGGGGTGCACAAATATTTCTGGGATACTCCTCCTTTATTCACTCTACAAATCAAAAATACGACACAAGTCTTGTTTTAAATGCAGAAAAGAATGTGTTATCTTTAACTTTATGGCTTTTAGAGATCAATTCATTTGACATTGACTTAACTATTAACAGTAATAGTTATTTTCATCTGTGTTTGTCCCCACATATTTGCATGTCACTGTATATGAAATGTCATGAAAGTGTACGTCTTGGGTAATGCTACATCTGAAAAGAACCATCCTCTCACCAGTGTATATCGTGCATACATGTTATAGGACTTAAATGATGAAATCCTAAACTTTCTACTATACAAAATGATGGTGTATCTAAAATGATAAATTGCAATTTTTTTGAGAGATTCTCTGATTTTTTTGTCCTGATCATATGTCTGGTTCTTTTCAAACAGTGCCATTATTGACAGCTAAGACACATTTGTTTCCTTAGAGGTTTTCCTGTTTTCACTGCATTGCTGAAAGTCGATGTGCTTAGCTGAGTGTTTTACCCAAACGTTTCTCATCAAATTAGTTGCGGGAAATGTCTTTGCTTTAAATACACCACAACTAACATCTACCTTTTTCATTTTAAACGTTACAGATAGCATTCCTATCACATTTCAGATACTTTAAGATATTTCCACACAGCACTTATTTTCTTCACCAGTTTCCACTCGTTTGCCCTCATATTAACATATTCCATGTCATGAAATCGGTAGACCAGTCAACCAACTACAAGCCGATTTCACAATAAACAACAAAAACTGGGCAATTTTAATTCAAGACTGATTAATTTGTGTAACACTAGTCTTTAATTCAGTTGTATTACTTCTTTATAGCGCTCTTCATTGAGTGCAGGCTTGATGTTTGCAGCCATAACAGAGATAATAATTACATCCATGAACACACACATTGGATCAAATTAACAGTAAAACCTGGCAAATTTTAGCTTAGTCAACATAAATAAGTCCTGATAATAGATTCCCTTTAACTTTATAATAGTGAGTATAAATGTTACCAGTCCTGGTGTCACCTGCCACTCCCCTGTAGAGCTGAAACACCAAGAGCTGTGCTCTTCCTCTGTTTTCTCATCTTCTAATTTTTCTTCGATGTCACTGCAGCTTCTGTAGGCCAATGCACTGAGGCGTCACTCATTAATTGCTCTCTTTTGCTTTGGTGAATGAAAGAAGATATTTTGTTGTTTGTTTTGGTGTCAAGTGGTTTTAGTTTAAGTGTGGATAAATGTCAGGACACATTCTAATTATTGAAGGTGCACTTTTCATGCTTGGCGTGGCATTCTGTTTTATATAGTACCCTCCATAATGGTAGAGACAAAGAAACATGCTTCTTGCATTTACTCCTTTAATCCACCATTTAAAATTACAAATTAAATAATTCAGATGTAATTAAAGTGAAAATTACTGATTTTCATTTAAGGGGATTTGCAAACATTTCAGTCACACCTTACACTTTTTCTGAATCGTCCTCCGATTTCAGGGCACCGTAATGTTTGGGACAGTTGGTGCCAGAGGTGTTTGTGATTCCTCCGGTGTGTTTCATTACTTTAGTCTTTCAGGCCTAAGACTACCTTTGGTCTCTGTAGTTGACATTGTTCAACATGAGGGCAAGAGATGTGCCAATGAAAGTCAAACAACCTGGAAAATAATAATGAAATCATTAGAGTCATCGGAAAACCTTAAGATTATCCAATTCAAAGTGTCTGGGATATCAATAACAAGAAAGAACACATTGGTGAGCTCAGTAATCACAAAGGGACTTGTTGGCCAAGTAAGACCACCACTGCTGAAGACAGCAGATGTTGCTGTAGATTTCATTTTGATCATGGCTTGCACATCAACGATATTGCATGTATCTCTCTACCATCTTAAGTATACCATCCCATACAAATGGCATTACGTGGCTCAGGGTTACTGAGAGATTCCTCACCCGTCAGGCAGTTCACACTGAAAAGCCGCCATCGCCAAATAACTCACAGCTGTTAAGACCTGTAAGAGAAAAGGGATTGTGTGATTTCTGTATGGTGGTCTCTGTAATGAAGGCTGAAGTTCAGCACACACTTCAAAGAGGATGGCAATAGGGAGTCTAAATCAGCTTACGTCATCATCATGAGCCAAAATGTCATTGTGATACATCAAAACTCACTTCTTGTGTAGCCTGTCAAACATCAGAATGTGAAATGTGTAATGAAATGAGATTTTTCTATTCAGTTCTTCGTTTTTCCACCTGGAGTTGCTAAAATGCGAACACAAATAAAGTCTGCATGGGTCTTACAAATGCTCAAAACTTGAGGGAACTTTGAGCCAATTTAAATAGCAAGTTCTAGTTTTATAAATCCTAACCTTTGCATAACAAACAGCTTTTATATATGTGGCCGAGCATAAGGAAGTTTTATACATGTGGCCCTGGTGAGAAGTTGTAATAGAGAATGTAAAATTAACAAATTAAGTGTGTTTTCCAAGTACAACAAAAGTTTTATAATTACTTATGCTGATCAAAGGTTGTTCCTAATTTCAGCCATCATGTATTTAATATGAATTAATGTTGATAATAAGGCAGCAAATTGAAAGTAAGCGCTTTTTTTTTTTTCCTTTTTGTTTTAAATTTTACCCAGGAAAGAAAGATCACTGCAGTGTGGAATGTGGCAGAGAATTCTCTAACAGGAGTGCTCTTCAGAAACACACGAGAGTTCACACCGGAGAGAAGATATATTGCTGTAATGAATGTGGTAAACAGTTTTCACGAAGAGGAGATCTTCAGATACACACAAGAGTTCACACCGGAGAGAAGCCATATTGCTGTAATGAATGTGGTAAACAGTTTTCACGAAGAGGAGATCTTCAGAAACACACGAAAGTTCACACAGGAGAGAAGCCATATTGCTGTAATGAATGTGGTAAACAGTTTTCAAAAAAAAGCAATCTTCAGAGACACACGAAAGTTCACACCGGAGAGAAGCCATATTGCTGTAATGAATGTGGTAAACAGTTTTCAGAGATGGGCAGTCTTCAGAGACACACAAGACTTCACACTGGAGAGAAGCCATATTGCTGTAATCAATGTGATAAACAGTTTTCACATATGAGCAATCTTCAGAAACACATTAGAGTTCACACCAGAGTGATGCCATATTGCTGTAATGAATGTGGTAAACAGTTTTCAGAGACGGGCAGTCTTCAGAGACACACAAGACTTCACACTGGAGAGAAGCCATATTGCTGTAATGAATGTGGTAAACAGTTTTCACTTATGGGCAATCTTCAGAATCACATGAATGTTCACACGGGAGAGAAGGCATATTGCTGTAATGAATGTGGTAAACATTTTTCACATATAAGCAGTCTGAAGAACCACATTAGAGTTCACACCGGAGAGAAGCCTTATTGCTGTAATGAAAATGGTAAACAGTTTTCACAAATGTGCAGTCTTCAGAAACACACGAGAGTTCACACTGGAGAGAAGTCGTATTGCTGTAATGAATGTGGTAAACAGTTTTCACATATGAGCAGTCTGAAGGACCACACAAGAGTTCACACTGGAGAGAAGCCATATTGCTGTAATGAATGTGGCAAACAGTTTTCACGTATATTCAGTCTTCAGAGACACACTAGAGTTCACAAATTAGTCCAGAAAAACAAGAACCCTTCAGGACTCAAGAGTGAGGTTCACTCGTGTCCTGAAAAGTAAGCAAACTAAACTATTGTTAAGAAGTGAATCTCAAAGAGAAGACATATTGCTGTTTGGATTGTGGCAAACAAATCTGTCAGAGCAGTACACTTCAGAGAAGCACCAGAATTCACAACGGAGAGAAGTACAACTGATCTGTCCTTACTAAAGAGTGAGGGTCTCTCCTGCCTGGACAGTAAGCACATGTAACTGACTCAAATCCATCCTACTTAGTGTTGTGTCAAAAACAAATCAACATGGAGGAGACATAGAAGTTTATATCCTTTTTCTTTTTCCAGAAACAAAATAAAGAACAGGGCGTCATACAAACGGCTTCACACCAATGCTTATTAAATAATAAGTCAAATCAATTACTAATAATTATAAACACAAATTATTAATACAAAATCAATAAAATAAAATGTAAAATAACAATTTAAATCCAAAATATACGCTGAATTATGTTTTAACACTGTGGCAGCGCACTAAATGAAGAAATGCTTTTTTTTAATTTAATTTTGTTTTTGTTTGTTTGCTTTTGATAATAAAACATACAAAACTGTATATAAGACCTCAGTGGGGTGGAGGGGGGGGCACATAACTTATTTAACACTTGAGAATTACCAAATAATATAAATGTCAAATAAATTGAATAAAATTAGAAAGGCTTGGAGAGAGCTGACTTACCTGTACAGCATCCACCATCGCCTGAGGGTGCCTGCCATCTGTGGGGAGTCACATTAATTAGCATCCGTACTCCAAAATATGACACTAAGTTTACCAAACAATTGCTTTTGGGAAAATTAATAACTAAAAGATACAAAAAAAGCTAAACCAACCAACCCGAGAGCAAAATTGACACTGGGCATCGATGTAGAAGAGAACATCTGAGCTGTCATCTCCACATTCAGCCAAACCCCAAGTCACACACTGCAGACAACCCATCTGTGGGCGCCGCTACGGCCTTTCAGACAACGGGCTCAGTGCACTAAGCTTGAAGTACTCAACCGAGGCTGCTGAGAGACGAGGATTCCATCTCACCGTTTGGAGTGGGATGTGAGATACTGTCCTTCCAGAGGTAACGTGTTGTCCATCACGAGCTCCAAGCAAAGCGCAGATAGCAAACTGAGAAATGCAGTGAAGTAACCGATCAGTTAAATCACATCATGGCAGCAACACATACAGTGTACATACAGCTTTACTCCGACCCTTTGATTTTTCCCCCATCGAGACAAGTGAAGAAAAGAAACGCGCTGAACTGGAGGAGATTAGGATATTGTAAGTAATGAAAGCAATGTTTTATAATTTAATTTAAGTAACGTTTCCCAGCACTGGTCGCTTGTGAACTTTTGTTTTTGTATCTGGGATATCATCACTTAAACAATTGGTGGAAATAAACTGAAGTCTTCTTAAGCAACTGGCTAAATAGAGAGGCAGAAATGCAATAATGTTTTATTTTTCATCTTTATATCATTTTAAAGACAGAATTATTGACATAACCAATCAAAGGTCCAACTAATTTGCATTTTTGCGTGGCTCAAAAGTATTAATTAATTAATCTTACTTTGAGCCTTTCACTAATTAGTGTTGTACTGTTTGTTCATTTGTTTCTCTTACACAAAACTGTTCAATAAAGAAACCAAAATAATTTAATATACATAGGCAACTGATTATTAAAACTGTTTTGTATTAGAAAGTAATCCCTGAGTTATTTCTACTTTAAAGAAAAATATTAATTTGCTTGAAGGAAATATGACAAATTGCAATTAATACATAGTGACTTTCAATTACAAATTTGAACTGAGAGATTAATTGCAAATGAATTTTTAATCGGTTGTCTTCATGCAAACACATAATTTAGAACATTCCAAATGATGTACACAATTTTTCTGATTTTCAATATACAGCGCCATTTCTTGCTCTATGAAGTCTCTACAGAAGCAGAGGGCCATCGAAGCCACTAAGGGTCCGCCCAAGCTGCAAGTTCAGCTTCAGTATATTTGGGGAATATGAACATCACCTGTCTGTTTGTAGCCAGCTAAGCCCCATCATGTGTTTAATGAAGCACTGAAAGTATGCTTAAAAATTAAACATTTGATATAAACAAAACCAAGCTGCAGTGGCAGAGAAGGTTTGGCTTGTGTTTGTAGGGTAATCGATTCAAAATCAATGATTATCACCAGGCTGTCTTGTCGCACTATGAGTGACGTCTACCAACATGTTTGATAGGAAAGCTCGCTGACACCGCATATCATGAGTAGTTTATTGGATCGGCAGGGCTTGAATTGCCTAGTGATGCGCAGAGTGAAGCCTCACGAAGCATAGAAACATTTGAATCATTTGTGTCGAAGCATTTGACACTCACCTCTCTAGTGACACTTCCTGGCCATTCGCATTAACGTTACACAACTCAAACACAAACTCATGGTCAAGTTCAATGACGTCTGTTAAATTCTATTGCTTTTAGTTTTTTGCTGATACAGACTGGCAACAAAGAGAGGAGTTCGTCAGTGGCTGCCAGTGTCTGAAGTGTAAAAAGATATTATATTATAAATAGTGGAACCTCTGGTCACGACCGTAATTCGTTCCAAAACTCTGGTCATAACCCGATTTAGTCATGACCTGAAGTAATTTCCCCCCATAGGATTGTATGTAAATACAATTAATCCATTCCAGACCATACAAACTTTATGTATATATATTATTTTAAGATTTGTAAGCACAAATATAGTAAATTACACCATAGAATGCACAGCGTAATAGTAAACTAAATGTAAAAACATTGAATAACACTGAGAAAACCTTAAACAATAGAGAAAACTAACATTGCAAGAGTTTGCACTATAGCGCTATGAACCGCTCGCTAAAAACACTTTTTTTTAATGAGTTTTAAGCACAGGGAAAAAAAGAACATTTGAAAAATCCATAATTTAATAAACAACCAAGAAAAGTAACATTACAACAATGCACGCTACAAAACGATTGCTGTAAACAGAAGTGAATTGTAGGTTAAAATCCAATAGAAAAAAGTCTTCATTAAATACGAGGTTAAATCAATGCTGGAATCAATCTCTTTAAAAACTATCCCGGTACATTCTTTAACTGCCTTCTAGGCCTTATGCGGCCAGCCCTCTCTGTGTCTTCTGTGTGTGTGTCTCTCTAGCGCGCCTGTGTGTGCGTGTCTCTCTCTGTCTCGCGAACGTGCGTGTGTCTCTCTCGCTTGCTCGCTCCCTCTCTCTGGCTTGCTGCACAGGGAATGCACAGGGAGAGAATGAACACGTGCGGAAGTCATCGGCGTGCACAAACCGAAAGGGAAACTGGCTTGTTCGTATACCGAGTGTGTGGTCATGAACAGATGCAAAAGTTTGGCAAACTTTTTGGACAATACCCGATTTGTACGTGTTCAGAGACGTTTGTGAACCGAGGTTCCACACACACACATATATATATATATATATATTTTGTTTCATGTGTATAACAAAACAAATCATATGAGTAATTATTTCAACTGTTATTTTGGTTAATGATTGGTGGATTAGGGGTTTAATTAATTAAATATTAAATGAATCAGATGGAGTGTGTTCTTACTTGGGGGGGGGGGGGGTCTACACAGTAAATGTGTTAGTGACTGGGATTGTGCCTCTGTAACTAGAAGATTGATTAGGAATGATACAGACTGGACAACTATCATTTGTTTAAGGAAATGTGTTATTGTACTGTGTTGTGACTAAGACAACTGTTTACATATAACTTCAACATTATATGATATAAGTTCGTCATCAGGCACCTGGAGCACATCCGGGACAAGATAAAAGGGGCCGCCTCACTCCATTCAGGGAGCAGGAGTCGGGTGGAAGAAGGCAACGCTCGGGAGTGAGGAGGAAAGGCGGCTCAGGGAGGACTGTTGAGAGGCCCTGAACTGAAGAGTGTTTGGTGCTGGAGCACTGTGTGTGTGCGGGACTATTTGGACACTTATATTGAACATACTGTAAATAAACTGTGTGTGGTGGACTTAAGAGCGGTGTCTGTCTGTCTGTTGTTAGGCTGGCTTTCACAATATATAATATCCTGCGACAAGACAAGACTGTTTTAAAGAGATTTTTTCAAGTCCCACGAGATAAGACTTTTGACATGAGATTTTTTTCTGCATCCCACCCTCCTCTTACACATATTCAGCCACACCCACGGCCCTCTCATTCATGTGAATGCTTTTGACAGACATAGTTCCTGCGCTCTCAGCTCTTATAAATTTTTATGTTTTCGTCACTTTAAGTACCCAATTAAAGAAGACATATTATGTTCAAATCTTATTGAAGAATTTCATCATGAAGGGTTATCAACGGAACAAAATAGTACACGGGCAATCCTAGCACTGAGAAACAATGAAGTCAAGCGAGTTAACACCAAAAATGTTGATCAGTTACACGGCAGATTAAATGTGTATCAATAGACTATGCTGAAACAGTTGGTGGTGATCATGCGGAAGATGAAAACATCAATCTACAATATCACGAAGAATATCTACAACCATTAACACTGTCTGGTTTTCCACCTCACGAATTACTGTAGAAAGAAGGATGTATCCAAGAAAGGTAATGTAGTACATCATCCGCAGATAACATTAGACAACAAGGAAGATCTTGATATGCCATTCATATTAAAATTTTAACAGTTTCCTGTTAGAATAGCTTTTGCAAAGACAATGAACAAATTTCAGAGCCAAACATTTGAAAAAGTCATTTTATAGATTGAAAAAAACAAAATTCAATCACAGGCAGTTTTACGTCGCGTTCTCACAATGAAATCCCAAACAATCAAAATTCAATGTGATATTGATGAAAATTGAATTAAAAAAAATGTTTTTATGAAGTTTTACAGTAAAATGTAAGTTTAAAAAGCATTTGCATTTGCAAACAGAACAAAATCTTGTTACTCAACGAATAACTAATGCAACATGAAACATAATTTACTTTCAAATTATTACATTTACTATTTTTAATATGGTTAATTAATTGCTGTAATGTAAAATAGTTCTATTATGCATATGTAACAATTCCCATGA
Organism: Polypterus bichir lapradei; assembly: GCA_026402145.1. Lineage (NCBI taxonomy): Eukaryota > Metazoa > Chordata > Cladistia > Polypteriformes > Polypteridae > Polypterus > Polypterus bichir. The sequence goes on from JANRMT010062791.1 coordinate 196,219,364, forward strand.
AAATAAAAATCAGTGTAAATTGTACAAGCGCATCCCTATACGCGAGTGGCAGAACCGCAAAATACAGATGTATAGTATATGACGTAGAAAAGAAGAGAACTTTGCAGGAGGTGAAGATGGGATATTTATGAGAAGAAAGTACTATAGTGAGAGAGGTGTTGTCAACCGCATTACTTCTTTGCAGCATTATGCATTCTACTAGTCAGCATTTGTACAATGTATAATTTATATTTTTGTTTCTTGTCGCTAAGTCTTATTGGGCACAATCATTTAAAATGTATTGATCATCCACATCACATTCATTTCACCTGGAAATTCTGTTAAGTTTTTGAACTCTGCTGATGCCACTTGTACTTGAAACGGAGCTCGATGAATAATGATTTGAAGCATTCAGCAGACATGCACACTGATTAATGAAATGTGGAATGAGGTTCAACACCCAGATCAGACATACACTCTGATTAATAAACCATCTAGCGTGGTTTGAAACGTCGAGCAGACAGGAGCAGTTAAAAGTGGCTTTGTGAAGCCTCAACATTGTGCTCTATATTTTTGAGAGTCTATCTGACACTTAACTCTCCAGTTATATTTTGTAATTTGCATTGCCAAAACACCCTTCAGTTGATATAGTTCAGTGATGGATTGAAACGACAATTCAGGTAGTTGCTAACAATTCATTATTGTTATTGTGGATTGCTGTGATTTCCTTTGTCTGATACATTGTATCAGAGATATATTGTCATATGTCAACTTTATATATATCGTGCAACCTTTTTATGCAATGCTCAGTACTCTTCAAAACTGTATGTCATATAGTATACATCTACTGTATATACTGTATATTATTTTTCATCTTCGTTAGGAGAATACAACAATTATACTCTCATGTCAATTAAATCAATTTAATGTACATATGTCAAACAAAATATATTACCTTCATCTACTGCTCTAAGAACAGTAGTAGTAGTTCAGTTATGTGGAGCTCATTAAGTACCCTGATTAGATGGCTCAATGGTGTTACAATTGTCTTTCATTGAGGACATCAGGGGTTTGGGACTTTGGTCCTCCTCTTGTGATTTTTTTTTTTCTCTCTCTCTCTATCCTATTCCCCCATTTAACAAAAAATTCCATTGTCTACCGATAGAAAGCAAATCGAGTTACCGAGGGAAGGTTGGGCCGCACCTAATTATGTTGTGAATTACAGTGATCCCTCGCTACTTTCGCAGCTTCACTCTATCGCGGATTTTAAATGTAAGCATATCTAAATATATATCACAGATTTTTTGGTGGTTCGCGGATTTCTGCGGACAATGGGTCTTTTAATTTATGGTACATGCTTCCTCAGTTTGTTTGCCCAGTTGATTTCATACAAGGAATGCTATTGGCGGATGGCTTAGAAGCTACCCAATCAGAGCATGTATTACATATTAACTAAAACTCCTCAATGCTATAAGATATGCTTCCCGCGCGGTGCTTGATTGTTTGCTTTTCTCTGTCTCTGACGTTCTCTGCCCCTGACGGAGGGGGTGTGAGCAGAGGGGCTGTTTGCACAGAGGCTGTTTGCTTAGAAGATGCGGATGCTCCTCTAAAAAAAATGCTGCTTTATCGCGGTGCTTCGGCATACTTAAAAGCACAAAAGCACATATTGATTTTTTGATTGTTTGCTTTTCTGTTGTGCGCTCTCTCTCTTTGACATTCTCTGCTCCTGACGGCGCTCCTTTGAAGAGGAAGATATATTTGCATTCTTTTAATTGTGAGAAAGAACTGTCATCTCTGTCTTGTCATGGAGCACAGTTTAAACTTTTGACTAAAGGGTGTTATTTCATGTCTAGAGGGTTCTAATAATGTTAACAGTGTGGGAGAGTTTATAAGGGCTTAAAATATATAAATATAACCATACAAACATATGGTTACTACTTCGTGGATTTTCATCTATCGCGGGGGGTTCTGGAACGCAAACCCCGCGATCGAGGAGGGATTACTGTATGTGCAAAGAGTTTCACTGTAAAATGGAATAAACTTCATATTTGAGTGTTTGGAGACCCTGGTGTGGTACTGAATTCCCCTAAATTGCAAAAGACACTGTCGATTGCACCAATTCTGTTTTAAAGACAGGTGTGATTAGTTATGCAGCACACGGTTTTACTCACATTGCTTTTTGGAAATCAACAATACAAATCAGCTGCAGATCTGTGAATCACTGAATACTAAAAACGTTTAATGAGGAGTGTCTTGCGCATATACTGGTGTAATGACCACGTCGACTTTCGCGTTTCTTAGCCTCTCTGATATGATCGACATGGGGTAGAATAGATTCTGGATTGTTATAATATGTGCTGCCTTACACAAAATATGATCATCAGTTTGTTACAGATTCTAGGTGGACAGGATTTCACACCAACGAACGAGATGCTCCATGTGAATCGTCATAATTTCTCCTAAACTTATTTGTTAACTTACAGACAAATACTAAATAGTTGTTATTTAAAAAGTCTATTTTTTCAAGAGGGCAGTGACCATATGCAAGCCCCGACTAGGATTTAAACTCACGTAAGCACATCTTATAGATAGGGCAAGAACAGCTGCTTTTCTTCTCCTTCTTCTTCTTTTGGCTGCTCCCATTAGGGGTTGCCACAGCAGATCATTTCTTCCATATCTTTCTGTCCTCTGCATTTTGTCCTCTGACATTCTCTGCGCCTGACAGAGGGGGTGTGAGCAGAGGGGCTGTTTGCACAGAGGCTGTTTGCTTAGAAGATACTGACGCTCCTCTAATAAATGCCGCATTATTGGGGTGCTTCGGCAAACTTAAAAGCACACGTATTGATTTTTTGATTGTTTGCTTTTCTTTGCGAGCGCTCGCTCTTTCGCTCTGAAATTCTTTGCTCCTGATACAGACACTCCTTTGAAGAGAAAATATATTTGCATTCTTTTAATTGTGAGAAAGAACTGTCATCTCTGTCTTGTCATGGAGCACAGTTTAAACTTTTGACATCATCCGTAAGTGGAAGAAGTTCGAAACCACCAGGACTCTTCCTAGAGCTGGCCGGCCATCTAAACTGAGCGATCGGGGGAGAAGGGCCTTAGTCAGGGAGGTGCCCAAGAACCCGATGGTCACTCTGTCAGAGCTCCAGATGTCCTCTGTGGAGAGAGGAGAACCTTCCAGAAGGACAACCATCTCTGCAGTAATCCACCAATCAGGCCTGTATGGTAGAGTGGCCAGACGGAAGCCACTCCTTAGTAAAAGGCACATGGCAGCCCACCTGGAGTTTGCCAAAAGGCACCTGAAGGACTCTCAGTTCACGAGAAACAAAATTCTCTGGTCTGATGAGACAAAGATTGAACTCTTTGGTGTGAATGTCAGGCGTCACGTTTGGAGGAAATCAGGCACCGCTCATCACCAGGCCAATACCATCCTTACAGTGAAGCATGGTGGTGGCAGCATCATGCTGTCGGGGGCAGGAACTGGGAGACTAGTCAGGATAAAGGGAAAGATGACTGCAGCAATGTACAGAGACATCCTGGATGAAAACCTGCTCCAGAGCGCTCTTGACCTCAGACTGGGGCGACGGTTCATATTTCAGCAGGACAACGACCCTAAGCACACAGCCAAGAGATCAAAGGAGTGGCTTCAGGACAGCTCTGTGAATGTCCTTGAGTGGCCCTGCCAGAGCCCAGACTTGAATCCGATTGAACATCTCTGGAGAGATCTTAAAATGGCTGTGCACCGACGCTTCTGATCCAACCTGATGGAGCTTGAGAGGTGCTGCAAAGAGGAATGGGCGAAACTGGCCAAGGATAGGTGTGCCAAGCTTGTGGCATCATATTCAAAAAGACTTGAGGCTGGAATTGCTGCCAAAGGTGAATCGACAAAGTATTGAGCAAAGGCTGTGAACACTTATGTACATGTGATTTCTCAGTTTTTTTATTTTTAATAAATTTGCAAAAACCTCTAGTAAACTTTTTTCACGTTGTCCTTATGGGGTGTTGTGTGTAGAATTCTGAGGAAAAAAATGAATTTAATCCATTTTGGAATAAGGCTGTAACATAAGAAAATGTGGAACAAGTGATGTGCTGTGAATACTTTCCGGATGCACTGTATAATTAACCCTCATCTTTTTTTGAGATCACATTGAATTTCCCGACGTTTGGGTTTCCACAGCCCTAATGCTATAGTTTAAAAAAAAAAAAACAAACAAAAAAAAAAAACAAATTGAAAACGAGCCTTGTTATTTATCCTTAAATGTTTTCTTTGGTCTGAGTTAATTCAAATGGAGTAGATGGAAAATAAAAGTTTAACCCTGTACTTTACCATAATATAGGTAAGCACATTTGAGAAAGAAAAGGTGAAATCCTTAAATCACAGATGTTGTTATTCGATGAAGTATTGAAATATTTCATGTATTAATACTTCACAATATTTTGTGGAGCACAAAAGTAACGAGTTCGCAACGAAGAAAAGACGCCATCACAGCTGATTGTGACTCAACTGACTAACGTGGTTGCTTTTCAAATTCTGCGCACAGTGCTAGCGCGAGTTCGATCTGAATTAAAAAGTTGTCAAAATTAATAAAAATAAAAAAAATGATCAGGAGTGAAATCTTAATAACCAATTTGAACTAAATAATTTTGAGAGATGCTCTGGAAGGATCGCATAAGAGATCTGTTCGGGAATCATCCCCACTTAGAATCGCAATGACTAACTGCGTAAGGCAGCTCATGCATTTACATTATTTCATCTTCTATTCATTGCCATTTGACGTTCATGAACCCCTCCATTGAATAAGGTGATGACAAACCCAATGTGGTAGATCAGGTTGAATTCGCTCTGCTGCACCAAACATTCAAAGGTGTCAATCCGGAGCACATCAGGGAGGCTGAGAGACACGGCGCAGATCAGTCACCGGCACACAAACACACACGGGACACTCCAATGTGAGCATTGATTGGATCAAGTGATCCACGCGCTGCACAGCGAATTGTATGGCAGCGTATTAGGGCCACGGTGAGGAATAAAAAAATAAAATGGACACAGTGAAGAAAAAAAAAAAAACTAAATGTCGAGAATAAAGTCGACATGTTGACTTTATTCTCGACATTTCAACTTTATTCTCGCCGTTTACATCGAGATTAAAGTCGACATTTCCACTTTATTCTCGCCGTTTATGTCGAGAGGGAAGGAAAAGAAAACATATAAAAATGAAGTTAATGGAAGACTTAATACAAATGTATTTTAGAAGTGGTTTCAGTAATCAAGAAACTCTAACTCTTTTAGCCCATGAGCACAGAATCATAATTAGCATAAGGAGTTTGAAGAGACTGTGCTGAAAATGAATTTCTTTAGACGGAAGAATCATTCAGATGTAGATGAAGTGGCTTCTTGTTTGAGACGTGAAATTGCCAGTAACGGAGAAATTCAGGGATATCGCAGGTTACATCTGTGAGCAATCCAAAGAGGGTAGGTTGTAACACAAGACGTGGTGAGACAGTTGATCAAGCTGATTGACCCCGAAGGCGTGGAGCTTAGGCGGGCACGACAGCTGAGAAGACGGCACTATCACACCCAAGGTCCAAATGCACTGTGGCATATGATATTGCAATTCACGGCTGCATTGATGGCTCCAGCCGCTATGTTTTGTGGTCGGAGGCGTATACCACTAATAATGACCGGAAAGTAATTGCAGATTATTTTATCTCAACAGTTCCGCGGTTGAGACGATGCCCGCAGCGACTACGCACAGACAGAGGCACGGAAAACGGGCAAGTGGAACAAATGCTTATGTTTTTGCGAAGAAATCACGACGACAGTTTTGCAGGTGAAAGGAGTTTAATTTATGGGCGCAGCACCGCAAATCAGTGAATTGAATCGTGGAGGGGAATCTTGAGGAAGCAAAGTGTGCAGTTTTGGATTAACTTGTTCCAAACCGTCCACGATGACTGCTTCCTCAGCCTTGTTCAGGTAATATTCTTAAATAAAAAAATGAAAATAAATATAAACACAATCATATGTGAGCATAAATAATTTATCCATCTATTATCCAACCTGCTATATCCTAACTACCAGGTCATGGGGGTCTGCTGGAGCCAATTCCTGCCAACACAGGGCACAAGGCAGGAACCAACCCCGGGCAGGACGCCAGCCCACCGCAGACAAATAATTTATTATATTCCAAAATATGTTTTTGTACCTTATTTCTTTATATTTGTAATTATTTCTTCATTTATGTATTTCATTGACACCACACATAGCATAAAATTTATGAAGAAAAAAATAAGCAACAAAATTGTACAGCATGACACATTTGAGTATTTATGCTGTCCTATTATTGTGTTTTTATTATTTGTTGTTACAATTCAAAATACATTTATTTATTTATTTATTTAGTTAGTTAGTTAGTTAGTTAGTTTATTTTATCTGAAATATTCCTTCATAGCCTGCAACCATGCTGCCATTCATCTGTGCTGATTGAACCATATAATATGTTCATTTTTAACATAACGGGCCAGTTTCAAGGATTTGGATTAAGCCTACCCTGATCTCATTGCAATGCGAAGCAGTTTTCTTTAGTCTAGAATTAGACTTAATCAGGGTCCAACAGTCCAGAGTATGTCAATAACAATAGTAGTCAGTGTTGTCTTGCTTATGAGTAAAACATTGAACTGTTACTTATTTATTTTGTGCAGTCTGAACTCAATGAGGTTGAGAAAACATTGAATTGTCACAAGCTCAGACCTAGGACAGGCCACGGTGTCACTGGAGGTCGACCTGTTTTGATGCACAGTGTTCCTGAGATGTATGGTGGAAGTGGACATGGAGGAGCTGGCTTTGTGTAAGGCGGAGTGCACACCAAAAAGCCAGTACCCCTGTGATGAGACAGTTTTTGAGCTCTGCTGTCTTCTGAAGGCTCCTACAGATGCCTTTTCTGCTGCTGAACTGTACACCTTGTAGAGAAATGAAATACTGAATGAGATATCTGACTCGTCACACTCTCGTACATGTATCAGTGTTGACATAAAATGGAGCAGAGCTCAATTATTAAAGAAGATGATCTCTCTAATGACATGCATATGGACACTGTAAAGGAAAAGTTACTGTATAAATCTGTAAAGTGCTTGAAACTATGCCTGCCTTTTAAACATGAATAATTTATACCCAGCACATTACTATATAGACTTATCATATGACATGTTAGCTTTTTATTTTGTCTTCTGATAATAATTTACATATAAGAAGTCCTGTTTAATGAATCAGATATTTGCCAGTCTGAAGATTTTCAATCTGTTTAACTATTTTGGACCTTTAGATAACGTTACGCTCTAGCAATGTTTAAAGATCATACCTTTTCTCTGTATTCTCATTGGTGTAACTGAAATACTCCCTTGACTGTAGTGACGTAAATGAACCAAATTCATCAAAGATGCTGCACTGTTCAGATATGCTAGTCTGTCATGATGTATTAAACAAGAGCACGTGGCCGCTCCATCAGCCTGATGTAATAAAGGACATCCATCTTGACTCACAACTATTCTTTATTTACTGAATATTTTCATTTTGTGCACACATACACTGGCCACTGGTTAAGTCTTAAGGTTTTTAATGCACAATTCATATTAGCATTACCCTTACTAATGACACTGAATGCTTCCACCACTTTCAACACCTAGAGAATTAGTTATTTATGGTAATGTTTACACTGAAATGAGAAATAGTTGTCTGTAGTATGTTTGGTAAATCTGATAATAAGTTCAGTATTGTGTCTTTGATGAGTATTGACAATAAACATCTGGCCCTTGAATAACATTTAATGTATGATTTGGTGACACCACAATATACCAGTGGTTAGATGACTCAAGAATGTACATGAGATGGAAAGAACAATGTGTTTTAACAAAGTATTTATTGCTGTTCAGGTAATATACCATCAGAAATACAAACTGTTCATGAACATTGAATATAAATTATAAAGCAGTATTAGCCTTTGAACAGTCAGTCTTTTCTAATAACAGCATCACAATTTCCACAGTTCAGTGAATGCAGTATAGTTCTACAGTATAAGATGAACAATAAAGTCAAATTAACAGACATACTCTGCACTGTGCCTGGTTCAGGATATTCAGTACACTTCAAAACTTTAATCACAAGATTTAGAAGATAGTGTGAAGGTTTATTTCACAAACTTGGATTACAGAGTCACAGAGTATTAAATGTTATTGATGCTGAGCATTCACAAAAAAATGAAAAAGCAACACTTATAACTGTGCAATATATGTTTGGCATGATTTAGCAGGATAATTACTATTTAATTACTGAAAAGTCAATAAAACAATGTAAACTTTAATAAAGGTGAACAATGAGGAAGGGGCACGCAGCCCCCCAAGTAGTATGTGGATGTCTTAGTATACAGCACTTGAACATTTTCAAAACTTTACAAAAAGTCAAAAGTTTGACAGAAGTGTGATAACAGAATAGATCAGCGGGTCTCAAACTGGGGGGCACTGAAGCTGAACAAGGGGGGCGTCAAATAAATGAACAAGACATCAAAATTGTATTTCAAATTTAAATTTACAAGCATATAATCACAATGAATGCATTATAACTAAAATTAAAATAAAACATTTCTATGGCATAGATCAGGTGATAATGCGGCGTGACTGCACCACGTTGGCAGCGTAGCCGATATTGTCAAATTGAGTTCAATAATTTACTGCGTGTTGAGTTATTCTCAAGAGTATAAAGTTAGGTTAGTTGCGGTAATAAAAGCATAACTTGTCCAGCGTGCGGTCGTCCAGGCCAGAGCGTACTTCGTGCAGAGTACGCCAGCTGCTGAGAAAGCACGCTCTGCCTCCCCTGAAGTGGGAAGCACAGTCATCAGATACCGATGCACTTGTTCTAAACAACGCCCGCGCTTACCGTCGCTCTGAAACACCGCCATTTCATCTTTTACTGATGCATCCAGTTTCTTGTCATAATTCTCTGATGGCAAGTTTCTTGGCACAGATAATGCGGATGCAACAGACTGACGCATTGCAATTTCAAGTTGCTGTTCAAATCTTTTGTCTGACAGACGTCAATGAAGTCTTCAGTTTTCAACTATAACTCTGTTATTTCTTGATCGATTTTTACACTTTTACATGATGTATATGCAAGCTTGGCTGTTCCCGGGAATTACAGCAGTTTTATTCCCGGGAATGAAAAATGTCCGGGAATCCCGGGAGCCCGGGAATGGATTCCCTACTACCTACCTACCTACCTTTGTTGATTTGCTAGGCTCTTATTTTTTGGCCGCTGTCTCAGGTCAGTTACAGGTTTCAACAGACACGCCGGTATACCTGCTGTCAGCTAGTGGCCATACACCACTAATCCTGTTGTTTTGTCACACTGTTGAATTAGTTCAAAGCAGAATACCTTTACAGCAGGTGTAACAAATATCTAAGTGCCAGGGTTTATGAAGGGGTATCAGATACAGCCCACCGGTGTAGCTGAGAATGTGTAAGTGTTGGATTCATGAGGTGGTGGTCGAAGACAACGATACAGAATTCAATGGAGGTTCTTCTGGGTGTGCACTCTTTATTGTACTATTGTACTGTAACTAGACATACCAACTCTCAGTGCGGGTCCTTCTGTTTTCCTTCTTCCCACTTATCAACGCATTACCCTTCTCCGTGAAAGTAAAAGCAGTTGTATGCATAAAACACTGATTCTTCAACACTTATGAGGAGGAGGAGGTTGGGAGCACGCGCTGATATGGCACATAGCCGCACACACCCCATGACGAACCGCATGAGGATCCCAGTTTAGGACCCGAGTGCACTCAGACAGCAGGTGACACCTCAGCGACACAGTAGCTCGAATGGAACGGAATAGAAGAACACAGAAAATATTTATTTTAAATGTTTAATTATTTGAGCAATCCATCCATCCATTTCCCTGGGATTGGGTGCTATCTTATCGTGGAGTAAACAGAGACACAAACACATGCTAGAGACAATTTAGCATTACTAGTTCACCTAACCTTCATCTCTTTTGACACCGGAGCACCTTGGCGAAATCCACGAGGAGAACATTCAAACTACGATCACGAACACCCGGCACCTCAACCCCTTAACTGCGAGGCAGCAGCACTACCAGTGGCGGCTGGTGAAAATGTTTTGAGGTGGGGCTGTGGTACAGCAAACAATTTCTCAAACAATTCTTCACAAATCAAAGCAATATGATTTATTGCAATGCAGACAAAGTTAAAGAACATTATTAAATCATGTCTGATCAATTATTTCAGTATATATATATATATATATATATATATATATATATATATATATATATATATATATATATATATATACACACACACACGACAAATGTGAGGACAACCATGTACAGGAAAATAACTGTGGTGGGAAAAAAAAAAAACTGCATCTTTTTTTTTTTTACTTATTTGTACAGGAATTTTGCTCTTCTCTCCTTCTGATTAACAAACTTCTCAATTACTTTCTTATTGAAGTCAGGAATGTCTCTGACAAGTTTCTTCTCAATAGAAAGCATTGCCAGAGCATTAAGGCGGTCCTGGGTCATTGTGTTTCTTAGGAAAGTTTTGATCCTCTTCAAAGTAGAAAAGCACCTCTCGGACTCTGCTGTTGTCATAGCTTCGCGTGTACTTCTTCCCTTTTTCGCTTATCTGCTGTCTGATTAAGAGGTTAGGCTGATCTGGACCCAGCTCCTTTACCTTCAGTTTTTCTGCCAAAGTTCTCTTCTCAAACGGATATTGGAGTAGAGATTGAACAGAGTTGGGTTCGTGTCCGGAATTAACAACACCTGAGTCCACCATTGTCACGTAATGTTAATTGAAAATTGCGCCACTACAGACCATCCTTGATTTTAGCTGCTTGGGGCGACAGAAAAATCGCCCATTTCAGTTAAGATTTGAGGACGCTGATTGGCTAAATTTTATGTCACATCTTGAATATATTTATATCTTGAATCAGCATTTGACTAAATTCTACAAAGACCCGCCTCCTTTGGGCGATATCTCGATCGCCCCTCAGCTGAAATTGAGACGTGCTGACAGGCAGAGAAGTTATATGGTGATGGTGAAAACATTTATTTTTTACAGAAGATTTTCTAATATATCACATCATATAATTATACATTTAAATAATTTATATAATTATTATTTTGTGTGTGTGGTTCAGGGAGGGCGGCGCCCTAGCGCCCTCTATTGGCCAGCCGCCACTGAGCACTACCTCTGCGTGACCGCGCCTCACACGTTTAATTTTTAACAGCATAAAATATTTAAACAAAGTGAACAATTCGTCTATAAATTGTAACACAAAAAATGCATGGATTTCAGTATTATAATTACACAATCTCAAGTATAAATCGCAGTTTTCCAAATGCTCGCGATGTTGCCATAAAATGCACATTCTGTACGGTGACGACTGCCTGTGAGTATTGAGTCTGTGCAAGAAGATGGCCGTTTAAGAAGCATTAAGTGTATTAATGTCTAGGTCGGGGAGAACTTAGATTATGAAGGATTGAATGTGCTACTTTAGTTAGGATGGGGGTTTGAGAAACAGCAGTAAATGTACGATTTCAATATGGAGTTTATGGTGATCTTAGCGATAGCACGCTTTCGGAAAAAGTAACTCAGGATATACACAATCCCCCTTTAAACCCGTTTAAAATGATATATGAAATACACAAACTAACCTTTAATCGTTTAGTTTATTCCTAGACAGACTTGTTTGTGCTCTATCCGTAGTTTTCTTCAGTTTTCGCAAGTCTCAATCGTACATACGGACGTTAAACTTGAGAGTGAAAAAACAAGGGCTTGATGTAGAAATGTCGAGGATAAAGTGGAAATGTCGAGAATAAAGTCAACATATCGATTTTAATCTCGACATGTATTTTTATTTTTTCTTCACTGTGTCCATATTTTATTTTATTTTTTTCACCGTGGCCCTAATACGCATCCGTAATAGAACAGTAACAGTTTAATGTAAGAGTCCTATTAAAAGAAGAATTTGGGGCGAATAAAAATCTGCAGCCACAGGGGGGCGCCAGAGCGGGACCTGAAAACTGCCGGCCTGAAGAACGCGAGCCATCAGAGTCGTACAGCACAGCCACCGAGAGACAGCAGTAAAGACGCCGTAAATCAGATATTTAACACTCAAAGCGGGGACACAAATGAATATTCATGCATTTCCAGTTTTTCTTGAAGGTGCTAAATCATATCGCAGAGAACTAAGACAAGAGATTTATGGCAATCACGATGGCTCCTCTAAAAACTGAATCCCAAAGATAAGCCATTGGGTCACTTTAAAAGGCTGTAGACTGCCAGGCCTGAGGCTTCACCTGCACACCTGTGAACACTGGGGGTCTAAGGGCCTGAAACAGGGACAAAGAAATTGATAAATACTCTGAAAAGAAATACGTTTCTAAATAAGGAACTGCACTGAGCCTGTCGTGAAAATCTGAGTGATGACAACTAAGATGAGGTGGCGATACACATTTAATTAGTTCATTACTTACACAGCAGTGCCATCTTCTGGGCGATGGAGAACAGTGCAACACTGTCTCATTCTTAAAATGAGAGGTCTGTTCCATATACAGTATATATATAATATATATAAAAATGATTTGAATACAATGAGGAATGATGAAAAAATTTTATTGGCTAACTGAACAGATTACAATATGCAAGCTTTCAAGGCATCTCCTCATCTCCTTCTGCAGAGTAACACTATAAAAATACGGAAAAGTATAATCTTTAAGTTGATGATTTGCATATATTTAAAGAGAATCATGAGCATATATGACAATAAGCATCATATCCTGGTGCACATTAAAATAGTGAGGGTTAAATCACAGAAAGGCCTGTGACTGTATATTTTTAATTTTTTCTTAACAAGCTGGAAACCACCAATATTCATAAGTCAAGGTCAGGTATGCAGGGAGGGGCTGACAGGAACCCCCCCCAACCCCCCTTCTATGTGGTGAATGTGAGCCGAGGACTGGAAATAATGATGTCAGGTACTAGATGGGTGTAAGGTGGGGAGAGAGCCTGTCAAGTGGGCATGATGGACAGAACAGAGTGCTGTGTTCATTAGGCTAAGAAATATTGGTGGAGCCAATCAGAGGTAGGAGAAGACAGCTCTCTGCCACTAGATAGATTACAATAACAAAGTTTAACTTGTTATCTGAACTAAGTTGCCATCAAGTGATCATCTGCTCCATGGTCCTTCATGATGAACTCCACCAGTTTTTCATGTTGAGTCCTCCTGGAGGCCCTGCTGATCTCTGCAGCCCCTTGTTCTCCAGTCCGCTGCCCCCCTACAGCCACACAGCCAGCGTGGACACACAAATAAAACACCAAACTGTCACATGAAGTGTTTGTCTGATGCTGGCTGTCTGGTGTTGGTCTGAACACTCCTGTTTCCTCAGTAAAGTGGACACATTGGAATGGAGTTCAGACTGAGAGGATTCCTCTGTGGTTCATTACACAAACTCCTGCTGGAGGAGATCTCGATAGTTTTTTAGAATAAATCAAGTACTTCAGAGTATTACGAATACACCGATCTGGACACTGGCTGAAGTAATATGCAAAGCACAGAAAAGCTTTATAGATACTTTTATTCTATCATAAAATAACCAATCTAACACTCTCCATGTGACAAGTGGTCCTTGACAAAGCTGATGACAATCCTTCATGTCACGTTTAACTTTAAGGTCTTTGCTCAAGTCGATCCGAGTATTAACTACAATGGTAGCCTAAGTTTTCCATGAATACCTTGGGGTGGCTGTATCTGTGTATTCCTCAAGGAGTTCACCGCTGCCATGTTCTTCTTGGTCCTGACTTTTAGACTTTAAAATATTGATGTTATCCAGTAAAGGTTCACCTGAACACACTGAAACACACACTGGTGTATTTAAAGTGACACTATTTGACCTCATTTGAACACTCGAGTATTTCAAATTCCAAGCTGATTTAAACTGACTGTGTCCCCTATTTGGATGTGAGGTGTCACCTTAGATTGTCCAAACATCCCAAAAGGAGCAGCTCCACCAGCAGGGTACCTGCACCAGCAGTCAGTAATGGTGCCCTCAGAACAAGTACCAGCGACTGTAAGGAATTCTGAAAAGGCACCGGTCATCTGGCACCCGCTAAACAGAGCAGAGGAGCTGGCACAGGAAATTAGAAGAAAAAGAGTTTACATAAAAAAGGAAATAGGAAATGTTTACCAGCCATACGAGCAGATCTCCACGTTCTAATGGCTGGCATGTCATCCTAAGATAAAGAGGAGATCTACAGTGCCCTCCACTATTATTGGCACCCCTTATAAAAATTAATGAGAAGGGTTAGAAAAAAATCACAGTTTACTGAAGAGCCAACATCTTGAACTGAAAAAATGAGAAACATCTGACTTTTAATTCAAAGACGAACAAAACCTTCACCCAGAAATGAACATTTTCAACAAAAACAATGTGGCACAATTGTTGGCACCCTTGGAAATGAATGTGAAACAATGCAACTGAAGCATGTTTCCCATTTAGATTGGGCATCGTTATGTTGATTGGAGTGTACAGGAACTTTCCAGCTGAAATCAATGACTTCCTGATTAACTGAAATACAACTGTGAGGATACACAGAACCAAATATCCTTAGCTAACAATCATCATGGCAAAGAAAACAGAACACCTAATCCAAACGAGGGAGAAATGTGTCGCCATTCATAACTCAGTAAAGGTTATAAAAAATAGCTACTCGCCTGAAAATGGCCATTTCTACAATTAGGGCAATAATAAAAAAGTGGTCATCAACTAGAACTGTGGCAAAATTGCCCAGAAGAGGACCCGAGTTTATTTTACCTCACGTACAGTGAGAAGGATGGTCAAAGAGGCAGTAACATCTCCAAGGATCACTGTTGGGGAACTGCAAGAAAAACTCAAATCCTGAGGTTATCAAGTCACCCAAACCACCATCAGACGGCATCTCCATGTCAACAGATTATTTGGAAGACATGCCAGAAAGAAGCCTTTTCTGTCAGTTAACCACAAATGTTAAGTGCATGGAGTTTGTAAAACGTTACTACAACTTTGACTGGAACCAAGTTCTATGGTTGGATGAAACAAAAATGGAACTTTTTGGCAATAAACATGCAAAGTGGGTTTGGTGTAAAAAGAAGGATGGCTATAATGAAAAGCACCTTGTCCCAACTGTGACATATGGTGGAGGTTCTGTGATGTTGTGGGGCTGGTTTTCCTCCAAAGGCCCTGGAAACATTGTTACGGTACATGGCATCATGGATTCCATGAAATATCAGGAGAATTTAAATCAAAACCTGGCTGCCTCTGCCAAGAAACTAAACTTTGGTCATCATTGGCTCTTCCAGCAGGATAATGAACTGAAGCACATGTCCAAATAAACACTGCAATGATTAACTGACCACAAAATCAAAGTTCTGCCATAGCCATCTCAGTCCCCTGACCCAAACCCTGTTGAAAACCTGTGGAGTGAGCTGATGAGGAGATGACATAGGAGAGGGCCGAGGACCCTGGATGATCTGGAGAGGATTATGGAAAGAAGAATAGGGGGCTCAGATGCCATGCTCTGTATTCTCCAAACTTAGAAAAGGTTACAAGAGAACACTCTGTGCTGTTATATCGGCAAAGGGAGGCTGTACAAAGTATTAAATGGAGGAGTACCAACAATTGTGATACATGTGTTTTGTTAAAAATATTGATTTCTTGATGAGGGCTTAGTTAATTCAAAGGAAAACAAAACCCTCATCAAGAAATGAACATTTAAAAAATATATATTTTTTTTTAATTCTTTCTACTAATTTTTACCGATAATAGTGGAGGGCACATTAAATGAATGCCACACTTAAAAGTATGCCACACATGAAGAAAAAAAAAATCTATCTATCTATCTATATATTGTAAAAGGCGCTATATAGCGCCCGAACCGGCACAGACCA
>JANRMT010062791.1:196235438-196256435 GCA_026402145.1 Polypterus bichir lapradei
TACATGGCCAACTGTAAGTTACATGCTCAAGAGTAAGCTCAGCGCACAGCTTGGTCATGTTACAACCGGAGGGCCGAACTGACAATGTGGTATACAAACAGATCCTTAACAAATAAGTATTGGTATATTTTACTTTACTTTTCTTCTTAATAAAAATTTTAAGGCAGTGCTTTGAAGCGCGGGTATTTTGCTTATATAGATGCTTATTATATATAATCAGCATCTTTAAAAGACTGACAGTAAAATCAAAGAATTCCTCCGTGGTCAGATAAAGAACAGACTGAGAGAGGAGAAGAGATAAAGTACTGAACTCCTACACAATCTGAACACAAATGTAAAGTCACATAAAGCCTACAGTTCATATTCAAACACCATCAACGTGTCTACTCCACAGTCTACTGAACCAGCAGGGATGTCCTAGGAAAAGAAGGAAAGAAAAGAAAAAGACACGTGAAAGTCAAACACTACAAGTGAATTACGAGTTTAACAGACTATTAAACAGTTTATTACTGTTTATATTTGAATTAGATATTTATGGGGCCACCAAAATCTTTTAAGGGCTTAAATCCAGCAGCATCCCCATATTATTTTTTAATCCTTTCTTATGTGTAAATTTGCTTTGTTGTGTAATAAAAATTAGGAAAGTAACCTGCTTAATAAAGCCCTGAGGACACAGCCTATGATAAATCTCGGCAGAAAAACAAAGGATTTCCATAATATTCTCATTATGGTTAACTAATGTGGAACTGAACTGACAATACAGCCCTGTCAGCGGTGGATCGGTATGCTCAGTTCAGATCTGGCCGTGCCGTAAAGTGGAGTTTATTTTATTTTCTTCATTAAGCACATGTGCAGTGCGTCACATCAGCTCAGATATGATATCACACACTCCATAAATTATTATTATTATTATTATTATTATTATTTATTTTTTATTAATTTTATTGAAATCCATACAAAGCAATCAAGTTTTTACAAAAAGAAAAATTGAGTAAAGAACAGATCGATCCCCACCCCTGAGAGAGAGAGCAAGCTGAACGGCGTTAAATTTAAGGCTTGTAAACATACCTAAATTAATAAATTCTCTGTGCTTCATGAACTTATTTTAAAATATTACTGATTAGATCCTGCCATGTTTTGAAAAAAGTCTGTAAGGATCCTCTAACTGAGTATTTGATTTTTTCCAATTTCAAATAATATAACACATCGGTTTCCCACTGACTTAAAAGAGGAGAGTTTGGGTTCTTCCAGTTTATCAGAATAAGTCTGCGTGCCAAAAGTGTAGTGAATGCAATCACAATTTGTTTGTCTTTCTCCACTTTAAGCCCCTCTGGAAGAACCCCAAACACAGCTGTTAATGGGTTAGGAGGGATTGTGAGTCCAAGGCTGTCTGAAAGGTAAGTAAAAATTTTGATCCAGAATAATGTTAATTTGGTGCAGGCCCAGAACATGTGATCCAGTGATGCTGGGACTTGGTTGCAGCTTTCGCAGGTTGGACCCTACCCTGGAAACATTTTGGAGAGTTTTAGTCGAGACAGATGTGCTCGATATATAATTTTGAGTTGTATAATTGTATGCTTTGCGCATATGGAGCTCGAGTGAATTCTCTGCATTGCTACTTTCCACTCCTTTTCTGATATATTAATTGAGAGATCTTTTTCCCAGTGTCCTCTTGGATCTTTGAAAGGGATGGATTGTAAAATGATTTTATATATTGTAGAGATGGAGTCTAAGTCCTTGAGATTGAGCAATATTTTTTCCAGCATGGATGAGGGTGCAAGATGAGGAAAATCTGGAAGGTTCTGTTTAACAAAGTTCCTGATTTGAGGATAGTGAAAGAAATGTGTAGTTGGAATGTTAAATTTGGAATGTAATTGTTCATAGGATGCAAAGACGTCTTTATAAAGATCTCTAAGCAAGTTAATTCCAAATTTTTTCCAGATATTAAAAACTGCATATGTTTGTGAAGGTTGAAACAGGTGGTTCTCTTGCAGAGGTGCCACAGATAGAAGCTTCTCCATCTTAAAATGCTTTCTACATTGGTTCCATATTCTAAGTGAGTGGAGCACAATTGGGTTATTAGTGTATTGCCGATAACGTGTGTTTATTGGAGCACAGAGCAAAGAATTCAAAGAAGTACTGCAGGATTTTACTTCTATTGCGGTCCAAGCCTGTGTATGTTCTTCAATTTGTGTCCAGGTTCTTATCGCCTGTATATTTGCTGCCCAGTAATAAAACTGGAAGTTAGGTAGAGCCATGCCGCCTTCTGCCTTTTGTCTTTGTAGGTTCACTCTTTTGATGCGTGGATGTTTTGAGTTCCAAATAAATGAGGTTATTGTTGAATCTAATTGCTTAAAGAATGATTTATTAATGTATATTGGAATGTTTTGAAAAAAAAGGACCTTAGGAAGAATATTCATCTTAACAGTGTTAATTCTTCCAGCTAGTGTGAGATGAAGGGTTGACCATCTATGCAAGTCTTGTTTAATTTTTTCCATGCAGACGGCGAAATTTTGTTGATAAAGAGCTTTGTGTTTACTTGTGATGTTTACCCCAAGGTATTTAAACTGTTATGCAATGATAAAAGGTAGGGTATCTAATCTAATATTATATGCTTGAGAGTTCACTGGAAAGAGTACACTTTTATTCAGATTAATTCTGAGACCAGAGATCTTTTGAAATTCTGTGAGTGCTGTTAAGACTGCAGGCACAGAATTTTCTGGGTCCGATATATACAGTACCATATCATCTGCATATAATGAAATTTTCTGTTCCAGTCCTTCTCTGCTAATCCCCTTTATCTGATCAGTATTTCGACAATGTATTGCCAGTGGTTCAATGGCAATCGCAAACAGCAGCGGTGACAAGGGACATCCTTGTCTAGTGCCACGTTCTAGTTTATAGTAGTCTGAGCAAATGTTGTTGATGCAAACTGAAGCTTCTGGGTTAGTATACAGTAATTTAATCCATGCACAAATGTTCGGGCCAAACCCAAACTTCTCCAATGTAGTAAAAAGGTATTTCCATTCAATCATGTCGAATGCTTTTTCTGCATCCAATGATAATAATATTTCTGGGGTGTTTGATTTAGTTGGTGAGTATATTACATTAAACAGGCGTCAAAGTTTTGACGATAAGTGTCGGCTCCTAATAAATCCAGTTTGGTCTTGTGATATTACCGAGGGGAGCACTTTCTCCATCCTTCTAGCTATGATTTTAGAGAGTATTTTAACGTTGTTATTCAGAAGTGAAATTGTTCTGTATGATGCACATTGTAATAAGTCCTTATTTTGTTTTGGAAAAACAGTGATTAGTGCTTGGCGAAATTATAAATAAATTATATATATAAATTATTAACGCTTGTGTAAAACAGATAGGTCAGCACCATAAACTGTGTAATGAAGTAGACTTTCAATACACATGAGTGCAGATCAGGCAGGTAGCGCAGATCGGGTAGTGACAATAGATCCAGCTGAAGGGGTCTGCGATTGAGTAGTTCACTGGTGAGCCAAATGGATCGCAGTGTTTTGTCACCTGGTTGACTTGACTTGAGTCGGCTAAATCCTCCCTCAACCCCAACCTTCACCGTAATGTAACCGGGGGTCATCACTGATGTATAATATAAAGCAACACCCACCTCAATGAAGTGGAGCTCTGGAGGTCCACACTAAGAGTCTTTTGAAAAAGTTAAATGTAAGATTAGGATAAGAAGGGCTGGCATCAAGAAATGCATTTGGTGTTTTATCGATTCATCCTGTTTTATCAAACTGTACTGCTGTAGCACAAACTGACAGATCTGTGGTCTCCTACCGCACACAGAGTCGGCAACTTTAACAGCTGAAAGAAATCCCCCACGAAATAAGGAAGAAACTAACTGTGTGCAAAGAAGAGACTTGTTATGATATACCAGTAATGGCACATGCAGTGAATACACTTGACTTGATTATACTCCGTTGACCCTTGACCTTCATTGACCATATATGTGTACGAAATTGCAGGTGTGTAGGTCGAATGGTTTGAGAGCTGCAGGTGACTGTAACGGCACATTTCACACAACCGTGATTTGACTTTATTTGGTTGACCTTTGACATTGAAGGTCAATCACTCCAAAAGTGGACAGTAGAGGTCACATAATATAATATGTATACCAAATTTTAGTTAAATAGATCAATAGGTCAAATGGTTTGGGAGCTACAAAACAACCTCGTGATAAGTGATGTTTCTAGTAAATACTCTCTCACTTCCCTCATTCAGCTTTCCCTGTGATGGTGAATCTAGGACTTTCACCTTTACATCTTGTGATCGTCATACTCTTGAAAAGGCAACATGTCCAAAAACGGGTTCTGGTAAAAAAAAATTCCAACTCTATCGAGTGTCTGTCCCTGTGACTTGTTTATTGTCATAGCAAAAGCAAGTTTTATAGGGAATTGTCTTCTTCTCAGCTTAAATGGAAGATCTGTATCATTGCTAATCAAATCTATCCTTGGTATGAGCACAAGATCAGCTATACTTGAGCCAGAAATATTCTCCACCTCAGTTACATTGGGTTTTAGATCTCTTACAATAAGTCGTGTTCCATTGCACTAACCTCGTTTACTATTTAAATTCCACAGTAACATAACAATAGCTCCGATCTTCAATTTCAGGCTATTTGGAGCAAACCCAGACAGACAAAGGGTATTCAAAAACTCAACAGGAAAGTTATCTCTTTCATCATCATCATCGGTTTGTATTGAGTCGTTGTTCAATTATATTACAACTTTGCCTGACATTTTATTAAGAACATCCTCGTTTAATTGATCAACATTGGAATTTTTTGGGCATAAAATTGCCTTTCCAGTCATATTCCTAACCATCTGTGGATTAATACTATCTCCAAAGATTTAATTGACTAACGAACCATGACATAAATACTCATTTGGGTATTTCTATAAAATCTTCACCTAAGTCACAATCATTGGTAAGACTTCTGTTTTCAAGCTTCATCAGCCATTCAGTAAACTGTGGATCAACTGATCTCATGTTATTTTTTAGAGTGAGCCTTTTGAAGTCTTTTTAAAACTTATTGTTGTGCAGACTTGCTTGTAGGTTTGCTTGTTTTGTTCCGTGTTTAACTATAGTGAGGCACTGGCGAAAATCGCCTCCCATCAACAAAACCTTTCCTCCAAATAGAATTTTATTTTTCATTACAGTTTCCTGTAACATTCGTTCAATCGCATTTAGAGCAAATCCTGACATCATTGAGCATTCATCTATAATCAAATGCTTGGCCTGTCTAAATAAATTTGCAGCTACACTATTCTCGGTTATAGTTGTATTTTCTTCAATATTCAGACCAAGTTCATACTGAGAATGGGAAGTTCTCCCTCCAATTAATAAATTAGCTGCAATTCCAGTTGAGGCAGCAGGAAGAACAATTTTGTGTCTTCCTCTAATGTAATGCATTAGCGTCTTATACAAATAAGTCTTTCCACATCCCCCTGGACCATCCAGATAATAAAAATGTTCATTATTCTCGTCAGACATGGCTCTGACTATTTCATCAAATGCTAATCTTTGCTCTTGATTTAAAGTTTGTATCATTTGCTCTGCTGTTTTTGTTCAATTGCACCATTAAATACATCCCTAGTCAAGGCAGGAAGACTTATAGGTGGATCGGGCAAATTAAAATTCAAATTACTCTATTGGCCATGACTTCGAGAAATAGCATGCAGCTGCTTAAGGGCATACATTTCACACTTTAACGTCTAATAATAAGTAGTTGATGAGTATATGTGAGTGCGCCATGATAGCTCCGTTTCAGGTTATTAATATTAATCACTGATAACACTGAAGGGAAATACGCTGCACTTTATTTGTTCTCAGACGCTAATTTCGATTTGTTTCAACTTTGCAGATTTGTATTTAAACGTAAGACATTTCACTTTCAGTAGACGAACCCCGTCCTGAGCCTCACGGAGCGGCCGCATTGGGAACTTGGAGTAACAGTGCCATCTACTGGTCATCTTAACAAACAGCAGTTTAGGTTTAAAGAACTGAACATGTGGTGGTTGTGATTCATCTGCCTGGGTAATCTGTAATAACAACAACAACAACATTTATTTATATAGCACATTTTCATACAAAAAAATGTAGCTCAAAGTGCTTTACAAAATGAAGAATAGAAAAATAAAAGACACAGTAAAAAATAAAATAAGTCAACATTAATTAACATAGAATAAGTAAGTTCCGATGGCCAGGATGGACAGAAAAAACAACAACAAAAAAAAAAACTCCAGCCGGCTGGACAAAAAAAATAAAATCTGCAGGGGTTCCAGACCAGGAGACCGCCCAGTCCCCTCTGGGCATTCTACCTAACATAAATGAAACAGTCCTCTTTGTATTTAGGGTTCTCACGGAAGGATTTGATGATGATGGTCACGTAGACATCTGGCTTTCAGTCCATCATTGTTGGAGCATCATGATGCTTTGCCATTTTGATCGTTTATGTTTGTATGCACAACTCATTTGTGTTTGTAAACTTAATGTAGTTCTTTCCTTCTTTATTTTTTTCTGTTTAGATAACACACACACACACACACACACACACACATTTATCTATTATCTTTTCTGCAGAGTCCGTTTTGGTGTTCACACTACTCTCAGGTGTGGCTGCTGCTCTTTCTATCTGAAGAGTCAGTCCAGCTGGGGTTCGATCAGCTCAGTAACGTCTAGCGGTCCCTCACAACGGGAGTGTCTGAATATACCGAGGCATGTTTAGCATACAGCTGATGACGTGTTCATCTAATATAAATAAGGCCATATATGGACATCCTGTACTAAGTTACACAGAGAGATACCTGATACTTAAAGTCCGGAGTGAACCTGAGGGGCTGCATACTTGAATGAACTCATCCTACTGTCACTCTTGGGTCACAGATTTGCACAGAGACACAGGTGGTTGTAGAAAACAGTACTTTTATTCAAACACTGCAAACAAAAATTTGTTTCTTTTTCAAAAGCTTAAACATGCTCAATGAAAAGTCAGAGATGACAGTTCCGCTAGGAGCAGAGAATGTCAGAGAGAGAAAGATAAAAGCAAACAATCAATTCCAAAACTGACAGGCGCTGCACAAGGCTTTTAAGTTAGCGGAGTATCGCGCGAGGTTTGCATTACGCGTTATAGCGCAAGTGAGAAGGTAAGGAGCAACGTGAGGGTAGTCTGTGTTTCAGGGGTTGGGGTTTTCCCAGAGGCGTCTGTATCTTCTTGGGGTGCGATCAGCCCTCCAGCTCACACTACTTATAGCAGACAGACAAAAATAAAAAAAAAATGGTTTTCTTCTACAGCCGCCACTACCCGCTGTGAAAACTTTATTTCTATTCTTGCAAATGCTTCCCCTCTTTGAAGGCAACTCAGCTTACACCCTATTCGTTTTTAGTGGCCCAATATTATTTTTGTTTAAAAGCTTTCACTTCTTTTTTTGTAAAAAAATATATGTATAAAAAAGTTAAAAAAGGGTCACAATCGGAAATTGACCTTTGCATCCCTAAAGTATCAGGTTCATCTCTCATACCAGTGAGCCACCAAAGCCAAACTGACCAATCAGATTGCTCAGAGGGACCTCACACTTGCAGACAGACAGACAGACAGAAGCTTTTTATGATCTTAGCTAAAGAAGCGACCTTGATGGATTTAATTATCTGTTCTCGTTTGGTAAATGTCTTCTGTTCCTGTGACTCAATCTGACGTTCCTCAGGTACCGCACTCTGTGGTTTGCTGCCCTCCTCTTCATGTAGGGGTATCTCTGGGCACAAGACACTCTCATTCACCTCAGGCCCTGGTACCACAGCCTGTTTCTGGTCTTCTGCTTCATGCAGGGGGTGTCTGGACATCACACACTGTTATGTGTTTCACATCTGGTTCTGGTCTTATTGGAGACCATGAAGATGTTAATGGTGTGCCATCCTCTGGATTACTGAGGAGCACAGCAGCCCACTCACCTTTCTGCAGTAAGACACTCTCCTTCACACTGTAGGGGCAGCCACTGCAAGTGATCATCCTTGTGAAGTTCACCGCCCCTCTTCATAAAGAGGTGACATCAGAGGACTGAGGTTCCCGCTGTCACACAGGAGCTCAGCATGTCTCCCATCATCTTACCTTTTGGGACGTGATGTTGTCCTCTGCTTTGTGTGACCTGTGAAGTGTCATTTCTAGCTTTCCTTTCTTTGACTACTGGACCCCAGTTACCTCAGACTCCACCATTTTAACGGAGTCACCGTTCTGTAACATAATGTCAGTCCTTTCCATCTCTTCACTGGTGTGTTTGAGGCAGGCAGGTCATTCTTTCAAACCTGAGCTCAGCCTCATCACCACTGCAGTATCTTCATCAGCTTATCTTCCTCAGTCCACAACTGAGCTGAGATCTCACAAAGCTGCCGCACAGCCTGTCCATTAAGTGCCAGGACCAGATGGACTGCCGACTCTCCGAGGCCCGTTGCTTTAGTTGTGTCACCACCTCAAACGTCACCTGATGAGCCTCCCATGCTGAGCTAACGTCGTGCTTTGGAAGCTCAGTCTGCACCTCAACAATAATAGAGAGGACATCAAAACCTTCATTAGAAATTGGACAATTTATCTGTAATGGTGACAGAATGACATAAACAAAAATGTGAAGGCTCACAGTGAAAGATACTTCAGGACATTTAAAAATCAATTCAAACATAACAGGAATGAGGGTGACAACTGGGAGACATTTTTATGTTTACAAGAAAAACTTAAAGAAGCTAAAAGTTACCCTGAAAGTCACAATTGTTCTTTACAGCTCCTCACTTGAGTACGTGTGGCACAGTAAATGTGACGAGTTGATGTCCACCTCATTTATCACCCGAGTGCCCTGCGATTCTAAACTGAGCAGCTGCAGGTTCAATTCAGGCAGTTCATGGTGGGCACGGGCAGCAGGCGGGCACATCATTAGCTTAATGTTTAGATTGGCACTGCCACATTTGACCAGATGACGAGGTGACAGGTGATGTGAGGGGGCTCAGTGTAAGAGCAGACAGTGATGGACTCAGACACACACAAACACACACACACACACACACAGAGCACTCAAGTGGTCCTTTAACGCTCAGGAGGATGTGTAGAAGCTGTGGTGCCCTCTAGTGGCCTGACATAGACCTTCTTTCCTCAGTGAGGTACACAAATGCTCAATAAAACACACTTGTCCTCATTTTGTGAGTATTTGGTACACTTTATTAATCCCTGAGAGGAAATTTTCTTTTGGTGTGACCTTTGGAGTAACGTGGCCTGTCTCAGCTCCCAGTAGACATGGCTGACATGTTTCTAAACAGACACCACCCAGAATGCACCAGGGCTGAGAAAAATGAAGTCAAAGAGCTGCTTTGCTGTGTCATGTCTCCTACTTGGACCTTAATGGAGGAAAATCTCCCCTGTTTATCCACCTTGCATTCACAGTAATCTATTATATAGCGCCTGTCTTATCGAGCTGTTGCTTATATAGCGCCTTTCATGTCCGACTTTTCTTAACATGTATGTCATAACTGTCATTATTACTGCTTGTGTGACATGTGCCCTGAGACTTTTCAGGTCAGGCAGTCGGACTTACTGATCAGGGTGCTGGAGAGTGGAGATCAGCACTGGCCAGAAGAAGATCAACATAAGGGGACTACAAACATACAGAGAGATAAGAAAGACATGAAATAAAGTAAGAAAATATGAAATATGGAGCAGGATAGATGGATGAAGAGATGGCAAAGGTGCTATATAACAGATATTAAAGGCGCTATATAAAAATGAGAGGGGACAATGTGTAACCCTGTTATCTAGTGCCTCGCCCATATAGCACCTTTCATGTCTTTCTCACGGTGACATGTTGTATGTTGATTGACATATGCAAATACATATTTCACTGGACATGTGACAATAAGGGGCCAATCCAGCTGTCGTGTAAGATTTATAGTCAAACAAAACTATTTGCTCTGGAATGTTAAAGAACAAAGGACTGTGTCTAGCATCATGCACTGGTTTTAATGGTTTGTCTGTCTGTTTGTTAAATGTCTTGGCTATCTGCTGGTGTTTTATTTCAAATCCTCCAGTCTATCAAACCACTTGGTCACACATTTGACGATCCTGTGGTCCACAGAGTGAGGAAAAACCTTCTAAAATTTGTATGAAATCAGTCCTCCAAGTTTCCGTCCGTGTCCCCAGTACAAATTCCAAAGTGCAGCACGCTCAGGAAAGATCATCCATGATGAACAGCCCCTCAGAGGTGACCCCATGATGAACAGCCCCTCAGAGGTGACCTCCACAAGCCGATGATGAAATCTTAGGTCAGGTTTAAGACGCCGAGGCTGACATCACTTCACATCACTAAATGAAAACAGCGATAACTCAAGAGTGCAGCTGCAAGAGAAGGAGCGTCTGCGCATGGCATACACATTACCGACCGGCATAACAACATCAGGCACGGAGCATGCGTGAAATCAAAACGCGAAGCGGCGCGCAAGTGAGAGAAGAGATCAGAAACAAGAAATGCGCCTGTCTTCAGGACACGTGGCATCAGATAGACAGGACACACACACACACAATAACAAGTCTCTCATTACGAAATTTACGTAAACGAGCACAGGCCCTCCCACTCGGAGAAATGCAAGTCACAAGTGCGCACCTGTCCTGTCCTGAGCGGGTCCCCCTTTTTCCATTTTGTCTCATATGTTTCAAATGGATGGCCCTCCTTATTAATAATTCGAGTGTGATCGCTGATCCTCTACTGCGATGTAACGAGTATGCCGAGCTACGAAGCCCCGTCACCCCGCCACGGCTCACATGAACACACAACTCCAAACCGGCGATGCGTTTAAACATAAATCGTTTGTTTTCTATGCATGCAATGGGGTTAAATGTGTAAAATAATGTTACGCAACTTTGTGATTTTGTGACACAGTGGAGTTTTCTACCACACATCACTACTTTAAATAACGCAGGGCTAAGAAACAAGCCAGGATTAACAAGCGCATCTGTTTGAACGACGTAAACGCTTAAACACAATCCGGCGACATTTCATTTTTCATATCCATTTGGCAATAAATAAGAACTCCGGCCAAGTATTAATAATGTTGTGCTTACAAGAACTTTGATTTGGGGATTCGAAATTCATTTACAATAAAGCCAAACCTTCGACTCCCCTGTTAAATAAACTGATAGACTCCTGATGTCCTCCACGCTGTTAACTTTACCTAAAATGAATTCATAACGGCGGGGGAAACTGACTTCGGGCGAAAACAGTCAATTCGGGTACAAAGTCCGCTGTATTCTAGAAGTTTCATTAACACGTCCTCCTGCATCCTAAATTTCCAGCAAGTGAGTGAGACGCATGCGCAGACGAGTGCCATGTTTCCGAGTACAGTATCTTTAACTTGACTTCTGCGTGATGAAGTTTTTTGTTAAATCATTCTACTATATTGTATGAACTATTTTAAATAACATGTAATATAATCTTATAAACTACATTTATGATTTTTACCCAAAATTGCATATTTCGCATTAAAAGTAAATTACTGAAAGTACATTTTATTCATTTTACATCTAATATATTTAGCACCCCAAGTCTTTTTTTATCAGTGTGGATTTTCGACTGGCTTGGAAACATTTTGGGAATTTTCCAACAAGAGCTGACATCTGTGGTGTCAGAGAAGTCATGGCTGAGCTGCTTGTTCGTCCGCAGCCCTCACTCAGTTTGAGATGATGAGACGCGGTCGTTTCTCTCAGTTGTGGTTTACAACACTTACTGTCTGTGCCGCTGTGGAAATCCACACAATACACAGAACAGACATGAGAGCAGACAAGAGCAACGTCAAGTCTGTGCTGCTGTACGGGACAACATGCTGGCGTATCGTCCAGAGTGACACGAAGAAGACTGAGGTATTCAACAATAACTGACTCCACAGAATTGGCCATATTATCAGGCCAGAGAAAATCTCTGATGCTGAGTTATATAAGAAGACCAACTCGCATAGTGTGGTGACGGAGATCAGGCGCCATAGAATTAAATGGCTTTGGCATGTCCTCTGGATGAACCATAAACGCATCCCGAAAGTAGCCCTGAATTGGACACCACCTGGGAAAAGGACCGAAAACAACCTGGAGGAGGACTGTGGAAACTGACCTGAAAGAATTACACTTTCAGTGGGGCGAAGCACAACACAGAATAAGATGGAGGCGGACTGGCACGGCCTCGTGTTCCGTAGGGAACTTGAAGACATAAGAATAAGGAAGGAGGTGCCTCTGTGGAGATGATGAAGCGAACTGAACAAGAACCGTCATGAGCAGAACTTCTGAACGCTAGATGGCGGTGTTTAGCTTTACACTTCTGAGCTGCAACATTCCTTAGATATTTTCCATTTTTATTAGGGAGGAAACTTTTTCTGTGAAACCGAAAGTATTTTCAGCAAAAGAAAACGCATCTGCCATTTGCCGCAGTCTCTTTGGCTAACGGATTTATGAAGTTTCCTTACTTCTGCTTTTATTTTTTGTATTTTGAGATTCACCGGTGTCTCCTGCAGTCTTTTAAATGATCGGCCATTCGAGGTAAAATACTGTACTTCATTTTCTTTGTCGACGTGGGTTATTGGTGCGGACCCGTTATGAAAGGCCTAAGAGCGGATTGAAAGTGAAGGCCCGGATAGCCCGTTATTTATTTATTTATTTATTTATTTATTTATTTATTTATTTATTTATTTATTTATTTAAGTAATTTTCTTCCATTGTCTCGGTCCGTTTATTCTATATTTACATTCCTTTATATGTTTGACATCTTTATTAGATAAGGTTAGATAATAAGCTTAGGTTACGACATATTTGGTATATATATATATATATATATATATATATATATATATATATATACCTCCTTATGACCCCCTTCATGTGGCCGAGTCCCATTTTTCCTTCCGATCACCCGGACACACCGCCGGCTCCTATTCATTCCTCTCCATGTATTTATTTCCTTTGTCGTGTCCTCAAATCGCCGAACTCGAACTTGTCGTCCATTTCACACGCACTGCGCTTTGATTTCTGCCTTCTGATCTCCTTCGTCAGTCCGTGGCGTTCATTTCAAAGACGATCGGGGAGTTGGTGACCTGCCGGCCGTTAAAACAGCAGTGAGGAGTCCCTCGGGCTTTACTCGTCTGATCTGTTTTTGTTTTGTTCGCTTTTCTCTTTTTCTGGCCGTCTTAGAGACAACGAGCTGAGAACGAATACTAAGATTTAGTGACAGAAACCTGCAGGGCTGCCATGGCGTGACTTGCTCTTAGGAGTGTAAACTGAATGTTCATAACTGGCACATGTTGACCATCAGTATCTGGATTTTACGGAAGCTTATTAGGGCCACGGTGAAAAAAACATACGCACACAGTGAAGAAAAAATACCTAACATTTCCACTTTAATCTCAATATTTCTACTTCATTCTCGCCGCTGATGTCGAGATTTATGTCGACATATTGACTTTATTCTCGTAGTTTGTCATTAGAGTAGAAGATCTTAAACCAAACTTCATCTTAAAGTATGTATTTAATTTACTAGATTTTCTCAAACCCCGTCATTAATTATGCGGCACATTAAATACTTTCTATTAAGCGTTTCCCCCGCCATGTTATTCGCTATGTGCTTCTTAAACTGATTTCCTCCGCACTAAAACGAGGCGCAAGCAGCGATCACCACACAGAATACAATAATTTTCCTGAAATTCCTGCCCACTGATCATTTAGAATTCTAAGATAAATACTTGATATCATTTTCATGATGAAATGCATTAAAGCAGGTACTAAGCACGTGGCGGCACGGGGGCGTAGAGGTTGCACTGCTTCCTGGCAGCAAGGGGGTCCCAGGTGTTCCCTGCCTTGAATTTGTATGTTTTCCTGGTGGGTTTACTCAGCGTGTTTCAGTTTCCTTTCAAAGTCACCTAGGCAGTGGGGTTTTGTTCTGCCATATTGACCTTAGGGTATGTGTTGCTCGTATTCACCATGCAATGAGCTGGCGTCCCGTTCAGGATTTGTTCCTGCCTTTAAAGTTCTGAACACTCTGAGGTCTAAGTTTATAACTAGTTTTAATTTCACAAAGACGTTTATCGTGTGGTGATTGGTTATGTGGAGAATGAAAAAGGAAGGATAGGAACTGGAGGTCTGGTACGTCAGATAGACAGCACGCATGCAATAAAGAAAGTCTGCTCAGAAGAACACCCATTGAATTCTGTGTTCGTATCTCCGACCACCAGATCACAAACCCAACATTTACACGATATTTCAGTTAAACCTGTGCGATACCAATTCAAACATCCAGCTTTCTGGAGCCTCGTCACACCTGCCATAAAGTTCTCTAAACTGAACGTACACTTGGGGACCCCTTACTGCGAGGGAGCAGCTCTGCCGCCACATTACTGTGCATGTTTAATACTTGCTGTAATGCATTTCATCCTGAAAATGATATCAAGTATTTATCTTAGCATTGTAAATGTTCAGAGAGCAGGAATATCATGAAGTGAATGGATTCTGTGTGATGATCGCTGCCTCCTCTTAGTGTGGAGGAAGTCAGTTTAAGAAGCGCGTAGTGATTAACAACTGGGTCAGAGAACACAACACAAAGCATTTAATGTGCTACATAACTTATAATGGGGTTTCAGAAAATCTAGTAAATTAAACATTGATTTTACGATGAAGTTTAATTTAAGACATTCTACTTTAATGACAAAAGAAACTACGAGAATACAGTGGAAATGTCGAGAATAAAGTCAACATGTCGACTTTATTTTCGACATTTAGTTTTTTTTTTTTTCTTCATTGTGTCCGTATTTTTTTACTTCACTTTGGCCCTAATACGCTTCTGTAGTATTTATATACCCAGCCTCAAACTGTTTAACTCAATGCAGACAGCAGACATTTAAATGCATTGCGTGGAGGGTCACTTAAATGTCTGTCTTTTTTAATTCTTTTAACTTTTATCAAATACAACAAACTCCCATGTTTCAGTGTTAAAGCCAAACCAGTAATGTCTGTTAGTGAGTATTAGAGAAGTTAATAGAGATTTGTGGTCTGTGTTACTGCCTTACGGTTCTGTCAGAATTAATTTGAATCTCAGCCTGTTTATAAGTCTCTATGCAGTTTCCATGTCTGCTCTTTTATTCTTATTTTCTCCACTTCTCTAAAGATGTTCAGGTTTAGTGGCCTAGCAAATCTAACTTGTCTTGGTGTGGTTGTGGACTTGAATGTGAGTGTACCCTATGATGGTCTATAGCTGGCTCCTGCCCTCTACAGGTACTCTGGTTTTCTTTCTGTACCCCAATAACTTCTATTTGTGTTTGTTTTGCACTGAACTACGGTGGTGAGGTGGAAGTTAAGTTCCATTTGGCTACTTATAGATGTGACTTTATCATACAGACCCAACAAGGCTGTGTGGGTCACCCCTTAGTTGAGTTGTGAGGACTGGCATCTGTCTTCTGGGCCAGACCCACTTTCATTAAATTTGAATATTCATGAGGGTCAATAATGGGCTGTTCTTAGTCTGGCCCCTCCCCTTTGGGTTATCCAATAGCAAACTGGTCTGTCAGAAGCACAAACCTCCAGACAGTGGAGCGCTGAGGAAAACTGAGGCACACAAGGCCTCCACTGTGCCAAGGTCACAATACTGGGAGGTGCTGCTGTTTAATACGAGTTTATTTCTGTGTTAATTATTAAACTATTTATCTTGATGTGTGTTTGTGTAAAATGTGTACTTCCCAAAGATAAAGCTGATAAACCTGAAACTTGTTGTTTCAAGATGTTGGTAAAAGGTAATAAAGTTCAGTTCTAGAGATTTGAATGTGAAGCCTGTAATTGTTCATTAAGACGTGTACTGATTAGCTGCTGCCCCCCGTCATCAAGCCCCCTTTGTTCAGACAGTTTATTTTGTAAGCCCTCTGTTGACGCCTAATGCCTCTGTCATATGTGACTCTCAGTGAGTATTTAAACTGTGAGCTCAAATTTGATGTTATGGCTGTGGACAGAATCAGTTCATGTTAGAAAAGAATTCAATTAGGAGGGTAGGAGATGAGTACAATCGTTAAAATCACACAACACTGCTGGCTGAGTGGATATTTTATTACATGGTCAGTGAGAGTGTGTATTGTATTTCTCTTTAAATTATGGAGGGAAAATATTCAGAAATATGGAGTTGTTTTTATTATTCCAAAGTCTTTCACTGCAGTCAGACTGTCTGTCAATGATGGATGGATTAAAAGGCAGAAGTCTACGTGACCATCATCATCAAGCCCTTCCATGAGAACCCTATATCCAAAGAGGACTGTTTCATTTATGTTAGGTAGAATGCCCAGAGGGGACTGGGCGGTCTCATGGTCTGGAATCCCTACAGATTTTATTTTTTCTCCAGCCGTCTGGAGTTTTTTTTGTTTTTTCTGTCCCCCCTGGCCATTGGACCTTACTGTTATTCGATGTTAATTAATGCTGATTTATTTTGTTTTCTTATTGTGTCTTTTATTTTTCTATTCTTTATTATGTAAAGCACTTTGAGCTACTGTTTGTATGAAAATGTGCTATATAAATAAATGTTGTTGTTGTTGGGTAAATCAGGACCCCCACACCCTTAACATTTGTGTTGAGCAGCTTAGTTAAATGAAGGCTGCAGTCAGTTCACTAAATCACATATCTGATTACTCAGGGGGACATCAGGCTCCATTACAGTGGCAGTAAACCCCCATGGAGTACTAGGTGAGCCGTATTGGCTTAAAGATGTGCAAACCCTAAATTATTCAAAATGTCCTCCGCATACTTGGACTGTGAAACTCCTTGAATGCTAGCAGTTTAAGTTCATGAGGTAGACACCATTGTGTTTCCTTTATTTGCTGTGTTGACTCTGTGGCACTGAGCAGTTCAGTTCTTGTTCCTGGTTTGTAATTTCTGTAAAGCACCTTTTGATGTTGTCTGCTGTAGGAAATGTTAATTGAGCACTCAGTGAATTAGCAGTTTTGTCTTTGGTAGTGCTGGTAATTAATTAAAATAATTAACAACACGGCCACAAAGGGACACCAAATTAATGTAAGTTTAGTAAGGCCTCTCTGTTTCTCTTTCCAGCTGGGAAACCTGAAATATGAAGAGATCTGTACAAGTTATGAATGACGGCCATAAATCGGTGAAATTCTACATTAAACCCCCTCACTGTCTGTTGTCGTTTGCCGCAGTAATAAACTATTTACACAAATAACACAAACACACTTTCTGCAATAAACAAAATAATACACTATATTTATAGCATAAAGATAATAG
This sequence comes from Polypterus bichir lapradei, assembly GCA_026402145.1. Lineage (NCBI taxonomy): Eukaryota > Metazoa > Chordata > Cladistia > Polypteriformes > Polypteridae > Polypterus > Polypterus bichir. The sequence goes on from JANRMT010062791.1 coordinate 196,252,750, forward strand.
AAGATGGATATATGCAAATATACCTGTAGATAATGATATTAGATGACAGATAATCAGACACAAAACATAAAACTACATTAGCTTAGCTGAACTTCTTCTCTCCTGTAGATGAAGGCACATAACTTATGAATTCCTGCAGTTTGTGTCTGCTACTGTGAGATGCTGTTCTGCACTTTCTGTCTGAGTTTAGGGAGAAACATTTAACAGAAAGAAATGATCCTTCACAAGGTGATTACCTTCAGTTTTAGTGACACCAGTACCATAATACATCAGCTGCTGTGTCCTATCAATTAAATCACACTTTATAGATCTCAAAATCAAAGCAGGTCTACTTATAGTTTGATGTGAGTGAGGCTTTTTGCTTTATTGGTTGGTTTCCTCCAAACATGTGGAAAGATCTTTGTTTTAGGAGCTTGTCTCCTTTTCCATTGTGGTCACCCCTTCTGCAGTTTCTTTTGGGGTTCAACACTCCATGTCGGTCCTCTTGTTGCTACCAATGTCATGTCTTTAAAAAAAATTGTTGATAAGTTATTTGCTGTATCAAGCAAGATGAACATGTGGCCTTTAAGATGCCATCTCAGGTTGTGCTCTAGCTATTCTTCAGTAAGGTTTACGCTCATGTCACCCTCATCCAACTCCAGTGCAAACAAGTCTTCTACCTTTCCAATCGAGCACTGTTGCCCTTCGGAGTAAAGCGAATGCTCCAACGTCTGTTACGGCCAAACCCTGTAAGCTATGGACAGCCAAAGTTATGGTCAGGCTGAGAGCTGTAAGTTTGATGAGACAATCTGTGTCTTATAAGTGTTTTTAAAGGAAGAGGTCTTGCTGTTGGTGTTTAGAGTTTGCATAAGCCCATCCTCATGACTGACCACTGGTGCAAAGTTCTGTTCATTAGTGTTACTCCTCCTTGATTTATGGTCCTTTGTTTGATATGAGTGTCCATCTTGTGCCTCTGTAAGGCATGAAGGATGTGTTCAGGCGAAGGGCCCGGCCATGGAAACTGAGAGTTTTTAGCTGGCAATACGAGTGTCTGGCAGCAGCATTTTAAAACAGGGCTTGTGTTCTAGCCGTGTTAAAAATGGTAATGTCAGTCTGTCCTACACTGCTGTTGACAAGGCCATCCAAAATAATGGCTGGTTGATTGTCACGCCGTACACTGGCCTGTCCCACACTGTTCATTATCTTTGTCAGTAAATACGTTTTCACAACTCTTGACAATTGGTCGCCAACATCCATTATTCAAGTTGAAAACCTGCTCTTCAGTATTTACACCTGATAACTAGTGATGGCTGATGCTGTTGGTTTTCTTTTTGATCCGATACCAGGTGATACTGAGGCCAGCATTGGCGATGCTGATACCGACACTGATGCAGGCAGAGTGTCATCTTGTAAGAATGGTTAATCTTCTATAAAAACTTACAGTGTGTGTGTGGACGTCAAAAAGTCACATTTTAAACACTGCATTAGTAGACTATTACATAAAGTGCCAAAGATCAGATTTGCTTACTTGTTTATTAACAGAAATTATTAAACGTGTTCAGTTCCTGTAAACGATCTGTGGAAGAGCAACAAGCATTATCGTTACATTTCTTCTCGAAAAATATGTAAAAAGCGTGCTGACTCAAAAAATTACATTTAAATTTTTTACTGTAAAACGTACAAAGCACAAAGTACACGGTGTGAAGTGTAAAAGTATAACAATGATGCAAATATCAAGCGAGCGTCACAGATTCTGTTTTAGTTTCCCTGTCCATTTCATTTGCACTGTCTGAAGTCAGATTCATTTCGCCATCACTGCTGATGAAAGGCTCCCCAACATCAGTGCTCTTGTCACTGGCAAGAGCGGGCAACACTTGGGCTGTGAACAACTAGAGATGCCATTATTACTGGGCACACCTGCCGGTGTTGCAGGGAAAACACTCGGGACTGCCGCTTAAAGCTCTGTTGCTACAGCCCGAGTGAAATAAAGCTAATATCGAGAAATACTTTTTTTTTTAAGCAAATGGACATGATAAATATAGAAAGTTTGAAAATGCATTCTGAGTACGTCAATTCATCAAGCTATAACTGTAATTTACTCCTCACTAAAAGCAGACATTGTTTTTTGTCTATTCAAACAGTTACAAGACCCCCACATCAGTTTACAGTATTAACGTTCCTGGGTACTGCCTGCCTTTCTTGTAGGCTTCTTTAATAGTCCACTACAGCCCATTGGCACCTGTGCCAGTCTCTCTAGCCTGAGTTTTTGTGTTCTCTTCTGATCTCCTCGAGTTCAGTAATGTGTCCGACTTCCATGTGTTCTACCAGGTTTGTGATGTTGCCTTAATAACGTACGGCCTTCTGACACGTATCTCATTTTCCGTCATTATTGCTCAGCATAGTAAAATAACTCCAAACGATGCCCCGCTTTCTTTTGGCCGTTGCCTCACATTCATATTCACACTGCTTTGGCTGGTGGACCGCAGCACTGCCAGTGTGAATGCAGGACGATGAAAAGCGCACAAGGAAAAGTACTCCCACTTTACACAACATGTTTAATTTAATAATCGTACTCTCACCATCAAATCTCTCTATTATATAAAAAAATCTTGGGATGAGACTTTTTCCAGCAATGAGACGTGATCTTTTGAAGAGAGACAGAGAGACACATATACATACATACATACATACATGTAATCATGGGACATATCTGGTTCTCCAGAATGTTAAATGAATGACATGTAAACACAACACAGATATTTTCTTAATGCTCTTTGGAATTCTGGTAGAATTAATGACAAAAAAAAGATGCATGCATTGTTTTCGTGATGCCATCTGAACACCCATCTGACCAAATGTAAGTGGTGAAAGCCCGTGTGGATGGTCTGATTCACTGCAATGAGCAGAAAAAGGTTTGGTTTTCAATCTGCACTCACCAGATGCTACAGACATTAGAAAAACGCTCAGTTCAGACATCCGTGTGCACAGGGCCTAAGATTATATAAAAGAAGGCTATGACTTAAAGTTGCTGGATAAGCCGTCCAATGTGACATCACCCTAAGATTGCAAACCTCAAACCCATTATCTAAGTTCCTCCTTCATTTGGCCCGTTTCTTAACATAATCCTGAGGCCTAACTTGTATAAACCTTCCTTAGCATCAACTGATAACACAATTCTGGGACCCCAGTAGCACTAAATGTTTAATCAGAGTAGTGAATACTGTTGACATGCAACTGTACAAGATGGCCTCCTTCTTCTTCTAGCCTGCTAGACCCTCCATTCATTCCCAAACTCATTTTACACCTCATTTGATATGAAAAGTGATGAGTTACTGTCAGCTTGCTATGAACTGTCTGACGTGACATCAGCTTTAACTAAGAGGATGTTATGAACATCAAATGTCTTTAGATCAGTTTTAATTTAATTGAATTCTGTTTTTATCCACAGAGAGAAGGAAAACTCTGCCATTTACAGTAACGTTTAAATGGATGTAAAAGATGAGACTTGTGAGGCTGACATGAATATCATGGAGGAGAGGACCATAAATGTTAAGGAGGAGGACTGTGAGTTGGAGAGTGTCCACCCCAAACAGGAGAGTCTGGATATCAAGGAAGAGGTCTGTGAACTGGGGTCAGTTATTATTAAAGAGCAGGATGAAGAGGAGTGTGTTAGCACTGAGGTGGCCAGCTATAGGAGTATGGAGAGT
>JANRMT010062791.1:196277380-196364651 GCA_026402145.1 Polypterus bichir lapradei
GCAGGTCTCCTAACTGCGAGGCAAAGTAAAATACATGCAATGACTAAAAGAAACAAAAAAAAAAAGGTATGGAAAATTATATCTAAGATATAAGATCCAGTCTTTGGAGGTTAGTAGGCAGTGTGGTGGAGTCGTTAAGGCTTTGGACTGCAAACCCTGATGTTGTTGGTTCAGATCCCACTACTGGGACTGACATTAATCAAAAGGTGGCAGACGCCTGTCCTTGATTAATAACAACCATAGAATGAATAATTAAACTACACATCATTTGCATATAAGAACTCACACAATAACTTGAATAAACAATAAACACTGAAAGTTAAATTTTGTTAGCATAAATAAATCATGGCAGTGCACGCCCATTAATATTCTAATGGGCTGTATAAATGAGGCCGGTGTGTGATAAAGCTGACCAGTCCTGGTCACACCTGCCACTCCTCATCCAGAACAGACACTAATACAAGTAACTTCTCCAATCCCAGGATTTCTCATCTTATAATTTTTCTCCTACATCACTGGTGGTACTCTAGGTCAGTGCATTAATATTTCACTCTCTTTATTCTTCTGTTTTGATTTAATGATTTTTAAATAAGCTATTTTTGTATACATTTTGTAGTTGAGGGGCCACTTGATGCTCAGTGGAGTAATGGCTGAGTTCAGCTGTGGTCAGCTACCCTGCGATTACTGTTTTTACAGATTGTCCTCAAAATGTCCCATCAAAGCCTTAACACATCAGAAGAGAGAAGTTTTTCTGACCTTCATGCTGATATTGTCAAAATCAGAAATGAACAGCAGAAACTCTTGTTAGTTTTAACTCTCAAGTGGAGTGTCAGGTCTCTGAGATACGTTCCTATGCTGAGGCTCAATCTCTTGATAAGAAACTTTATGGACAGGAAGATGGGAGAAGGAGAGGTACCAGAATTATTGGATTTCCAGGTTATGTTAAGAGCGGAGATATGTTCAGCTTTGTGAAAAACAAAGGCTTTTTGGTTTCTGACCATCACAAATTTGCTTTTCTGGAGGTCCTTGTTTTAACTGAAGAAATTAAATCCATTAAATGCATTTTTAAATCCGTTTTCAACAAAAAAGCCCCTGCCCCAGGTGTTATGAAGACATAATTATATTTGGCATTTCAGCCACAAGTGTCCAGTTTGCTGTTTCAGGTCAGGTGTCATGTGGGTCTCTGGAATTTTTCAGTGACTTGCGTGGTTTATTCATTTAAGTTCTACTCTGTTCTCATTATATATTAAAATATTTTTGTTTTGCTATCCTCTTCTTCTTTTTAAAATCAAATAACAAATATCAAAAAAAAAAAAAAAAAAAAAAAACATTATAGAGTCAGGTAATTGTTTAGAAATATCAATAGACATTCTGCTTAATAAAAGTGCCTTTCACATGTTTGATGACAGGTGATGATGATCACTTCCTACATACAATGATTAAAAATATACACTATATCATTTTATATAATATTTTAAGAATATGATGACAACATGATGATGCTGTTCTGCAACGTGGTAAAAAAAAATCAACAATAATCTTGCTGATGGGTGACACGTTGGTGCAGTGGGTAGCGCTGCTGCCTCGCAGTTAGGAGACCCAGGTGCTTCCCGGGTCCCCCTTGCGTGGAGTTTGCATGTTCTCCCTGTGTCTGTGTGGGTTTCCTCCCACAGTCCAAAGACATGCAGGTTAGGTGAATTGGTGATATTAAATTGGTCCTAGTGTGTGTGTGTGTCCTGCGGTGGGTTGGTACCCTGCCCGAGATTTGTTCCTGCCTTGCACCTTGTGTTGGCTGGGATTGGCTCCAGCAGACCCCGTAACCCTGTGTTAGGATAGTGGGTTCGAAAATGACTGACTGACTGACTAATCTTGCTGATTGTGCCTTTCTCATGTGATCGATTTATTTTGCTGTTTAAACTTTTTGGCCTCACTGATTATGCTCATGTGTTGAGTAGTTGAAAATGAAAAAATAAACAAGTTGAGTGTCTTTTCTCATGCTACTTAAGTCTTAAGATTGCTTATGCTAGTCAAAGTTGAGCCAACATCTATTTAATGTTGTAAGATAATGTCAGTATTAAAGTAGTGGATTAAAAACTAAGCATTTATTTATTTATCTTTTTATTTATTTATTTATTTATTTATGTATGATATGTATTTATTTATGTATTTATGTATTTATGTATGTATTTATTTATTTATTTTTAAACTTTATACAGGGGGAATCAAACTTCACTGCTGTTGTGGCAAAAAGTTTTCACACATAAGCAATCTTAATAGCCACCGAAGAATTCACACAGGAGAGAAGCCGTATGACTGCTCTGAATGTGGCAAAAAGTTTTCACAGAGAGGCCATCTTCAGAGCCACCAAAGAATCCACACAGGAGAGAAGCCGTATTGCTGTTCTGAATGTGGAAAAACGTTTTCAAGGAGAAGCCATCTTCAGAGCCACCAAAGGATTCACACAGGGGAGAAGCTGTATTCCTGTTCTGAATGTGGAAGACAACTCACTTACAGTTCTAATCTTCAGAAACACATTAAAACTCACACAGGAGAAAAGCCGTATGACTGTTCTGAATGTGGCAAAAAGTTTTCACAGAGTGGCAATCTTAAGAGCCACCAAAGAATTCATACAGGAGAGAAGCCATATTGTTGTTCTGAATGTGATAAACAGTTTTCAAAGAGAAGCAGTCTTCAGAGCCACCAAAGAATTCACACAAGAGAGAAGTGTTTAAATTAGACAACCACACCAAAGTAGTATTTGTTAACTGAAGATTGAAATCAACCTTGCTGAAGATTATCCAATACGAAAACTTGACCAAGAGGAGACTTAAGAAATACTTGGGGATTGACGAATGTTCAGATATAAACTGTAAAGAGCAGAGATTTAAGATCAGCAGTGAATACACAAACAGGATAAAAATGATTCTTAGATGTTCCTTGACAGTGAGGAACCAAACACGAGTAGTTAGTCAGTTAGTAAAACATGTCATCTCATACAGCTTTGGGATCACAGACTGGCCACAGAAAGACCTCAACATTCTGGATGTAAAAACAAAATTGCTTCATGCCAATCAACTAATATACAAAAACCAATGCATGCTAAGACTTTCTGTTCCAGGGGTAGAAATTGGAATGCCCTAAATCAGACATGTTAAACACGTGACACAGAAATCTGTGTGGCCCGCATGACAGTTCCTAGTTAGCACTAAACTTGTAGAGACTGATTACTATCGTTTGTGATTGAATCATTCTGCATCTTCGGCATTACTTATTGACTTTTCTTACTTCTGCCTTCTGAGAAAAGCACGTTTTCCCATGGCATTATGGTTCTGGGAACATCATCTGCTAGTATAGTTGCAGCTGCGGCGTCAGCTCCTTGATACCCTAGGCATAACACTGCCCAACCCCCCACGAGCCTTGACCAAAGTTAGTGAGCCGCAACGTCACAACTGAAGTTCTAGGCTGTAGCAGCCTGGCAGACTTCACTAATGTCTGGGCTGCTGAGACTGGCCACTGGGCAGAATTGACCATCACGAGTAGTAACAGCTCGCATATTTGCACTTTTTTTGCTCTAGTTTTATGTCATTTTGTGCTAGTATTGTAACGAACAGTTAGTGCAGACTACAGCAGAAGATCTGAAGTGGAAGCGAGAAGTTAGTGAGTTGTTTATTAACAAAATTTTGAGCGTTTTCGTGATTTCAATTCACACGAACAGGACTTTGCGCTGTTTACGTCACCATACTCTTACAATGTTGAGAATGTGCCTGAGAATATCCAAATGGAGTTGACTGAACTGCAGTCAGATTCTATTCTGAAGGCAAAATATAACGAAGTTGGTGTGCCAGGCTTGTATGCTTACCTGCCACCCTCGTATGTGCAGATGCGTAATTTGGCATCCAGAATACTGTCTATGTTCGGAAGCACTTACTTTTGTGAGCAATTGTTTTTGTTAATGAAAGCTACCAAAACCCCACATCGCTCAAGACTTACTGTCGAGTACCTTTCATCCCTCATAAAAGTTGCAGTTGCACAAGATTTCAATCCTGAGATTGACGAACAGGTTACTAACAAGAGATACCAAGTGTCGGGACAAAAGAAATAGATCTCAGACTGTAAGACTCCTATATAAGGACCTGGCTAAGAGGCTAAGACTCTAACTGTACGCTGTTCTATGGAGATTGTGTGGAAATAATTTGCTTTTCTTTAAACTTTAAACTTTAAGTATTACCTTTTTTAAAGTTTTCAGTATTAGAAAGAAAGCTACAGTAACTTTGTATAATAGTATAATAGTATTTGTTACAGTGCGGCCCACTGACGCACATATGGCAGTCGAAGCGGCACACCAATGGTAGTGAATTTGACATGCCTGCCCTAAATAGAAGTAGATTACAGACGCAGATCTTCAATTATAGAAGTGCCAGCATTCCTTCTTGGTTCACAGAATTGCCACATTTGCAAAATATTTCAGCCTGAACTGGAAAGCCAAGATCAACCACCTTCATCAAGCTGGGTTAAGCAATCCACAAAACCAAGGATTTGCACAGAGAATGATGACACAATTTTGTAAAAAGCATAAATAAGATAATAACAAGGAAGACCAAGAGAGGATAAAAACAACTGGAGAGACCACAGATCTCCTAATATCAGCTTATTTGGACCTAAACCTGGCACTTATGAATGGCTCAGTACAGAAGAAATGAGATGCAGGGATGGATGCTTACTAATGGCCACTTAAGATTGTGGATTACAAGGTCATTGGCAACATGTTTTGAGAGAAATAGATAAAGCAACTAATGTAGCTTTGGAACAAACTGGTGGAGACAGTACAGTATACCAGTCCTAAGTTTTAGAAAATTCACAGCCAGAAAACCAGGATACCACAGTAAAGGAGAAACATTCAGATAATGCCTCGATAATCTATGTATCAGTCCTAAATTATATCTCTGTCTCGAAAAGAGACAGAACAGACAACAAAATATCAGGAGATACAATCAGAAATGTGGACCCAGATGTGAAATAAAAAATAAAAAAAGAAATTATCCAAGATAATTTAGATCTACATTTAAGCAGATTTAGACATCCTAGAAATCAAAGTTTCAGCCTACGAGCTCCAAAAGGTGGCGCTGTTAGGAACAATGCAGGTTTTGCAGAGAGCTCTAGCAGTGAACCTAAAAGAATAATAAAGACAGGACATAGAGGATACCATGACGTAAGAGTGGGATACATGATAATATTGTTGAAATCAAACTGAGAGAAAAGTCATAAGTGTTGTGAATGTGCAGAAACAGTTCTATCACAAGAGTAGTTTTAAGAGCCACAAAAGCATTTACACAGGAATAGAAGAAATACAATCTGACACGAGGCAGATGTGAAATAAAACCTCTGAGATTGTGCCAGTGCCAGGATGAACAGGCCTTATAAAAAAAAAAACTGTCCAGCCCCATCTGGATGCGTTACCACTCACCATCACTCCATATGCATTACAGAAGGAAACACTACAATAGACAGTGCAAGTACTGGGCCAAGTCCTGGCAGCAAACCTAAGAGAACAACAACAGCAGCAGTGCTGAAATCTCTCCACAAGAACAAGCGATCTTCAGGACTCCAAAGTGAGGGTCACTCCTGTCCAGAAAAGTAAGCAAACTAAACCATTGTAGAGAAATGAATCCCTGAGAGAAGCTGTATTGCTCTAACGAACATGGCAGTTTTCACAAAGAGGTAGCTGGATATTGCAGCGAGTGTTAACAGAAGAACATTTTATTAATCAGCCCACCATATGAGGTTAGTGCAGATGTCTACCCTAAGAATTGCATCAGTAGTTACCTTGTTTGTCTACTCATCAGAGTGTGTGATAAAAAAAGGTGCCACCTCCAGGTAAACCACCACAGAGGAGTGGACAACTGAAGACCACTGTAAGCGAAATGACTGCAGTTTTGGTTTTTAGAGCCAATTCAGTCACAAAGAAGGCAAACTTGGGGCCAGGCACTGATTTGAAGTTTATAGGATCAGCTGCACAAATTACACACAAAGTGACATTTCACAAAAATAGAATTCTTTAAATCCACTGAAGTGCCTTTCAATCAGTTCACTCTCTGGACCGTCTTTCTATTTCACTGATCACATTTGCTGTTTTGTTTAATAAGGACACCAAAAATGTTCCATCAAGTTCAAGAATAAAGAGTTTGTCAAGACTATTAAGCAATCAAACCCTGAAAAAACACTCAACTCCCCCCTGCAGAAAACAAGTCAAAGTTGGGTCTTCTTAGAAGTAAGAACTGTCTGGCTGCACAACAGACTTGCTCTGCTGTCTATTATGTCAGCTTGACATTCCTGGGAGTCACAGAGTCTCACCTCATTCCACCTGATAATTATTGATCTGCGAGGGTGTCATTGTCAGTTGGTGGGCCATAGCAAGCAAGTAATTTGCAATCAGGCTTTGCAACAAAATATAAAGAACCAGAACCAAATACTGACAATTTGGAACATTATAGAACAATCTCCCTGATCACATACCAGTGTTGTTAGCCATTACACACCATATATTTGTAATTCTGTTATTTCTCTTCCTGTATATAATTTTGAGTTTGTTGATAAATTGTTAATTACTGCAGGCCATGTGAGTTCTTTGACTCTGCTATCAAGTGTTTTATTGTTGAAACCATGCAATCCCTTTTTTCCCCTTTGTGCACATGCCTGTGGTTCACAGTCTGAGTATTCGGTTCACCGACAAAACCGCGACGGAGAAATGAGCGCCGACAAACCTGCTAAATGGTTTTCGACAAATGCACGCCAACAAAATTGGCACGACAAAATCGTGTGAGAGGCCAAGAGAGTGGGACGCCCTTGCTGCAATTCTTCCTACATATGCAGGGTGTAATCTTAAGGACTATCTGCGTGCCGTGCTGATGGCATGCTGCGTCTCATAATATTGACTTCTAAAATAAACATTATTATATATGCTTTAAACTAGTAATTCATATTTAATGAAACTTTCGCGATTTTGTCGGCGCGATTTTGATGGCGCGTTTTAAACGGCGCTATTTTGACAGTGCGCATATGTCTATCGCGCAAATGTCGGGTCACAGAGTATTCATAACTGCTGAGTATTCTTTTAATGTTTAGGCTTTGTAACACACAGTAAGTTAAGCTGCCTGCTCTCTGAAATTTTATTCTTAAACACACAGTAAGTCAGCGTTTGTCAACCTTTACGTATTTGCGACCCGAGTTTTCATAAGTTTTAATCGCGCTGACCCTAACGTTTTTTTGAAAGGAGCCCACTAATACCAATTTGTACTTATATATCATAGATGCATATTTTATTATACCTACTTAACTTTTATCGACATTTATCTAACTGTATACTTATTTTTCGAGTATCGGAATGTAGTTTAAGTTAATTTGTTTTGGTTTCAATAGATGTATTTTTCATATTTTTGATTCTTGTTTTCTTTTTTTCACATCTTCGCGCCCCCCTTTTTGTTACTTCACACCCCTGTAGGGGGGCCTGCCCCAAAGTTTGAGAACAACTGCAGTAAGTAATGGCGCTCAGCCTCCGAGGTCTCATGTGAAATATTATTCATGTAACACACACTAAGAAGGCGACTTGGCCTCTGAGGTTTCACTATAAAACATGCGCTAATTAAACAGCTCTTAGCATCTGAGGTCACAGATAACTTTGTGTTTATAACCTAAAGCTTTACAAATGATAGTAAGCCAATGTTAACTCAGATATTACAATAACTTATAATCAATTCTTAATGTACAGCAAAAGTAATCTTTAAACAGCAATTAACTGCTCAAATAAACAAGTAAAATAATAGGCATAAATGCTTAATTAATAAATGCATAAATTAATAGACCACTAAAAAATCTTACAGTTGTGACTCCAAATAATTCCACAGTCAAAATATCTTTGTTTAGTAAAATTCAATGTAAAAACAGGTCATACAGAAGGAAAAGACAAAAACCGATAATCCAAAACAAATGTTCCTGTATAAGATTTTTTTCAATTTAAGGCTTACATATCTTGTTAGTTTCTTTATGTTTCTTTATCAAGTTCTCCATGTAACATACAATCATGTGTTTATATGTCAAATGATCAGTAAACAGTGTGCCACTATTACTCTATTTGAAAGCAAATCAAACAGTCCACGCGTCGAGCAGAAGAGACGATGTCCCTTACTGACAGAAATTCTATTATGAACGTCCAGATAAAGCAGAGCGATGAGGAAGTGCGATTTACAAATTAGCTTTTGGGCTTAAACAGAATCTTCCATTATCTGATTTTCTATAAGAACCTTACATTCAATTCACATTAAGCACACTCTGAATTTTAACATTGACTAATAAACATTCTAAGATTGGCTGTTACAGTCTCATGGTCTTCTTTTTCTTGATTTTCATTAGTTTTATTCTAACTACTGGGTTGTCGTCAGGTCCACAATCATCTTCTGGTCTTGTCTTACTGTTTCAAAATCAATTGTCTACTACAATGGAGTTCATTGGAGTTCTGGTTTTACCATCTGGTGTCTTCCTGGTGTATCTTGGGTTTTCTTTGTGTTGGTGCCATGTGTTTGTGACTGTAAAAGTAGGTTTCCCCTGTAATTATTAGGAATTCTTGACAATGTTTCATCCTTTTGTAAGAAAATCAAGGTCTTCATAAAATGCTTCAATTACTTTCTCATCTTCATCTTCTATTGTGGAGTAAATCTCTCTGAGTTATTAGCAGGGCCGCTGGTTTTGCTTGTATTGTTGCATACAGAATTCCATCAGGTTTTGTTTATCATAAGATTGATGCTTATTGAGTTCTTCCATTTAGAATTAGTGTATCTCCTCTTCTAATGTGCTCTTCTTCAAGTACATCACTCTGTATTTTCTTTCTGTCCCTGTGAGTTTGTGTAGAAACCTCCCTAATTTTTCCAAAATCTCTCTAAGACAGCCATGTATTCTTGGCCAGAGTGGGTGTAGATTCAGTAGTCATTCCCCATGTTGTTACTTATGGCATACATAAGGGCAGGCTAACAGTCCTGCAGTCCTACAGAGTTAGGTGCCAAGTTCAGTATAATAACTGACAAGGTGGTCTTCTCTGAAATTCTACCTGTGCCACCCACCAGTCCAGATAACGTTGAGGAGATTAGAAGGCTTAATGTGTGGCTCAAATCTTGATGTAGGATAGAAGAATATAAGGTAATTTTCATGCAATTTCAACTTGGGGGCTGTGACTCTTCACTATGTTAATGCACTGACTATTGTGTCTGAGTGTTCGACCTTCATAGATTAGTTGGGGGGAGTGCTGGAAGGTGGTCCCACTGGGGACTCAAATGTGAGACTTCAGCACTCACATGGGAAATAATGGTGAAACCTTTAAGGGTGTGATTAGCAGGAACGGCCTACCTGATCAGAACCCAAAGGGTGAACTAATATTGGACTTCTATGCTAGTGACAGTTTGTCCATAATGAGCATGTCCATGTTTGAGCATAAATGTGTTCATAAGTGCCCTTGGCATCAGAGTGTCCTAGGCCATAGGTCTACGATTGATTTCTTACCTGTGTCATCAGATCTACGACAGTATGTCTTGGAAATTTGGATGAAGAGAGTGACTGGGCTGTCAACTGATCACTAACTGGTTATGAGTTGGATCAAATCACAAAAGAAGATGCCAGATGGACATGGTGATTCAATACAGTAGTTATTTAGTAGTTAGGCACCGCCATGAGTGGCAGCCTTTCCAACAGCTCCGTGTATGACTTTATCTTTCTACCTTTTTCTCTATCTCTATGATCACTCCTACCACTTTCTTTTATGTGGACTCGTTCCCTGCACACCTTTTGCTACTTTTTATTACTTGGACATGGATTTTTACACGCCGAGACTCGTCTATTCAGGTAGTCAACTTCAAGCAGCAGAGCCGACACTAAGCTAAAGGCTAAGTGGCTAGTGAGAAAGTGGCGATACAAGCCTTCAGTGCCTTCTGTGATCCTGGGAAATGTGAACTCAATACCAAATAAGATCAACGAACTGGCTGCACTGGTGAAAAAAGTCAGGACTGACAGTGAATGCAGTTTGTTGTGTTTTTGTGAAATGTTGCTAACAACTACCATCCCAGATGCTAATGTAGAGCTACCCGGGTTTAGCACAATTAGAGTGGACAGAGATGCAAATACCTGTGGGAAGCTGAAAGGAGGAGGACTCGCTCTCTGTGTCAATACAACGTGGTGTAACTCTGGACATGTAAACATTAAAATCTCCACTTGCTGCAGGGACATCGAACTGTTGGCCGTAGTTCTGCGTCCCTATTACTTGCCCAGAGAGTTTGGACACGTCATTGTTGTTACTGTTTACATCCCTCCTCGGGCGGACTTGGAGATAGCATGTGGCATCATCCACGCCGCTGTTGCTAAACTACAAGCACAACACCCCAAGGCGCTTGTGCTACTCTCTGGAGATTTTAACCATGTGACACTGGACAAAACATTAACTGCCTTCTCCTAGTATGTGGTTTGTAACACCTGGGGAAATAGGACTATTGACCTACTGTATGCAAACATTAAAGATGCATACAGCGCCACCCCGCTGCCTGCGCTTGGGAAAGCAGATCATAACCTGGTTCTGCTTCAGCCTCACTACAAACCAAGAGTGAGGGATCTACGTAAAACCACACGCTCATTCAGGAAGTGGTCTCCTGAGGCAGACCAGACTCTGAGAGACTGGAACTATGGACTGGGAAATCCTGCAGGGATCACGTAGTGAGAACATTGAGGAGGTTGTTGACTGCACTACTGACTACATCAACTTCTGTATGGACATTGTAGTTCCAGTAAGAACAGTACACTGCTATGCTAACAACAAGCCATGGATTACAAGTGACATCAAGGGCCTTTTGAACCAGAAGAAAAGGGGCTTTTAAAGGAGGTGATCAGCATGAGCTCAAGCGTGTGCAGAAGGAACTCCGAGTCCAGCTCAGGATGGCGAAAGAGCAGTACAGGAGAAAGCTGGAGCAGAAGTTGCAGAATAACAGCATGAAGGAAGTGTGGAATGGGATAAAGATCATCACTGGTTGTAGCTCGATAAGGGGTGCCACCACGGAGAAAGACGTGGAGAGAGCAAACCAGATGAACAACTATTTTAGCATTTCTGACCACCCTAACCAACTCTCACCTCAGAGTACTGCATCCTCCACCCATCCTTCTGCTAATACAGTGGAACCTCGGTTTGCGAGTAACTTGGTTTACGAGTGTTTTGCAAGATGAGCTAAAATTTTTAATAAATTTTGATTTGATAAACGAGCGACGTCTTGCAATACGAGTAGTACTTATGCACTTTGTCTGCTGAGTGTCATGTAATCACAACTGAGCTGATGGTTCTTCTATCTCTCTCTCTCTCTCTCTCTCGCTGCGGCATTGTGGGCAATCGTCTCCTATTCTCTGTCCGAGTCAGCATGCCTCACATAGTGCCTCATCTGTATGAGCGTATACTGTTTACTACAGCATTGTGACTGTGTATGTGTGTGTGTGTGTGCTGTGATGTGCGAGTCCCCGTCTTGCATCACCAGCTTTATTCAGCTTGAAACAGCAACAGCGCGGTTATTTATTATAGCAGGATCTGTCACTCTCCTATACACAGGCACAGCAGTCAGGCAGGGTCGTAGCCAAGTAGTACTGTGCCCTGCGCATTTATAATGTTCCTTGTTCCTTGTATCACCCACTGACGGCAAGCGTTTATAGCATGCCCACGATCTTTCTGGATTCTCTTTTTACACCGAACTGCTAAAGCGCTGGGAGACTACGATTGCTTTAGGAAGTTTTTACGCATGTCGTCCTGTTGGGTGGAATCCCACAAGAATTTAGAAACTCACTCACACCAGCCATGATTCTTTTCAAAGGTAAAGTGCAGGTTAATTTGTTTTATGTATTTTTACTTTATATTTTGTATTAATCACTTTTACATGAATAGTTTTGGGTTGTGGAACGAATCATCTAAGTTTCCATTATTTCTTATGGGGAAATTCACTTTGATATACGAGTGTTTTGGACTGCGAGCACATTTCCGGAATGAATTATGCTCGCAAGCCGAGATTCCACTGTACCAGCATTCGAGAGACATCCCCACCCACAATTACAACAGCCCAGGTAAGTAGAGAGCTGAGGAGACTTCATGCCAGCAGTGCAGTGGGTCTAGATAGAGTATTACCATGACTGCTGAAAGCCTGTGCATTTGAGCTGAGGAGTCCTCTACAGTGAATCTTCATACCTGAGCCTGGAACAGGGGAGAGTCCCAAGGCTTTGGAAAACATCTTGCATCACCCCAGTCCCAAAAGTATCACGTCCTGGTGAGCTGAATGACTTTAGGCCTGTCGCCCTGACATCACATGTGATGAAGACCATGGAGTGGCTGCTGCTTCACAGAGATGGGAGTAGATTCATACCTGGTGGCATGGATCGTGGACTATCTTACAGACCGACCTCAGTATGTGCCTTTAGGAAACTGCAGGTCTGACATTGTGGTCAGCAGCGCAGGAGTGCCGTAAGGGACTATGCTTTCTCCAGTCCTGTTCAGCCTATATACATCAGACTTCCAATACAACTCGGAATCCTGCCATGTGCAAAAGTTCGCTGATGACACTGCTGTCATAGGCTGCATCAGGAGTGGGCAGGAGGAGTAGTATAGGATCCTAATTAAGGACTTTGTTAAATGGTGCGACTCAAACCACCTACACCTGAACACCAGCAAAACCAAAGAGCTGGTGGTGGATTTTAGGAGGCCCAGGCCCCTCATGGACCCCGTGATCATCAGAGGTGACTGTGTGCAAAGAGTGCAAACCTATTAATACCTGGGAGTGCAACTGGATGATAAATTGGACTGGACTGCCAATACTGATGCTCTGTGCAAGAGAGGACAGAGCCGACTATACCTCCTTAGAAGGCTGGTGTCCTTCAACATCTGCAATAAGATGCTGCAGATGTTTTATCAGATGGTTGTGGAGAGCGCCCTCTTCTACTCGGTGGTGTGCTGGGGAGGCAGCATAAAGAAGAGGGACACCTCACACCTGGACAAACTGGTGAGGAAGGCAGGCTCTATTGTAGGCACGGAGCTGGACAGTTTGACATCTGTGGCAGAGCGACGGGCACTGAGCAGGCTCCTGTCAATCATGGAGAATCCACTGCATCCACTGAACAGGATCATCTCCAGACAGAGGAGCAGCTTCAGCGACAGACTGCTGTCACCGTCCTGCTCCATTGACAGACTGAGGAGGTCATTTCTTCCCCATACTATGCAACTCTTCAATTCCACCAGGGAGGTAAACGTTAACATTATACAAAGTTATTGTCTGTTGTACCTGCCTCGCACTCTCCACCTTACATTTTTTTACTTACACTGCGTTTTTATTACTCTTTAATTAATATTGTTTTTATCATTATGCTGATGCTGGAGTATGTGAATTCCCCCTTGGGGATTAATATCTATCTATCTATCTATCTATCTATCTATCTATCTATCTATCTAATATTAATTGGCTATGTTCTTTGCTGGCCAAAGTGGTGATCCTTGAACATACTGGTGGACGCCAACTGAAGACGGAGTCTTTCTTAGTTTGGTTAGCTTGTGGAACTTCAGAGGAAGCTGACAGGTCAAGTGCAATGAGGTGATGGCAGCTGAACGGGCAAAAACCCAAGTGTGTGTGTTGGGTTTGGTGAGGCCTTGAGTAATCATGTTCATCTGATCTTGAGTAAATTATGGAAAACTGTCAAGTGACACAGGAGGGAGAAGCAATGCCCATGCTGTTTAAGGGTTGGAATGCTGATCACCTCACCTGCAGATGTAGTCGTGTGGTGGAAGAAACACTTTGAGGACCTTCTAAATCCTACTGACTTGTTGTCTTTGTGAGGAAGCAGAGTTTGGGGACTTGTAGGAGGACTCATCCATCACTGGCACTGAGGTTGCTGAGGTAGTTAACAAGTTCGTTGACAGTGTCACCCTGGCAGTGATGGTATTTGCCCTGAGTTCCTGAAGAATCTGGACATTGCTGGGTTGTCTCGGCTGACACGCCTTTTCAATATTGCATGGTGGTTGTAAACAGTGGGTTTCTTTCTTAAAGAAAGGAGACTAGAGGGTGCTACAACTTTAAGGATGACACTCCTCAGCCTCCTTATGAAGATCTATGCCATGGTTTTAGAAAAGAGGGTCTATTTGTTTGGAGTAACAAGAAACACATCAGATTTTATCTCTGTCTTGAAAAGGTGGACCATCATGTTACCATCACTAGGATTCATTCACACTATGGATTCATTGGAGTATGCCCAACATGTTTTTGTGTATGTGGAAAATACATACACCACTATGTCCCTTATGATGTCCTGTGGGAAGTCCTTCAGCAGTATGGGGTATCAGTTATGCGGTTGTCTACTCTTTGTTTCCTGTGCAAGTGGAGGAAGACAAGTGAGATTGGGTGAGGAGCACAGACATTCAGGAGGAGCTCAAAGTAGAAAATTGCCAGTTGAGGTGATTGGGGGATCTGATTAGGATGCCTCCTGAATCTCTCACTGAGGTGGTGTTTCAGGCATACTCATCTGGAAGGAAACTTTTGGGCAGACACCGGACATGCTAAAGAAATTATTATCCTAGAGGGATTGCAGAGGTGGCACAGAAAAGTGATGTCAGGGCATCTTTGCTCAGATGTCTGCCCCTATGATCCAGCCCTGGAGATGTGGCAGAAAATGAATGGATAGATGGATATACAAAGATACAGGTGTGTTACTGATTGTACCATTTATCTGTATGCTGATTGGTGTAAACTGATGGGTTTCTTAACTGCAGACAAGTTTAGCTTATTTAAGATCGTTGCTTTTCTGTGCTCTCCAGTCTTGGCATGATGAACTGAGCTGTTCACACGGCATGGCTCCCTCACACTAGTTCTAATGTGATAAAGCAGGTCCTCCTGGAGACATTGGTAATGGTGATCTTTTCTTTTTTATTTAAGACAGTAATGTCCCTGACGTGTCTGCATCTGATCCTAGAAGTGACAGGCGTTTGTCTCAAGAATGACTGTAATTAGTCTTCAATAGAAGTTTGGCATTATTCATATCAATACCTCATTCAAAAAAGATTGAAATTTATTATTTTTTAATTTTCAAAATGTGTCAGAGAAGTGCAAATCTCCCCAAATAAGAATAAACTTGGAGGCACTGAATTCATAACAGCAAAAGCCTATAAGAAGTTGTAAAGTTGCAGACCCTTTGAAAGTTAATGCCCCCGTGTTTGAGGTGAACCTTTACAGGGTGACGGGTTAAATGAAAATGTGAACTCCTGTACTGGTTATGGCTGTGCATTCAGGTCGACGACTTGTCCAGATCTCCTGATCTCATGAAGTGTCACTTTTATAAGAGAACAAAGATGACTAGAGAGCAGGATGAGGGCTCAGGAGATCTGCAAGTGCCCTACAGTGATGGCTGCCAACCTTTTCTACACCCCTAGTAAATGTTTGCACCCCCTAAAAAGTCATATCACATTTGAACATGAAGAAGTCAGATTTGTAATTTCTGAACCACAGAATAAACCACATACAGTACTGCGGGTGAACAACCTGAACTCAAAAAATAAACTTTAAACATAAACTGTAAATATAAATTATACTGTAAATAAACTGAGCAATTTACCTTTATAAATCTCAGTATTCATGTAAATGTGTACCACATGAAGCTTAGACACTCATTCTGTACTTGAGGCTTCACAATGGATCAGTTACTGTTTGTTCTTCCTTATCGTTTCTTATTTTAAACCAAAGTCCCTAATAATCGACACAGAGTGACAGAGCAGAAGCCAAGTGCACACCAACTGACACGTCCTTCTTCTGCCCACCGCAGGACTTTGTCTCTCCTCACATTCAAAGCCCTAAAGGATTCTGATTTCCTTTGTCAGTCATTCCTCGCGTCTAACAGTTGGTTGATTGTGACTTCTAAAGGTCCATCATGATGAACTCTTAACGTGTTTATTCTTCTGACTCAGTCAGGCCTGCAGCCTTTGATGTTGAAGTAGAAGCCAATAGGAGTGCAAAGTTACAAGATGTTTGACACGACTGAGCGATCAGACAGACTTTAATTCAATTGCAGTCTTTAATGGATTTAATTTCTTGGGAATGCCGAATTTATTTTAAAATAAGAGATTTTCCAATTAAATGAGGAGTGTGAGAAAGCAGGAACTCAGCCCTAACGTGCAGATTTGTTTTATTTTCTAAATCCTCTATCCCTATTGTGCCTGCTCACTGGGTCGACACTCACTTTCGATGTCAGTCTTTGTCTTTGGGGTGTTTGCCCACCAGGGAGTAGCCATGAGGTGACTTTCAAAGATTTCAGATTGAACTGAAGACCAAGTAAATGGGGGTTGGGAAAGGTGTGGTGGGCTTTGACCCTAAAACAGCAGAACATTGTCAGTTTGTGTCTGTCTGTTTTATTTGGGACTCCATCTGTATATGTGATTATTACAAAGAATATTTAAAAATAATAACCAGTGTTCACAAAACTTACAAAATCTGTGAATAAATGTAAAATTTATATTCTTCAAGCCACAGTATGTGTCAAAGGCAGATAATAGAATCATTAAATAGATTTGCTCTCTCCTGCCATACGTGTAACTTCAGCAGAAGGACCAGGAGTGTGTGGCCTACAAGCTCTCATTCACTCCTAAGTGATCCTCTCCACCTCTCATACAGCAGAAGTGGATGCTTTCAGCTCTTTGTTAATAAATTCTGTCATCGTCATCTTTTCAAACCTCATAAGAGCTCAGAAACTGACATTTTTAAGATGCTTAGGTTTCTTTCTTTGATATATGTTTTCATTTAATAGTACAATGTATTCTTTGTGCCCCATTTCCTCGTCAGCTAGATCAACAGAAAGGCACTATATAACAGATTGATTTTATTATTTTAAAGTAATCTTTATTCACTCAATCAACAACAATAAAAAAGAGAACTCAAATATATACAATTAATGGTAACATTTCAGTTTAGGGGTACAAAAAAGCATCAACTAATCCTTCACTCTCATGTAACAAGAGCTTAACAAACACTTTTTAGGGTCTTCAGAACACTGAGAGAGCATCAGTGGAGTGTTGAGTCACCTCTACAATGTGAGCGACCAGCAATACGTCACTTTAATACAAATTTAGTACAAGACTCCTGAACCCTTCATTGTAACGAGTCATCTTACCTTCATACCCCGGTGGAAAGGCACTATATGATAGATAGATAGATAGATAGATAGATAGATAGATAGATAGATAGATAGATAGATAGATAAGGCACTATATAATAGATAGATAACAACAACAACAACAACATTTTTTTATATAGCACATTTTCATACAAACAGTAGCTCAAAGTGCTTTACATAATAAAGAATAGAAAAATAAAAGACACAATAAGAAAACAAAATAAGTCAACATTAATTAACATCGAATAAGAGTAAGGTCCAATGGCCAGGGGGGACAGAAAAAACAAAATAAAAACTCCAGATGGCTTGAGAAAAAAATAATAAAATCTGTAGGGATTCCAGACCAGGAGACCGCCCAGTCCCCTCTGGGCATTCTACCTAACATAAATGAAACAGTCCTCTTTGGATTTAGGGTTCTCACGGAAGGACTAGATGATGATGGTCACGTAGACTTCTGCCTTTTAATCCATCCATCATTGTTGGAGCATCATGAAGCTTTGAGTAGGTGGAGGTGGCACAGGCCACCACCACAAAGAAACCGGAAAAAGAAACAGAACAGAGAGTAGGGGTCAGTACGGATTTTAGAGCCACCATGAATAGTTATTATGAAGAATTGAAATAGATAAGAATTGATAGATAGATAAGGCACTATATAATAGATAGATAGATAAATAGATAGATATATAGATACAGTAGATAGACAAGGCACTATATAATAGATAGATTGATAGATAGATAGATCGATCTTTATTTGTCCCCAGGTATAACGTTTTTCACCGAGTGCTGCTGCAGAGAGCTGTGGACACTTTCTCAGGTAAAACGCATCTCATTTTCTGAAACTAAAAGCTCAACCTCCCTCTGTTATTTTATTAATCCTTAGAATCTTAAATAGGCCGTCATCCTCAGATCTCAATGCACGCTCTGGTTTGTAAGTAACGATAAGTTCAGTTAAGTAAGCTGAGCCTCAGCCCTTTAAGGCTTCATAAGTAAGAAGGAGGATTTAGAAATCAGCCCTAAGCTGAGGAGGGGGCCTTTTGTTCTGGAGCCCCCACCAGTGTGTCACAGTGCTGGACAGCAGAAGATAACTGGCCAGTCTGGTGGAAGAGGACACTGAGACCACAGAGAGAGCACCCAAATACAGACAGTGAGACAATATGGCTGGTCTGTAGTGATGACAGTTCACAAATCAGCCAGCGTCACTTATTAAACTTTGTTCAGGCAGGAGAGTAAACAGGCTGTAAAGTAAATTTAAAAGGAAAACCCGAAACGAGGACTTAAACAAGCAAGCTGAGTCAGAGATAAGCCCTGAGTTAAGAAGAAGCCTCGAACCAGAGGAAGGTCACACTGAGGACTCTTTGAATTCACCACAATACAATCTGGGTTCTTGAGGTGTTAGCTGTGGTTATATACATAAAGAGTAGAAATGAAGAAAACAAATCCTCCGTTGCTCCAGCTGTGTGCTCACTTTGTTGGTTATTTATTACATTTATTGTGGAGTCAAATACAATTCAATTCCAGGATGACACAGACATTTGAATTTCACCATTTGTGATTTTTATCATGTTTGCCAGGCTAGGACAAATATTACAGAAGACATGATGGTTAAAGTGCTAAGCCAATGAAGAGCCCCCTCTGTAACATCATGGAGAGGCCATGTATGTGTTTGTATGTTTGTTCATTTTTTGTCTCCTTTGTAAATCTACTTTTGTATAATGGACAGTACAGACATGCTAGGTAGATAGATAATGTGATACTGTGTATGTAGATCCTTTACTACTTCATTATTGTAGTATTGTTCTCATCAGTACTTCTCTTATCTTTCTATTTCCTTATCTTTATACTCTCATTCTTGTTACCATTAGGACTCTTTCCGCTTTATAAAACGCGCAGACTGTGGAGTGAACTGAATTGAATTGACACCAGCTGCCCAAAGGAGTGGAATCGGACAGCGAGATGCTGCCTGAAGGGGCGGGACCATCCTTAGAAGCCGTGTAGAGGGGTTGTGTGCGCGTGCCTGTGTGTGTCAGTAAGTGGGAGTGAAGCGCTGTTTAAAGACACGATGTTTTATCTTGGTAGAGTAATATATATTGCTTTACTTTCCCCAGTGGGTGTTCTACATGCTAACACTTCACAATTATCACACCAACTGTTACATCTTTCAAAACTCTCACTCAGCATTCCACAACTTTCACTTTCATTCACTTTGCTATTTTCTTCCTTATCATTATCTTCCTTATTACCAATAATACATGCTAGTAAACCTCTTATAACAGCAGCTGTCTTCTTTAAACCTGATCTCTGTTTTCTTGCTTTTAATCCTTCCAGCCCCCTTCCATTTTGTGGCACACTCAGCTCAGCTTCTGCTTTCTCTACCTGAACTACAGGTTTCCTAGCTTTAGTCTGCTTCCCTCTGCCACTCCACTGGAAGATGGCTGACTTTAAAATGAACTTAGGCATTTCTGAGTCTGCAATTTACTCTAAAACAATTTGCTGAATTCGTTGTGGGTTGGCATACTTTTGCCCCTGTAAGCAAACATACACATACATACACAAAGATCCTAAACGAATAAGTACCGTATGAATGACGAATGCATGTCCCATCACTCCCTAGCACTTTAACCACTTAAATGCCGTATGAATGACGCATGCATCTTTCACCACTCCCTTGCACTTTAAATAGGGACTCACTACGACCAGCACTAACAAACATGTGGGTGTCCTCTTTACACACATGAAGTCTCTACACTTTGTTGGCTATATTCCATTCAGCAACTAAACAATGTTTTACTTCCACTGCATTTGTACACTGGGTGCCCTAAAATTCACATACATAAACAAACCAATACATCAAAACAGTATTTCCAAACAGGTTACAAAACATGGTTACCCCAAAATCCTGCTGACTATGCCAATTGTTTTATCTTGGTAGAGTAACATATATTGCTCTACTGTACTTTCCCCTATTGTATTATTAATATGTAGCCTTAGAATGCCTAATCTCATAGATTTACCACTGTATATAATTTATCCCCATCTTCCCTTCTATATCTATAACCGCAGGCAATTAGATGTAGTAAAAAGACAAGCAGGAGTTAAGTTACAAATAAAATAATGTATTACTGATAATATTCATAAATAATAACAAAATGCAAAGAACATTTGAATATTGGCAACCATACAACCTTATAAAATTGTGATGTGTAATTCAGGTGGCACACAGACTTGTAGTTACTTATTGTCTCTAGTTAAGGCATTATTGGTGCTCAGCTTTCAGCCACATGTCTGTTTAAAATGGCTGAAGCTGTGCTCTTGATTGTGTTGTCTTCAGTTCATGTTGTGATGGTCTTCTTCATCAGATCAGTAAGAGAAAGATACTTCTACATCATCACAGGTTAGCAAGAGAGATGCTTCTTCATCATATGTTGGTTAGAGAGATGCTTCTTTCAGATGTTAGTAAGAGAGAGAGAATGTGGCTGAGCAAGCAAATGTATAGGTTTTCTGTCCAACCCCTTCAGCCAATCCAGACAGCCATATCTCAGACCAATGGGGGAAATACTACATTTTAACACCTGCAACCCCCCCAAGACCATATGTTAAGCTAACCTGGCTTTGTGTGGGGGATGAGACAAAGACTTTAGCAAAGAAAAACTCATCAAACTGGTTTAAGACCCATCCCCTAAATACTGTCATAAAATTAGTTGTAAAAGGGGGGGCAAACACAACTACTTCTCACCAAAGTAACACTAAATTATATTGCTTTGCCTAGGTTACAAATAAAGACATACAAAACACGTGTCGTGATGTCAGGCCCATTTGTTGTTTCTAATCTCTCATTTGTGCACCGCTTCGCGTTTTGATTTCACGCCTGATGTCGTTATGTCGGTCAGTAATGTGCATGCCATGTCCAGATGTTCCTTCTCCCATACGTACACTCTTTATTTATCAGACTTTTCATTGTGTTGTGTCAGGGTGCTGTGCCTTTGAAACCTTACAATGTAGTGACTACAATGTTAGAAAAACTCAACTCTATGAAGAACACGTCATGCTGATTCAATTCAAACTTGAAGATATAATCACATCGGGCTCACCAAAAAACTATTTTGTCATCTTTCCCCTCTCTGTTTGAGGCACAGTGATATCATTTAGGACTGATAAAGCGATTATCCAGGCATTGTCTGAATGTTTCTTCTCAACTACAATATCAGGTTTTCTGGTTGTAAATTTTCTGAAAATTACAACTGGTATAAAGTCTTCATTTCCAGAGATTCTTTCTGGCACTGGGATGTCATATTTTTGTCACCGTTTACAATAAAGCAGCTGGGCTACTTTGATGTGTCATTCCATGAAGAGGGTTTTGGACAGGAGTATTTTAAATCCTGCAGTAAGGTTCAATACCATTTCCATCAGTTTGTTGCCAAATCTACATTGGTTGCTTTTTAAGTTTCTTTGAAAACAAATTGCAAACAACATCGCATGTGATCCACAATCTAAAGTGGCCATTAGGAAGTATTCATCGCTGCATTTCATTTTTCCTCTAATAAACCATTCATGGTTTTGTTCCTCATGATCTTATAGTAGCAGATCTGTTTATTTCCCACTGCATTTCTGGTCTCTCCAGTTGTGTTTTTCCTCCTCTCTTGGACTACCTTGTTATTTTCTTTTTGCATTTCACACAATTGTGTCACCTCACTCTGTGCAGACCTTTGGTTTTGTGGATAGCTTAACCAAGCTTTATGATGGAGTTGATCTTGGCTTTCCAGTTCAGGCTGTAATATTTAACAAATGTGGCAATCCTTTGAGGGAATGCTGGCACTCGTATGATTGAAGATCTGTGTCTGTAATCTACTTCTGTTTGGTGCTTTCCACTTTCTGCCCTATGAAGGTAAAGCCTTGACATGTATTGGTTTTTGTATTTCAGTTGGTTAGCACAGAGTAACTTTGTTTTAACAGCCACACTGTTGAGGTCTTTCTTTAGCTACTCTATGACCCCCAAGCTGTATGAGATGTCATGTTTTATTAGCTGATTAACTGGTGGCAATTTGTTCTTCAATGTCAAGGAACTTTAAGAGATTATTTTAACCCTTCTTGTGTATTCACAGCTGATCTTCAATCTCTGCTTTTTATGGTTTATGCTGCCCCCTGGTCCGGAACTACTATCATTCAGGCCCTTTAGCTGTCTCCCAATCGCACGTGTATAACTATATATATATATATATATCTGCTCAAAATAATTAAAGGAACACTTTCAAAGCACATCAGATGTCAATGGGTTTTGTGATGCAAGATTTTGCCTGTAAGTTGATAAATATTTTGTATGTCTTTATTTGTAATTTAGACAAAGCAATGTAATTTAGTGTTACATTAGTGAGAAGCATTCATGTTTAACCAACCTTAGGAATGGGTCTCTTTGTATTTTACGACAGAGTTGGGGGAGGATGTACCTTAAACCAGTTTGATGAGTATTTCTCTGCTAAAGTCTTTCAACCCCTGCAAGGAAGCCAGGATCCTTAACATATGGTCTTGGGGGGTGGCAGGTGTTAAGATGTTCTATTCCCCAATTGGGCTGAAGTATGGCTGTTTGGAATTGTCTTCTATCAGAAGCTTTTAAGTACCATGATGTCCTATTGGTTCTAGGGGTTGGACAGAGAATCTATAAATCTGCTTGCTCTCAACCACACTCTCTCTCTTTTACTAACCTCTGATGATGATCTCACACCATGAACTGACAAGAACATCACAATGAAGAGCACACCTAAGCAGCCATATTGAACAGGCATGCAGCCTGTTCTGAAGAAAACTGAGCACCAACGATGCCTTTACTAGAGACATTTTAAATAACTACAAGTCTGTGTGCCGCCTGAAAGTACACATCACCATTTAATCAGGTTGTATGGTTGCCAATATTCAAATGTACTATGCATATTGTTATTATTTATTTATGAATATTATCGATAATACATTATTTAAATTGTAACTTAACTCTTGCTTGTCTTTTACTATACCTAATTGCCTGAGGTTATATCCTAAAAATCCTACTGACTATCTCTACTGATATAGACCGATATGGTAATGTGTGAGGAACAAAAGGATGGCACATCGTTTGATGGAAATGAAAATGATCAACCTACAGAGGGCTGAATTCAAAGACACCCTGAAAATCAAAATGAAAAAAATGATGTGGTAGACATGTGAGTCCATTCTGCTGAAATTTCATTGCAGAAACTTCAAATCTTACTCAGTAGTTTATATGGCCCCCACATGCTTGTATGCAGGTCAGAGAACGTCTTAATAAGACGACAGATGGTGTATTGGGGGATCTCCTCCCAGATTTGGACCAGGACACTACTGAGCTCTTAGGCAGGCTGAGGTGAAACCAGGTGGCATCAGATGGACCAAAACAATGCCCACCCAAAGGTGTTCTATTGGATTGAATACACACGAGCGATCATGGTAGCAAGTGGATGGCCTTGGATATGCCTCCCCAGACCATCACTGACCCACCGTACCAAAGCGGTCATGGTGAATGATGTTACAGACAGCGTATCATTCTCTACAGCTTCTCCAGACCCTTTCACTTCTGTCACATGTGCTCAGTGTGAACCTGCTCTCATCTGTGAAAAGCACAGGGCACCAGAGGTGGACGTGCCAATTCTGGTACTTTATGGCAAATGCTAATCAAGCTCAATGGTGCCCACTAGAGGACGTTGGTCCCTCAGGCCTCCCTCATGAAGTCTGTTTCTGATTGTTTGGTCGAAAACGTTCACACCAGTGTTCTGCCTGCCTGGTGGATTTCATTTTGTTGGCTCTGGCAG
Source organism: Polypterus bichir lapradei (assembly GCA_026402145.1). NCBI lineage: Eukaryota > Metazoa > Chordata > Cladistia > Polypteriformes > Polypteridae > Polypterus > Polypterus bichir. The sequence continues at coordinate 196,301,398 of JANRMT010062791.1, forward strand.
TGCTCATCCTGTTCCTCTTTGCCCAAAGGAGCAGATAGCAGTCAGTCCTGCTGATGGGTTAAGGACCTTCTACAAGGGGCCCTGTCCAGTCCAGCTCTCCTAGAGTAACTGCCTGTTTCCTGGAATCTCCTCCATACCCTGGAGACTGTACTGGGAGACACAGCAAACCTTCTGGCAATGTCAAGCAGGTATTGATGTGCCTGCCATCCTAGAGAGGTTGGACTACCTGTGCCAGCTCTGTAGGGTCCAGGTATGGCCTCATGGTACCAATAGTGACACTGACCATAACCAAATGCAAAACAAGTCACAAAACAGAAGAGGAGGGAGAAATGTCAGTGGCCTCCACCTGTTACACCATTCATTCCTGTTTTGCGGGTCATCTCAAGGTTGCCCCTCTACTGCACCAAAGCACCTGAAACTGATGAACAAGCCCCTCTGCTACTTCACTGACCAGATCAACAGCCCAGAAGTTTCATTGACGTGATGCTAAACTCTAATTAAAAAGGTTCATTTAATTTTTTATATACACAGTGCCCTCCACTATTATTGGAACCCCTTGTAAAAATTAATAAGACAGGTTAGAAAAAAATCTGTTTGCTGAAAAACTGGGAGATGAGAAACATCTGACTTTTAATGGAAACAAATTCATTCAAAAAAAAAAAAAACTCATCAAGAAATAAATATTTTGAATATATATACTTGTTTATGTATGTGTGTATGTAACATACATGTATTTATGTGTTAGGTCTACCAAATAAAGACATCAATCAGTGACAGTTAGTGCTGAAGGCAGCAGCAAGAATCTTAACTAGAAAAAGAAAATCTGAGCACATTTCAGCAGTGTTAGCGTTGTTACATTGGTTACCCGTGTCATTTAGAATTGACTTTAAAGATAATACAACAGATAGCCCCCTACTTATGAACTTTTGAGGTGTGAACTTTCATATATTTGAACAAAGTGGTCCTTAATTAAGATCAAAATTAGCACTTAACGATAATTCACATGTCCACCGAGTGGTGGCAGCAGGGGTAGGAAGTAGTATATATTATAGTCTTATATATTATTATAATCTTATTATAATCTTTATTTCATGTACAATACTTGTAAGCTGCTAAAGCACATTAAAAACTACTGAAAAGAACTGTTTACAGGTCCAAATCAAGAGGTGTCTGAAACTAAAACACTTATCCACACATACCAATACATGCTGGACTTATGAACAAAATGGAGTTACAAACAGCCTCTCGGAACAGAACCTGTTTGAAAGTAGGAGATCAACTGTAATGGTTTACAGAGCCTTAAATAATCTCGCCCAGTCCTACATTTTGGAATGTCTGTCCCCTTACACTCCCAGTCATAACCTCAGATCTTCAAATGAAGGTCTCCTTATAATTTCAAGATCAAAATCTGAAAAGAACTGGTGAGATGGCCTGTTGCTGTTACACACCTAAAATTTAGAAACTTTAGCAATAGAAAAATCGGCAGGCTAATACTGTGGAACAACTTTAAAAAAAAATAGCTTTTTCGTAGTGCCAGATTTGTTTACCACATTCAGAACAGCAATTCAGCTTCTCTCAGGTCTTCCAAATTTTCTTGGTGTGCTTACTATCAAAACAGGAGTTAACTTCACACTTTAGTCAGGACAGTCTCATTGTACTGCTTAACTTCTCACTCTTGTAAGTTTCCCACAAGGCTTCTTTTTGCAGGTCATAAGGAGTTATTGTAATCTGTCAAGATGGGCCTGAACGTTTTTCTTTCAGTTCTGTTGATCCTAGAAAAACAGGCACTTCTTTCATTTTATTTTTTCAGTCCACATTTCACTTGTCATATCTGAGCCTGAATTTTTTGGTATTGTGTTTCCTTCTTGCCTCTCCATTCTTAGGACTGAGTAATCACTAGGAACTAATACTTCTGTTATCCAGGATTTCTTACATCTGGTTTTCTGGTCTCTATTGTTCAGTGCATCATTATTGCTGTGCTACAAGTGACCTGCACCTCCTCATTTTCCATTGTGCTGTCTGAGTTGTGGTCCCAGTGTCTTTCTGGTGCTGTTAAGTTGTACTTCTTGCCAAGTTTCCAGTGAATGAGCCTGGCCACTTTGTGGTGTTGTGCAGTGTATAATCCTTCAGTAATCAGTACCTCACAACCAGCAACAAGATGTGTGACTGTTTCTAGCTCTTTGTGGCAGAAGTGACAATGGGTTTTGTTTTTTGTTTTTGTATTTTTGATCTGAACCACTTTGTGTCCAAGACGCTGTTTTGTGCACCTATGATGAGGCATACATTTTTTGGTCTAAGTCCGCCCCTCATAAGCCATGGATGAGTAAGTTCCATTTCCACATGAGGCTGTTGGAGGGGGGCAGTGTATTTACCACTTTACTTGGAGTTTCCCCAATTATATCTATTGTTTTCATCAAACATTTTGAATTCTTTCTTCTGTTGGTTAGCATTGTACTGTGTTCATCTGTGGACAATGTAGGGGAGTTTGTCATTATTTTCTCTCTTGTATGGATTCTTTGATGTTTCTGAAGAATGCTTCTCCGTGAAAACATTTTGCCACATTCAGGACACTCATATGGCTTCTCCCCTGTGTGGATTCTTTGGTGGCACTGAAGATGGCCTCTTTGTTTAAACTTTTTACCACATTCAGAACACTCATACGGCTTCTCCCCTGTGTGGATTCTTTGGTGGGTCTGAAGACTGCTTCTTTCTGAAAACTGTTTACCACACTCAGAACAGCAATATGGCTTCTCTCCTGAGTGAAGTCTTTGGTGCCTTTGAAGATTACATCTTACTGTAAACTGTTTGCCACATTCAGAACAGCAGTGAAGTTTGAGTCCTGTATAAAAGATAAAAGAAATTTTAGTTTTAAACCCACCGCTTTCACACTGCCATTATCTTACAACACTAAATAAATATTGGTTTAATTTATATTCTCTGTGTAAAGATGATAATTAATATTTGTGCAAAATGTACCCAAAACTGGTTTCCAACTGTGTCTGTGTTCTTATACACAACACAAACAGGCCAGACACAAGCCTGTTAGCTAAAGATGCAGAGATGGACACTCGGTTGGATTAAGCAGCTCCAAGAATGTGTTGCTTAAAATCTTCAATAGAATTTAAATTGCTTTACAGATGTAAGAAAAAGTTTGTGTAGCCTTTGGAATCTCCTGAATTTTTGCCCGAATTCCTCCTGAGAATGTGGTCTGATCTTCAACTACACTACAATAACAGACAAACACAATCAACTTGAACTCATAACACACAAACAACTGGACTGTCAATGCTGAACTCGACTAGACTATAACGGTTTAAATGACAAGTCAGGTGTTCAACCAATGAGAGGAGACTGGAGGTGTGGCTTAGAGGCACTTGGGCAAATCAAAAGAATGAAATGTGGGTTCTTGCAAACCCGTCTCTTCTCAATAAGATCAACCAATGAACATACACAGCAAGAAAATAAGAAATGTAACAGACAAGAGGAGATCATTCATCAGACCATCAAGCTTGTTAGTTTAGGTAACAGTTAACCTGTCCCAACATCACATCAAGATAACTCTTAAAGATTGTCATGAGGAGATAATAAAGCGAGAGGAGAATAAAGCTGGGAAATAAAAAAGTGCAATAAAAATAAAAGCTGGAAGAGCAAATATATACATTTAAAAGAACATCTTAGCTTATTTAGCGTTTTCAATATTTTTCAAATATTACTTGTCTTTTCATTCTGATTATATTAGTTTTGTTTATACTGTTCATTTTATTAATTAATCACCCAAAACTCTTTGTATTTTGGTGGTGAGACCCTAAGAGGTAAGGTCACACCAATGCGACTCCTCAAGGACCACCCACAGCATTTATATTTGATATCAGGGAGGTGGTCCTTCACTTATTTACTGACATTTGACGAGGGCTTTATTATAACTATTTAAGCCAACAATCCATTTTGGGCCTGTGCATGCTGAAGCCTCCTTTTGAGTTTGGTGTCAGGCTGTCTGGATTGAGACCTATCTACAGATAGGCTAGTGAAGATCCTGAGACCTCATTTATAAAGCTTGCATACACATAAAACCGGACTCAAAACATGTGTATGCAACCTCCCATACAAACGTCAAGATTTACAAAAGAAACTTGACAGGGGAACAAACGTATTTACAGTAAATCTGACCCATACATACACAACATTTCAGAGAAACTGGGAAATGACACCCTTGATCAAGAAAGAAAAGGCAGTCAAACCACCTAAATGACGAATTACAAGAATAATTCAATTCACCAAACCGTTACTATAATGTGTGTTTATGTGACAAACAAGATATCTCAAAGATTACAGCTATGATGTACAGACTATATTGTAGTTCCCTTTACGTATTTGCACTGAAGAAATTCTACTTTGTCATCACTTTATATCTGCTAGTTGATGTCTCTTCTCAGGGAACTGGCCGACACCTCAACAGTATCTCAGCCAAGCTTCACTCCATTATGCCTGCTGTGCTGGAAGCCATTAAGTGACTACTGATGCACGACGTCTTGCTTTCGTACAGTGTGGGTGTACACACATAACACATGACATGTTTTAGGGGCTTAATTGAAGATCAGACCACAGAATTAGGAGGAATAATTGCAGAAATAAAAGGAATTCTAAAGGGTTCACAAACTTATTTTTTTCTTTTTACCAAAGACAGGCTTAGAGTGTTTTAATAATATTACAAACAATAATGGAAGAAGTGCAGATTCCTAAACCCTGTAAAATGTAGTGAAATTGCTATAATTAATATAGTTTAAACATCTGTCAAAGTTACTTTATAGAGAAAAAAAAAACACACACACACACAAGACAGCACTTTCAGGCCCATAACCCTGACTCTAAAACATACACCGATTGTTATTTTTCACTTACTTGTTTCAGATGACGTCTTAGGACCTTCCTCAGTTCTAGGAGACGAAATTTCTTCAGTTGTCTTTCTGTCAGACTGTAATGATTTATATTTTACATTGATAGAAGACTCCGGAGATGAAGAGTGTCTGCTATGAGAAGAGACTAACCCGGTCACTGCTCCACCTTGATCTCCATAATGATGGTCATCTTCCTTGACACTCTCCATACTCCTAAAGCTGGCCATCTCAGTGCTGACACACTCCTCTTCATCCTCCTCTTTAATATTCACTGACCCGAGTTCACAGTCCTCTTTCTTAATGTCCAGACTCTCCTGTTTGAGGTAGACACTCTCCCACTCACAGTCCTCCTCCTTAACATTTATGGTCCTCTCCTCCATGATATTCAGGTCAGCCTCACACGTCTCCTCTTTCACAGCCATTTAAATGTTACGGTAAATGGCAGAGTTTTATCTCTCTGTGGGGAAAAAACAGTAAATTGATTCCATTAAAACTGCATCATTCAGATCTAAAGACATTTGATTTTTATAACATCCTGTGGAGTTAAAGCTGATGTCAAGTCAAACAGTTCACAGCAATCAGACAGTAACTCATCACTTTTCATGTCACATTAACTGTAAAATGAGTTCGGGAATGAAAGGAGGGTCCAACAGACTAGAAGAAGGAGGCCATCCTGAACAGTTGTGTATCAACAGTATTCACTACTTTGATTGAACATTCAATACTCTTAAGGTCCTGGAATTTTGTTAATAGTTAATGTTAAGGAAGGTTTATACAAGTTAGGCCTCAGGATTATGTTAAAAAACAGGGGCATAAAAAGGAGGAACTTAAAATCACTGGTCAGCTTGTCTAATGTGAAACTGCCCCAACCTTACAAAATCCTAAACCATTATTTAAATCACAGCCTTCATTTACATAATCTTAGCGAGATGGAGGCAGTCAGCTGTGTGTCCCTGTAAAGATGGCCACCTAATGTGAGACACCCAATGTCTGACTTCAACTAGCCTGCGACTCGCTAAGATAAATTTAAACAGGTTTGATTTTGTTTTTAGTCTTAGGGGCAGACTGTGTGTGCAGGAGAGAAGACAACCAGTGAATGTTTCCCTGAAGTAGAAGGCATAGAGTTAAGTGAAGAGGAGTAAGAAACTGCAGGTTTTGAAACTAACAAAAATAAGAGATGCTCCTCTTACTGTCGTTTCATGTTTCAGATAGCAAAATAAAAGGGAAAAAAAATAAAATAAAATGAGTGAAGATTGCCGCTGAAGAGATACAGCTGTTAACCCTTTGTACACCACAGGCGTCATCAGCAGTATGCTATTGGCTGCTAGAAACAGGACTGAGCACGACTGTGCTGAATGGTCGGCACACAATCGCTAAATGTGACAATTGTTTAAATTAACGTGGTCAGGTGATGATTTCAGTGACTGTGACTGGCAAATCTGACATGCCTGGGAACAAAAATGTTCTTCAAAACAACTGACATTTTCAACAACTTTGAAACAAGTTTCAAGTTTATCAGCTTCATCTTGTTTAAGTACACTCTGCACACATCACAAATATTTTAGTACTTAACACAGTAATAAACTCTTATTAAACAGCAGCAGCTCCCAGTATTGTGAGATTGGCATGGTGGAGGCCTTGTGTGCCTCAGTCTTTTTTAACGCTCCATTTGTACTTTTGATGGACCAGTTTGCTATTGGTAACCCTCAAAGTGGGGGCCAGAGTAAAAGCGGCTCATTATTGACCTTTATGAATATTCTAATTAAGTGAAAGTGGGTCTTGCCCAGAAGAGGGATGCCAGTCCTGACAGTGCTGTTCACCTAAGAGTGGCACACTCACATGTATAAAGTAGCCAAATGGACCTTAACTTCCACCTCAACACTGTGGTCCAGTGCAAAACAAACACTAATAGAAGTTATTGAGGTATAGGAAGAAAACCAGAGTACCTGTACAGGGCAGGAGCCAGCTATAAACCACCATAGGGGACACTCACATTGAAGTCCACAACCACACCAAGACAAGTTAGATTTGCCAGGCCACTAAACCAGAGCATCTTTAGAGAAGTGGAGAAAATACGCGTAAGAATAAAAGAGCAGACATGGAAACTCCATAGAGACTTAAAAAACAGGCTGAGATTCAAATTCATTCTGACAGAACTGTAAGGCAGTAACACAAACCACAAATCTCTATTAACTTCTCTAATACTCACTAACAGACATTACTGGTTTGGCTTTAGCACTGAAAAATGGGAGTTTGTCATATGTGATACAAGTTAAACAGGAAAAAAAGACAGGCATTTAAGTGACCCTCCATGCAATGCATGTAACTGTCTGCTGTCTGCGTTGCGTTAAACAGTTTGAGGCCGTGTGTGTAAATCCAGATACTGAGGGCCAACATTTACCAGTTATGAACCTTCAGTTTACACTCCTAAGGGCAAGTCACGCCATGGCAGCCCTGCAATTTTCCGTGATTAAATCTTAGTATTCGTTCTCAGTACTTGTTCCTCAACTCCTCCAATACTCACTAACAGACATTACTGGAACATGGAAGTCTATTATATTTCATACAAGTTAAATGGGAAAAAAAGACACACATTTAAGTGTCTATTCAAACAATGCGTGTAAATATCGGCATTGGGTTAAGCAGGTTTGAGGGCGTGTGTGTAAATACAGATACTGTTGTTCTCAGCTCGTATTCTCTAAGACTCTTCTCCACGGTCATGGACTCCAGCTCGTTTTTCACTTTTACTAATCTGACCCCTCGCTATTCTTTTAATGGCCGGTCGGCCGGTCACCACCTCCGCGACTGTCTTTGAACTGAACACCGCGGAGGGACAAAAGAGAAACAAAGGCAGAAATCAAAGCGCCGTATACGTGTAGAATGGCCGTCACCTCGATGTCTGCGATCCGAGAAGGAATCGACAGAAGAAACACATGGGGAGGACTGGGTGCTACGAATTAAAATTTGGGACTCGGCCACGTGAAGTGAACTGCGGATACCAGTGAACAGAAACAGCAGGCGGGGGGCTACAGGATTCACTCGAGCAAAGTTCTGCGGGGGGCTAACGAACATGAACGCGGCGATTCCAGACATCCACAAAGTGCATTCCCAAAATACGGAACACTTACTGCCCGGCACTTGGCGATGGGATTATTTCTGAACTCGTTCACTCAGCAACAGTCTTGAGTCCATAGTGTTTCACAAAGCGAGACGGTAGCAGCGTGGCTACAGTAGCTGTCGCGTTAGATGACGTCATTCTGCGGCCGACATTCGCGTCTGTCCTCTGTCACAACGCTTTCGTTGAAAATCTAGTAACGTTTATTTACCCTGTAACCTTAAAAGACGATATTAATACGACTTCGTCCAATCACGAGGCAAGAATCCGAGTTTCTCTTTATGGAATGTAAACAGCTTTTTATCAAGTACCATAAAGAGCTGGGGGGTTCGTTCGGAATGTAAACAGAGACAGAGAGCGCCTGTTGATTGTTGTGCTGAACGCAGAAGTTTTTAAAGTTGAAATAAACAGGAGATACTTTCAAAGTTGTTTCAAACCATCTGAATGTAAAAGTCTTTTAACATTTAACTGTGTGACGAGACATGGTCTGAACCAGGAGTTCCCAAACTTTTTTTGCCGCAGACCCCTTTACCAAAAACTTTTAAAACCATCGACCCCCTAGTCACATGCAACGATTTTTCATGTCCACACTTGCTTTGATACGTTCGATAAGACAATGCACGGACATGTTTCTTCTACATGTATTTTCATGCATTCTTACGTGTGACTCTTTTAATGACACATTTTACCTTTTTGTTTACAAGTTTGGTATGTAATGTGTTTTTATCAAAAAAGTGTTTTTTTGAATTATTTTGCTTCATAATTAGGTACCTATTGGAATCATAGATATTTTGAAGTAACAAACAAATAGCAGTAGTAAGGGGGTCTATTTTTGCTGTCGTCGACCCCCAATTTTTTTTATTGAAACTATCAACCCCTAGAAAGTTCAAATCTACCCCAGGGGTTCAATTTCGACCACTTTGGGAAGCCTTGGTCTGAACGATCATATTGTTTAAACAGATTTGAATAATAGGGGATAAACAATGGGACACATTTGGCTTGGCAAATTCATGTTCGAGGTGTAAATAAAATTGCCGCAACGTCTGTGAATCTTACTGCTAAGGCTTAAAACAGCAACTATTCGTTTTTAGCGTATTTTCTTAATTGTTTTGAATCGGTGAAATTTAAAAAGATGCACACAGGTATGAGAAGTATATATTTTATATCGTTTTTTAGAAAGATACACATATGCATGGCTTTGTATTACATGCAAGATAAGGGTATATTTCACTTAATTTTAATGTCTTAATGTAGTGTTTATAAGATGAAGCCACGCATAATTTAGAGAAGGGAAGTAAATATTTTATATCGTTTTTTAGAACGATACGATCGATAGCAGCACATATTTCGATAATCTACACTAGAAGAAAAAGCGAAATCACCTACCTTTTGGAAAGATCAACGAAGCAGTTCTATGCTGAAAAAGTTAGCGTGAAGATAGATGGCCAAGCAGAGCTCTTTATGCTGCCCGTCTTGGAAGGGCGGAGCGACACGCCCTGTACGTTTGGTAGAAAGCTCATTGGTGATGAGTGGCTGATGTACCGCCTCCTCAAGGCGGAGGAACTTTTTGGCAACAAAGAACCCTCATTCAAACGCTCACATCTGTAAGTGTAACATCAAGATCAGGGGTGCACTCACCTTTTCGGCTTGCGAGCTACTTTTAACATGACCAGGTCAAAATGATCTACCTACATTAAAAATGCTGTATATATCAGAGGTGGGTAGTAAAGAGTTACATTTACTTCGTTACATTTACTTGAGTAACTTTAAAAAAATGTACTTCTAAGAATAGTTTTACTGCACCATACTTTTTACTTTTATTATTTTAAACGCTATTCTTACTCCACTACATTGGGCAACACTCGAATCGTTACTTTTTTCCATTAGATAAAGTCTGGCAGACAATTTTCAATCTGCTCTGTGTAGCGTATGCTGTCAAGTTTTCACACACGCCTTCCATTGCGTCTCCAGCTCTAACGCAAGGTTTTGGATGTTGGCGCCGCAGCTTTGAGGACAGATGTTGGATTTTTCATTTGAAAGCATTAACTGATCTAAACATATTGACCATCGTTTTCTCTTTTCCTTGCAGCTGTAAATTAAGCTCATTCAACATGTTGGCCAGATCCTAAAAAATGCTTAAGTTGCTTGTATTCTGCATGTTTAATGAGAAGGAGAAACTCCTTTTTCTCCAGCCAGGGGTCTTGAAATCTCAGCAGGAATTTCTCCCTAGCCATCTGTCTCAACGAAGGCCTCTTTTATCATCTCTCCGTCTTGGAAGGACTTCTTATGCTTAATGAACGAGTGACTCACCCGGAACGATGCTTCGGTGTGTCTGCCTTTGCTTTTGAATTCAGCCGAGTGAAAAATGACGGCTGCTCGATTAAGTGCGATTTTAGTTCCCTCTCCTTTCTCTTTCTCAGATCGCTTTTCAGAAGGAAGTCAGTTTCGTAGTTTTTATGAACAGTTCGAAAGTGCCTTTCTACATTTTCCTTCTTTGGAATAGCAATGATAGATTGACATATAAGACAAACGCACTTCGATTGTGACATTGTGAGAGAAAAAATCCTCTTCCGATTCCACATCCAGCCCATAACCAACATTTTTTTTTTAATCCCTTCTTTAGTCGATATAAACTGGAAGGCTAACTAGATCACTTAGATAGCCGGAGTTTTGCAGTAGCTCTTGCGTGCGGGATGACCAGTGTGTTAGAAGAAAAGATATCTCAGGCTGGCCGCCCTGTATGTCAATCAAGTGGCAAACGCCATAGGGAGGATATATGATGACTAACATTATAAAAAAAAAAAAAAAAAAAATTGAATGCAATGCGATCTACCTGCACTACCTTTCCGATCTACCGGTCGATCGCGATCGACGTATTGGGCACCCCTGTGAAAGACAATAGGAAAAAGCTCCCCGTCATGTTTTATTTTGATTCACTCTGCTTGAGAATTAGCTTCATTTGTTTTACCGAGAGATCGTTGTGCTAAACGCAATGTTTTATATGTGAAACCATTTCTTAGATTACCACATGTATTTTAAAGTTGATATAAATGGGGGATACATTAAAAGTAATTTCAAACCATCTGAATGTAAAAAAGTCTTTTAACATTTAACTGATTATCACCTTTACAAAAACAGTCTCGTGATTAAGTCCGCAGAGAGCCAGGGACCTAATTCAAACGGCTTCACGGCTTTTTTTACCAAGTGCTGAAAGTGGGTTAAGGATTTTTAAGTAAAAAAAAAAACAAAACAAAAAAACAAACAGATTTAAGACTTGTCTTAGGTAGCAAATCAGAAGGAGAGTATATTTTCTTAATTGCTTTGAATCGTGATGTGACTAAGTATTTGCATTAAATTTTATGATATAAAAAACAGAACACGTTCAAATTAGATTAAGTACGCCTTGGGGCTCATTAAGACTTTTCTTAATTGTTTAAGTTAATAAAATGAAATCAAGGGCTTATTATCATGAAAACAGAAAGGCGCTGTTTAACTGTAAATTTGGCGCCGACTGGTGTGGCTGGCTGTTTGCTCATCTCGCTAATCTATGTTTTAACTTCGTTTTTATGTATTAGTTTATATCAGCGGCCACTGTCATATGATCGTGATTCTTTACTTAACATGTTTTCTTGTTGGCTTTATGAAGAGGGGCAGTGAACTTCACAAGGATGATTACTTGGAGTGGCTGCCCCTACAGCGTGAAGGACAGTGTCTTACTGCAGAAAGATGAGTGGGCTGCTGTGCTCCTCCGTAATCCAGAGGATGGTACACCATCAACATCTTCATGGTCTCCAATAAGACCAGAACCAGATGTGAAACACACAACAGTGTGTGATGTCCAGACACCCCCCTGCATGAAGCAGAAGATCACAAACAGGCTGTGGTACCAGGGCTTGACGTGAACGAGAGTGTCTTGTGCTCAGAGATACCCCTACATGAAGAGGAGGGCAACAAACCACAGAGTGTGGTACCTGAGGAACATCAGATTGTGTCACAGGAACAGAAGACATTTACCAAACGAGAACAGATAATTAAATCCATCAAGGTCGCTTCTTTAGCTAATAGCTAAGATAATAAAAAACTACTGTCTGTCTGTCTGTCTGTCTGCGAGTGTGTGGTCCCTCTGAGCAATCTGATTGGTCAGTTTGGATTTGGTGGCTCACTGCTATGGGAGATGGATCTGATACTTTAGGGGTGCAAAGGTCAATTCCTGACTGTGACCCTTTATTATTATATATTTTTACAAAAAAAAAAAAGTTAAAGCATTTCAACAAAAAATGATGTTGGGCCACTAAAATCTAATAGGGTGCAAGCTGAGTTGCCTTTAAAGAGGGGAAGCATTTGCAAGAATAGAAATGATGTTGAAACAGTGGGTAGTGGTGGCTGTAGTGGAGAACCTTTTTTTCTTTTTTCTAAACCTTAATGTAAACTTTTTCTTTTTTTCTTTTTTTTTTTTTTTTGTTTATTGTCTTTTTATATTTCTTTTAGTCTGACCGCTGTAAGTAGGATGAGTTCATTAAAGTATGCAGCCCCTAAAGGTCACTCCGGACTTGAAGTATCAGGTATCTCTCTGTGTAACGCAATACAGGATGTCCATATATGGCCTTATTTATATTAGATGAAAACGTCATCAGCTGTATGCTAAACATGCCTCGGTATATTCATACACTCATGTTGTGAGGGACCGCTAGACGTTACTGGGCTGATCGAACCCCAGCTGAACTAACTCTTCAGATAGAAAGAGCAGCAGCCACACCAGAGAGTAGTTTGAACACCAATACGGCTCTGCAGAAAAGATAATAAATAAATGTGTGTGTGGTAACTAAACACAAACAAACAAATAAATAAGTAAAGTACATAAATACCAATTAGCATAAACGATCAAAATGGCAACACTGGTCCATTATAGATTACCCAGGCAGACTAATCAGCCATCACATTTTCAGTTCTTTAAACCTTAATTGCTGTTCGTTAAAATGACCAGTAGATGACACTGTTACTCCAATTTCCAAATGCGGCCACTCCATATCTACTAAAAGTGAAATGCCTTACGTTTAAATACAAATCTGTACAGTTGAAACAAATCGAAATTAGCGTCTGTGAGCAAATAAAGTGCAGCGTATTTCTCTTCATTGGTATCAGTGATTAATATTAATAATCTGAAACGGGGTTATCATGGCGCACTCACATATACGAGATCAACATGTTTTTAAACGTTAAAGTGTGGGTTATAAACTTAAAGTGCACTAAACATGTTAATGACTAAAGGCGACAGAAAACTTCAGCAAAGCACAGCACACAATTAGCGGGTGTAGAATCAAACGCTGAACAGAAATCTCAAACAAGTATGGAGTAGTAGAGGGGCAGCAGCGGTAATCAGTTGTAGGTAATCTTGAACTCGACTGAATCCCCCGGTCGGCTTGTCTCTTAAGTGTTTAAACTTCGTCTTCAATGCTTCAGCAGGTCAAGATGGCTCAGCCGGGTTCAATTTATGGCCAGTGAAAGCCCTTTAGATAGAATATCTCACTGTAGGGTTTGCGTGTGCAGATATCTCAGATGAGACAGGTGGACAATATCATGTCTTACTGTTCTCAGTGGCAGGATCTCCTCAGCTCCTTCCAGCCCAAGATTCTTGGCAGCTACTGACAATATTTATGTCCTTTCAGCTCCATCATCTAACGTGTGTCGGAGGTGGTGTTCACGATCAATGCAATGTGGGCAGTATGACTTAGAGAGGTCCTGCTTCTGAGCTGTACTTGAAGCTTTGGTGTCTGTGGATGAAGCACCAGATATTGAAATAGAAGGTGTGTGCTGCTCATGTCCTGTGAGAACTGTACATGTCCTTGTCTTTGTAAACTTGGAAGGTTTCCATTCTCATGGGTGAGGCCCCCCTTGATGGCCCCTAATGCACACCTGGCTATCTGTATTGAGTTTACCGGTCAAGCAACTCATCTAGATATGTTAATGTGGAAGTTCTGGCACTGCCACTCCTAATAATGAGTTTCTTGAGGCTGTGATCTCCAAATATGTCTCCACAGGTAACTGGCAGTTTATCCAGCAATGTATCTACATGAGACCCATAATGCAGTTCAGATCTAAAAGGACCATCCATAGAGTTAAGCAGGCCCACCAGAATGTTAACAGAAGCAGCAAAGTTTTTAAATCCTAGAGCATCATCTGGCTGTAGGGCTGGCATATTCAAAATTAACTTCTAGTGACGTTGAACAAACTGTCTTGATTGGCCATACGTCTGCTCCAAAGCCTGCCTAGCACTGGTGTATTGTATTGGGGTATTCAGGTACCCTTTAACTACAGGCAGATTGGTGGCTTTGAGGCTAGGGATCTGCACTGGCAATCAGAAGGTTGCTGGTTCGAATCCCGTAAATGCCAAAAGGGACTCTGCTCTGTTGGGCCATTGAGCAAGGCCCTTAACCTGCAATTGCTGAGTGCTTTGAGTAGTGAGAAAAGCGCTATATAAATGCAAAGAAGTATTATTATCTGGTAATCAGTGGACAGCTCTAGATGATCCAGCAGGACTTGACACTTATAGTCCTCAGTTAAATGACGGTGAGTGTCGAGGACATTGTCCAAATCCTTTTTAAGCTCCCTTTGGTTTTGGTACTCCATATGATGAAGAAATGGTCATATCCATTAATCCAGACCCCCAAGAATCAGTGAGGATAGAGATGTGTGGAGTAGGCTGCCTTTGCTAATGATGATGTGGAATTACACTGGGCAATGAAGACTGTGGTGGTGGCATAAACCATGGCTGGAACTGTGGCTACAGTGGAGATGGCACAGACTGCACAGGAGCTGGCACTAATGAGGGCACATTTGAAACCCAATGTTACGAGGTGTGTGTCGAGCAGGAATATTTTCCAATAATCTATCTATCTATCTATTATATAGTGTTTTTCAAATCTATCTATCTATCTATTATATAGTGTTTTTCAAATCTATCTATCTACCATATACTAGTGCCCATAACATCTACAGTATCTCTCTATTTATATTTTGTAGAAACCAAAATGGAGGAGCAGGTATCTCGACTGCACTGAAGAACAAAATCTTGTCTGGTCAGGAGACCATAACAGAGGGATGGCATGGATGGAGGTATATCCCACTCCGAATGATGTCTAATTCTAATTCCAGTCTGGGGCAAAGACTAAGGGATGCACTGGGGGAGTTCATCTTCCAAAGACAATTTATCCTCCAGAACAACAGGTGGCAGTGCTTCTCTGTCAAGGTTCCAGATTGGACACCAGCTGAGTTGCATGAGAGCTGTAGTCCTGAAAAGCAGCCCTGTTGCGGTCCCTGGGTACCACCAGAGGGTGCAACTGGCAGATGACCTCCCATTTTTGGAGAGCTGCCCCCTGACCCAGAAGTGCTTCCACATTACAATGCTGTAACACTGAAAGTACTCCTGTGTCCAACATAAAAAAGCCACCTCACCTCAGTCAGGGAGTCCGAGTCAGACAACACTCTAAAGATATTCAGGACTGGTGAACTAGAATTGTTAAAGTGGCTTGTGTGTTTGTGTGTTGTGTCCAGGGTGTTGTTCCTGCTCTGTGCTTGATTACTGCTGGAATTGGCTCCAGCTGCCCAACAAACCCATGTAGATTTACTAAATAAGTAGAAATGTATGTATTGATATATGATTGATCTCCCCAGCATTTATGGTTCTCTTTTATTTATTTATTTACTGTTAGTACTGGGACTGTTTCGGCTTTGGTAAAACGTGTGGATATTTGACATTGTGAGACAAAGACAGGCGGGGAGTGAGAATGAAGCCCCCTCGAGAGCAGAGCGCTGATTCGAACCGCTCAGGGGCCACACGGACATGCTGGTCAGTCGAGTGGAAGACGCGGGTTGAACCACACGGGACAGGTACGTACTTGCGGCATATACGAGAAGAAGAGGAGAGCATTGGGTAGCCAGTCGTCAGAGACCCTCATCGGAGTGCCCGCTCTGCTCTTCACGTGTTTAACTTTTTAATGTCCGCACACTCCGCGCTGCTGCTGCTCATTTCTACTCCATGCTTGTCCGCCTGATGGCTGCACATCTGCGTCTCGGTGCGCTGCCGGCTTTCTTAAACATCGAGGATTGCTGCAGCTCAGGGTTTCTTTAATCCGCGGCGCTTCACTTGGCTTTGGAGCTTCGCTAGTGACAGAATGTGCGTGGCAAGTCACCCAGGCGGAACTACCGTGTCTCTCTGGGGACCGCTGTTTCCCGTGAAGCTCCATCAGTTGTAAAGTTTCGGTTGGAATTTGGAGAGAAGCGCGAGGCAGCCGCTGATTTGTTACTTAGTGCGCACGAAAATGAATCAAGGATGAGATGTAACCTTCATGAAAATAAAGAACAACCTAAAACATGACGTGGCTTGCGTCGCTGCAACTGCAATTTGATTAAAAAAATGTCATTTCTGGCCAACTGAGTGGTTCTTTTTTATTTCGTAGTATTGGCTAAGCGTGTAAAGTCAGCGTTACTTCTTACCTAGAAAACTTCGTCTTTGGTTTCACGCATGCGCCGTTCCTTACGCAGGTACGCCTGTCGGTCATGTGCACGCGCAGCCGCTCGTCTGCTTTCTTTTGTGAACGTCGTCATCGTTCGGCCTGCGCTCTCAACTTATCGCTGTGCTCGTTTCGTTTAGTCGGGGGTGCTGTACGTTTCTTTGAAAGATGTCAGAGAAGTTTGTGAAATGGCTGTAGAGTTCAGTTCTGTCATCAACCAGTTGTTTGTCTCAGTCAGTTGGCAATTTGATGACAATGACATGTCACGTGCCCGGATGTCCTGCCGGGGGTGGGGACCCCCGGCGTGCTAACCCTTAACTGAGAGAACAAACCGGGGGGGGGCGTCATCGGCTTCGGGTGTATTCATATGGGACGGTCTTTTTATGAATTTCAGTAGTGGAACGCAAACGTGACCACTGAAAAAAATAACTTGTTAAATAAACTTAAAAAAAAACACGATTTCAATCAATTGCACTCATCCATTAAGTTCTTTCAGCTAACACGAGTTTTAAGTAAACCGTACAATTGTATGTAACGTTAAAGGTAATCTCTTATATATATATATATCTCTTCTTGTTCATCCTGCTTCCACCTCAAAACCAGTCCCATGCTGTTATATATTGTTGAAATAAATGGACCACGCAATGTAGTCAGTTCTTCCTTAACTTTATTCACACTTCCTCCCTCTCTTCTTCAACCCCTTTCCTCACAGCGACCTCTACCTCCTGACTGACTCAATATCCCACATATACCCCCTTTTGAAGAAAAAAAAAAAACAACAAAAAAGAGAACAATCATCAATAATATTAAAACATTATAATAAAGAGAAAACTGTAATCTCTAATTTTCAACATTATACTAACCAACCAATTAAACTATCCCTTCCCTTTATAACTGTTAAGGCAACACGTGTAGCTTCCAAATGCTGTAACCCTTTATCTGACATAGTCCTTTGTCCACACCGGAGCCTGTCGCCGTCTACTTCTCTGTGTATTTGAAGAAGATTGACCAGATGCACCAGTAGAAATAGCAGTCGACTGAACTGGACAAGTTGGAACGTATGAATCCTCTGGTTGTGTGTCTGAAGTCAGACTGGATTGTGCTGCTGTAGCTGGAGCGAGGTGAACTGCATTCCAGATCTTGCCATCTGACAACAGGTATGTGGCCGGGCCTTTCTGAGCAATTATCTGGTGAGGGTGACTGAATTTGAAGTGATCCTTTTGAACTATGCCTGGCTTCCTAATACGCACACAACTCCCACAAGTGAAAGAAGGTGATTTTGCTCTGCGACGCATATCCATATATTTTTTCATTTGTTCTTGTTTCCGTTGTACATGTATGTTGCTTCAAAGGCATAGTTGGAAGCAGGTCTCCAATGTTTAATTTAATGATCATTGAGCGACCATGTAAGAGCTCAGCAGGTGACTTTTGTGTTACTGCATGTGCAGTAGCACGATATGTCTGTAAAAATTCTGTTACAAATGACTTCCAAGGCTTTCCTTCAATATTTGCCGTTTGCAAACAGTCCTTTAATACCCTGTTAAAACGCTCTATCTCACCATTTTCTTGTGGATAGTAAACAGAACCGTGAGCGTGTATGATATCCCTATCACTAAGAAATGCTTCAAAGTCAGAAGACGTAAACTGAGATCCATTGTCAGTAACAATTTCCAGTGGATTTCCTTCCCTACTGAAAACAGTGCACAAAAAATGTATAATGGTTTCCGAAGTCACAGCAGATGCAAATCAACCTCTGGCCACTTACTGAAGTAGTCAATAAGTGTAATGGCACAGCGATAGCCATGTGGTGCAGATTGGAATGGCCTCACAACATCAATGGCAAGTTTGTTCCAAGCTGAATTTGGGATAGGCACTGGTTGTAATGGGTTAGCGGTTTTATCATGCTGTATGCAAGTTGTACATAATTTAATAGCATCTTCCACTTGGGAGTCCATGCCAGGCCACCAATATAAATCCCTGAGTCTCTGTTTCGTTCGTTCAATCCCTTGATGGGTAGAATGTGCCAGCTGAATCATCTTCGACTGTAATTCTGATGGGACAATGACTCGATGAGTGCCACGAATAATAAATTCATTTTGTACAGCCAACTCTGTCTGAATTCTGAAATATGGAATAACATCAGATTCAAGTCCTTTTGAAGTCCAAGGCCATCCTTTAGTAATATAAGTCTTGACCTTTTGTAGAATGGGGCACGAGGCACAAGTACTATGAAACTGCTCTGCAGCCACTGCAGCAAAGTCAACAGACACCAGCGCAACAAATTCCCAGTCAGGGTCTTGTTCTGATACTGTCTCAGACAGTGGAAGGCGTGATAAGCAGTCAGCAGTGATATTTTCATGCCCAGGTTTTATACTCAGTACTGTAGTTGAATGACATAAGTCGTGCTGACCACCTTGCAATTCTCATGCCTGCTCGTCCAAGCCCCTTGCTAGTAAGTAGTGTGGTTAATGGACAGTGGTCAGTGCGTAAGGTAAAATGACGTCCCCACAAGTAGGTACGCCATTTCTCTGTGGCCCACACGCAAGCAAGAGCCTCTTTTTCAATAGTAGAGTACTGTCTTTCACAGTCTGACAATGTACGAGATGCAAAGGCAACAGTTTTCTCACATCCACCATGATTCTGTGTAAGAACAGCACCAATACCATAATCTGAAGCATCTGTGGTTACAATTGCAGGCAATGAAGGGTCAAAAATTGCAAGCACTGGACTGGTAGCAATAAGTTTCTTAATACAATCAGAGCTTTCTTGTGCCACATTTGTCCAAGAAAATTCTCCAGAATTCCTAAGCAGTTCACGAAGGGGTTCTACCACAGTGGCATAATTTGGAATGAACTTAGAATACCAAGCAGTCAGTCCAAGAAACGAGCGTAAAGAAGACACATCATGAAATGGTGGAGCTTCAGTTACTGCACTTATGTGTTCAACATTGGACTGAAGGCCAGCAGAAGAAATTCTACGGCCTAAAAATGTCAGGTCAGTTTTTCTGAATTGACATTTCTCCATATTAATCTGCAGCCCACTGTCATGAAGACAATGAAGTACTGCTTGTAACCTGTGTTCATGAACAGATGGTGAGTCCCCATATACTATAATGTCATCTAAGTAACACTAGTAACTGCTAGTATCAAGGACATCATTCTCTGAAATGCACTTGGAGCTGATGCCAGACCATAAGGTACTCTTTTAAAATGAAAAAGTCCGTCATGTGTTATGAATGCAGTAATATCTCTGCTATCTTCAAGTAAAGGTACCTGATGGTAAGCATTTCGAAGATCAATATTGGAGAACATTTTAGCTCCCCGAAGCTGTGTGAACACTTCTTCAATGTGTGGTAAAGGGTGGCTATCTATCACCACAGCTTTGTTTGGCTCATGAAGGTCTACACATAGTCGTATTGCACCTGATTTTTTTTTTTTTTTAATTACTACTAATGGTGACACCCAAGGAGACAAATCAGTTTTTTCCATGTCTTCCTGTTCAAGTCTCTTTAGAGACAGCCTTTACGGACAGAAAATGGTAGACAATGAAGTTTCTGTTGAACAGGTATTACCTCATGTCGTAGTTTAACTTGATGTATAAATCTATCATTCACACCTAATTATGAGCATTCTCAATATTCATTACTGTCATCTTGTATACAGGATCATTGGGCATGTTCTTGGCTGCAATTTGTCCAATTCTGATTTCTAAGTTATATGCCATAAAAAGGTCCATGCCTAAAATGTAAAATGTAAAATGTAGCTTGTGTATGGTTTGTATCCCTTGTAATGAAAAGAGTAATACATCCCAGTACTGGAATTGGTTTCTGCATATACTGTAAGTCTTTAGCTGCACTTTTGACTGAACAAGTGGTACATTACTAAGATGTTGATGATAAAATACTTCTGGTAGAATTAAAACTGCTGAGCCAGTGTCCACAAGTAAGTTTGCTTAAACTGGTTGAGTGCAGGCAGCTTGAAGGGACACTGTGCACCAGAGACCCTTTCTCCGTTGTGCAACTGTAGTGTTATCAATGCTAAGAGCAGTAAGGTCAGGCACAGTAACTTCTTGCACAGCACAAGTGGATGTGGCACCACGACATACTTTAGCAAAATGACCAAATTTACCGCAATGTCTGCATCTTACTGCTTTTGCTGGACAATTGGGGTTATTAGCCAGGTGCATTCGAGATCCACAGCGATAGCATGTTTTTTTGTTGCACCGCAATTGAAGCCTGAGCTGCTGCTGTTTTCTTTGCAGTGTAAGGGATGCCAGGGGTGACGACCCGGACGGGATGCCATGAAGGACCGGAAGAGGGCGTGCGCCTATCTGGGATCACGTGGGGGCTGCCACCCTGGTTGCTTTTGGGGCCACGGGTTGAGGGCTTGGAAGCCCAACCCTGTAGGGGCCCGTGGTCACTGCCAGGGGGCGCCCCGGTGCCTTGGGAGCCCTTGACCTCAGCACTTCCACCACACCAGGAAGTGCTGGGGGGAAGAGAAGCAGGGACACCCGGAATGCTTCCGGGAGTACAGCCGGCACTTCCGCCACACAGGGGCGTGTCGACGGATGATTGCCGGGGAGCACCTGGAGCATATCCGGGTGTGGATAAAAGGGGCCGCCTCCCTCCAGTCGACGGCAAGAGTCAGGTGGAAGTGGACGGAGCTCGAAGGAGAGGAGTGGAGGCGGTCTGAGGACTGAGCAAGGCATTGTGTTGGCCAGGACTTGAAGGGGTGATTGGTGCTGCGGCACTGGGTTGTGCACTGTACATAGTATTTGTAAATAAACGTGTGTCTTTCATTTCAAGAAATGTTTCTTTCTCGACGACCCCGCAGGAACAGGCAAGACCTTTGTATACAAAACTCTCATTCATTCTGTGAGATGTAGAGGAGACGTGGCAATACTGGTTGCTTCAACTGGAATCGCAGCAACTTTGTTACCTGGCGGCCGTACTCCACATTCCGTGTTCAAAATACCTCTTCAAATCACACCCACATCAACCTGCAACATGAAGCCAAATACCAATGATGCCAACAATATACTTGAAGTGAAAATTATCATCTGGGATAAAGCAGCAATGACACATTGTAATGCATTTCAAGCTGTTGACAGACTACTGCGAGATCTCACTCAGCAAAATGCACCTTTCGGTAATAAAACCATTCTTCTCGGTGGAGATTTCCGCCAAATACTGCCTGTTATCTTCTGCGGTTCTCGAGCCCTCACCATTGCCTCTTGCATCAACAAGCACAGGCTGTGGAACGAAATGAAGGTCCTAAAACTCACAAAAAATATGAGAGCTCTCAAAAGTGAAACTCAATTTGTTCAATGGCTTCTTCAAGTTGGGGAAGTTAAAACTGGAGACACGGCAGAACTACCTTATCAATGTTTACCACAACAATTAGACCCAGTTGCTCAACTTTACGGTGATATTAATTTCTCGACTGTGACTCCACAAGAACTTGCTGCATGAGCAATATTGAGCGTCACAAATGACGATTCTCTACATATTAACAACAGAGTTCTTGATCTTATACAGGGTGAAAAAGTGACTTTCAAGAGTGTAGATACAGTGGTCAGTGATGATCCTAATGTTCAACAAACGTACCCACAGGAGTTTTTACACACCCTCACACCAACTGGCATGCCTCCCCATATCCTTCATCTAAAGGAAGGAGCCATAGTTATGCTCCTCTGAAATATTATGCCATCAAAAGTTCTTTGCAACGGGACAAGACTCATTGTTACCCGAATACATACACATATTATTGAGTGTGAACTGATTGCTAAAAATTCTGAAAGAATCTTCATTCCCAGAATCTGTCTACTTCCTTCCGACACCAATCTCCCTTTTAAATTTAAACACACACAATTCCTACTCAGACTCGCCTTCTCCATGACTATCAACAAGTCCCAAGGACAAACATTTGCAAAGATGTGAGTTAATCTACAACAACCAGTCTTCAGCCACGGTCAGTTGTACGTGGCTTTTTCTAGGGTTAGATCTTTTGACTCATTATCTGTCGTCTCCACCAAAACACCTATTCACAACTGTGTCTTTCAAGAAGTATTTCTTTCTTCTTGATTTCTCAATTCCTTTCTCACCGTTTTCCGTTCCTATTCTTACACCGCCCGATGCTACGGTGGGCGTCGGCTAGTATGAATTAATTTGATGAACTACCTTCTTGTAATGGTTTACTTTTTAAATTTGAAACAACTAATTTTCATAATTTAAACGTTCAAAAATGGTTTATATTTCATCAACAGAAATGTTTAAATCAAGTAAACTTTTGTGATCGTTTGACTTTAGTAAGCATAAGTCAGTTGTCTCACCTGTTCAAAGAGAAAATGCACAAGAGTATCACATTAGTTTTTCTTAAATGTATAAAACATTATCACAGCATATTTCTTTATAAATAACAGTAATAACAGTGTACATTTTATTTCACCTTTATATTCTCTAATTACCTGTTTTGCTAAGAATGGTTTATTTTCCTTTAAATGTTTGCCAGTCACAGTATGTAACTTAATAAATCTTATCTGAAGTAGGCCTCTATATTGGTAGCTAAACTGAAACAAGCAAAAAAAACCTGCAGAAAATATAGAAATCAATATGCTGATGTGATATTTGAATAAATAAAGTGGATAAAAAAAAAAAAACATTCATCATCACACCTCCAATTTCCAGCTTCATAATCATCACGCTATCTGACACTCTTTTCACTTCCAAAACATACATACTTGACATGCTGTTCCTTCAGAATAACTCCTACTTCATTTCTGCTCCCGTCCACACCTTGATAGAACAATTTGAATCCATCTCTGATCCCCCTGGCCTTACTCCCCTTCCATTTAGTCTCTTGCACACACAATATATCAACCTTCTTTCTCTCCATCATATCTGCTAACTCTCTCCCCTTACCAGCCATACTGCCAACATTCAAAGTTCCCATCCTCAGTTCCAATCTCTTTACCTTCCTTCTCTCCTCCTGCCTCCAGACACATCTCCCCCCTCTTCTTCTTCTTCTCCTTCTTCTTCATCGGCCAACAGTGGCTCAATTTCTGCCAGCACCCTGTTGGCTATCAGTACTGGTGGCAGCCGTTGTTAACCCGGGGCTCGACCTATCCGGTATGGAAATTTCTATTGCTGTCCACATATTGATCTGGCAAATTTTATACCGGTTGTCCTTCCTAACGTAACCCTTTGCATTCAACTGGGCATTGGACCAGCACAAAGAAACACACTGGTTTGTGCATCCCCTGTGGCTGACATTCTCAGGGAATTAAAACTGTTTAGTCTCGAGCAAAGAAGACTGGGAAGGTACCTCATCCAGGTGTTTAAAATCCTCAAAGATATCAATAAAGTAGATTTAGAGATTTAGAAGAATTTGTTGAACTTAACGGTGAATCACATACTGAAGGAAGCCAGTGGAGATTAAAGAGAAGTACATTTTGAGTCATTGAGTGTGAGCTATTGAGTCATGGAGTTGAGATAGAAACCTTCAGAACCTTTACGAAGGATCTGCTTGACATTTTGAGACAAATTAGCTAAACAAACAGTCTTGAGGGTCTCCTCTCATTTGTCAGATTTCTTATGTTCTTGTTTTCAGTGGTGTAATTGGAGGTGTGCACATTTGTGTGTGACTATGAACTGGTGTACTCGACATCGTGTAAATACATTTTACAGACTTCAGTAACCTTGCAGTGGTGCCACATTAGTGTCGTTGTGTCTCATTATTGTTTGTCTCCTTGTTTTGACTTTCTGAAAAAAATTGCAGATGGGAACTGCGCCTTTAAGGGAGCACATCTACTGACGACTGGACAATTGAACAGGCAGGATGAAATACCCTCAGATCTAGAGGACCTCAGTAGTTGCCTTGGAGCAAGAATTTTTTTTGTCCAGACAGTTACCACTTACCGGGGGAAGACCTGTTCTCCACTGTCCCGAGGGGGATTGTTTAACCCATTGTGCAGAGATATATTAGGAAGGATTATCCTCGGGGATTGGACTGCTCTGGAAGAGGTGGTAGGAGTTAACTGTGTTTCATTTCTGACAAGCTTATCCATCTCTCACGTTACTTTTAACTGGCGTTCATCTGGTCATGGATTGAACTTTTGTCACATCAGAATTGATATTTTATTGACAGTTAATGTTGTTTGTGTTAACATTGTGTTGTGCTCAACTTGCATGTGTTGATTTTGTATTTTGTGCTGTGGCCTCAAAGTTGTTGCCACGTTTAACTGCTTATTATAATTAAGGTGTCCTGTTGTTGTCAGGGTAGTGTTTTGTAGGACCCCATTATTATTAGAAATATTCAGCTGTCAGTAGCTGCAGGCCTGATCCAAATGATTTTGCAGAATATTGGCAGACTGGTACAACCTTTACCCAAAATGACTTCTTCCTCTTCATCTCTCCCCATTTCTCTGTGGGGTCAGTCTGTGTCTGATGGACCCTCTCCATACAGCTCAGTCAGTCCTACACCCCTTACCCTGTTAGACCCTTCAGATCTTCCTTTCCATTATCCACTTCAGCCTTTCCCCCTCTTCCTCTTTGCCATGCCCATCACTCTTGTGCTTACATATTCATTGTCTCTACTCATCACTTATCCATGTAGCTTTCACCCAACACTGCCATTCAAATTCCTTGTTACTTTACTCTTTTATTTATGAATTGCAATGAGGCCAAAGGGCTAAAAGTCAAACAGAAACAGGAGGAACCCTCAAACTGCTTCATGGCTCCCTTTGTGTCTGCAGTGCTGCTGCATCAGCTGTTGTGTCAAATTCAGTTACTCCTGTACCTCTGGGAAGAAACATCAATTAGACTTGAAAATTTAGTGACATAAAAATTTCTGATGAAATTAAATGTTAATAAATGTAAAGTATTACACATAGGAACTAAACATGTTAGGCATGAATACACAATGGGAGGTCTGAAAATCAAAAGTATGCCTTGTGAGAAGGACTTAGGAGCCATAGACTCGACACAATCAACTGCCAGACAGTGTTCAGAAGCCATTAAGAAGGCTAACAGAATGTCAGGTTATATAGCGCCTTGATGTGTGGAGTACAAGTCACAGGAGGTTCTGCTCAAGCTTTATAACGCACTGGTGAGGCATCATCTGGAGTCCTGTGTGCAGTTTTGGTCTCCAGGCTACAAAAAGGACATAGCAGCACTAGAAAAGGTCCAGAGAAGAGCAACTCGGCTCATTCAGGGCTCCAGGGGTTAAGTTATGAGGAAAGATTAAAATAGCTGATTCTTCTCAGTTTAGGCAAAAGAAGATTAAGAGGAGACCTGACAGAAGTGTTTAAAATGATGAAGGGAATTAGTCCATTGGATCGAGATGGTGACTTTAAAATGAGTTCACCAAGAACATGGGGATTCAGTTGGAAACTTGTTAAGGGGAAATTTCACACAAACATTATGAAGTTTTTGTTCACACAGAGAAGCACAGACACATGGAATAAGTGACCAAGTAGTGTGGTAGACAGGAGGAGTTTATTTATTTATCCTCCAAATTACGATTAGATGTTATTTTTGAAGAATTAAGTGGACAGGACTGGCGAGATTTGTTGGGCTGAATGGCCTCTTCTTGTCTTCATTGTTCTAATGTTCTAATGAGCTTCTCAAATGATCATTGCAAAGTCCAAATTCTATTCTCTATAGTCACTTTAGCAAACAGCCCACCATCAGCAAAGAACATGCAGGAAGGCACATCTGCTATGGCTCTCTTCCTGGTGACAATTCTGTGTGCTTACAGAGAACAGCCGGCATCTTTGAGTGGGGAGTAACTTCAGGCTGAATCGCTTGATTCTTTGTAAGGTATGCAGATCACAATATGAAGGAATTATCACACAGATGTGCCAATATGAATAATAAAATACATTTTACCTGCGTGACTTCTGAAGCTTGTTATGTAGCCTTCCAAGTATAACTGATCGCTACTAGAGAAGCAGGATGGTCAAAGTGTGATCTCCTGAATTCACACTCACTAGTGGACATGTTGGAGTTTAAGGCCCTGACTTAGTTGGTCTTTTATTGGCTCTCTCAATTCACATTTTATTTCAGTTTGGGTGCCATTAAAGGAAAGAAATGAAGAAATTGAGAGGAAGAAATCTTTAAAAAGCAATTTAATTAAAATGAATTCACAAGAAGTTAATTAGCAGTACAAACAGGGCAATCATTAAAAAAAGGGTTAGAATGAAAACCTGCAGCCATGGTGGTCCTCCAGGACTGGACTTGGTGACCCCTTGATTAATTCATTTTATTTTTGTAATTCATCCAAATGAGGACCCCACCTTCAGTCCCTTTTGGTGTTGGCCTTAATGCACTTAATGAATCAAACAATCGATTAACATTAATCAGTACAGTGAATTGGAATGTCCATCACTAGTGCTCACTTGTTCTCCTATTTGATTCATAACTTATTTTTTAGGGTAATATTAATCTTTCCAGTTTTCAATGGATCATAATTTATGAGACTTATTGAGATTTTCAACTCCAAACATTAGAGCTTATTCCTTCTTCTCATCAGTACATCAGTTACTCAAGGATTGATGATTTCTTCATAAATAATAATTTACTGCCCACTATCAAATCTCACAAATATGAAGGTATTGTTATCTGTGACCGTGCCCCTCTGATTACGGAGTTTAAATCACTGTGCCTTACACACTCATTTCGTAGCTGGCATCTTAACTTGATTCTTTCTTAGTGACAAATGAATCCTCCGAGGTCTCTGCTGGAATAATCCAGAAAACCCTGAAGGCCTTTTTAAGAGGAGCAATTATTTTCATTTCTCTCTCACAAAAGTAAATTGAAAACCAAGAACCAAAAGACAAAGTATGACACGAAGGATATTTTGTGTTGGCAGAAGCCAACTTTCAGTTCTGCCTGAAAATTCTGACCTACACAGTAAAATATTCCTTTCCTCGAACAGAATGTCTCTTGATAAGTCAAGTTGTTCTGAATCTGCCAGATGGGTTTGAGCTCATGGGTCACATTGTGTATGTCGATTACTTTAACTCATCTCCAGAATTATTTATTGAGTTACAGAACAAGGGGATTGAAGTGCGTGGCACAGTCTGGGTAAACAGGAGACATGTGTCTTCACAACTGAAGCCAGAGATTGGCAGCATATGCTGATTGCACCGTGTCGCCTCACCCACCACACAGCTGACCTCCCAGATTGACATCCAAGTGCAGTCGTGTAATGCGTGACACCTCAGCACCACACTGGACACTGTGAGGTTTTTTACGGTGGCTGGAGTGCCAGTCCTGCCACCAACCGCCAATGTTTTCCTGCAAGTTGGAGGACCTGCTTGCATGGCTGAATGCAGATTACGCCATACCCAGGACACAGCAATTGCAGGTTAAGGGCCTCGCTCAGGGGCCCAGCAGAGTACATTCACCTCCGGCCACCTTTCGATCCCCAGCCTCAGAGCCAGCACTCCGCCTTATATATTGTCACGCTTGGGTCACAGATTTGCAAAGAGACACAGGAGGTTGTAGAAAAAAAAGAAAATTTATTCAAAGCACTGCAAACAAACATTTGTCTCTTTTCAAAAGTTTAAACGTGCTCCATGACAAGTCAGAGATGACAGGTCCGCCAGGAGCAGAGAATGTCAGAGAGAGAGAGAGAGAGAGAGAAGCAAACAATTAATTCGAAACTGACAGAAGCCCGTACAAGGTTTTTAAGTAAGCAGAGTACCGTGCGAGAGGCATATCACGCGACAGAGCCGCCAGAAAGGTAAGGAGCAATGTGAAGGTAGACTGTCAATGTTTTTCAGGGGTTTTCTCAGCAGCATCTGTATTCTCTAGGGGTGTGATCAGCCCCCCAGCTCACAATATAAAGCCAGACAGGCTGAAAATCAAACATGTCGATAATCAAGTTTTAATGGGGGCAGGAGACTTGTTAGCAGTGGCATGGCCTGATGTAAAGTGTGTTACTTGTCTGACGACAGTGCGCACAAATAACACCTGTGAGAGAGTTAGTCATGACAGGGGAAAGCCAGAAGGCAGGAAGCTGGACAAGCCAGTTACAATTGTAAAATGTCAGGAGACAATCGACTGGATCACATGGTGGGGTCGAACGCCAACAGTCACAAGTCCACAGAATGGAGCCACATTGTGTATCATCACCTGTCACGATGGTCATCATCTTCATACTGTTCAAACTGACAAACAGCAACAGATAAAGGACTGCTGCTGATTTCTGTAAGAAGGTGGTCGACGGCTTGCTGTCAGGGTATGTTGCAGTGGACAGACACCCAGGCCACAAAGCACCAGACAATCAGGCCTCCTCCATCTTCGGACTGCGCCTGGCCGGGTGTCAAAATTAAAGGCCTAACCACTAATTAGGTGACTTCTGAAGTTAACCGATCTTATTTAGGAGTTTCAAAGCAAAGGGGATGAATACATATGCACTCACAGTGTTTCATTTATTTAAATCCTTATACAAGATATTGTATTTTCATTCCACCTGAACAATGTGGACTATATTGTTAAGTCTATTACAAAAACTCCAAATGAAAATCTATTTTAATTCCATATTATAATGTGACAGGACAGGACAAACACTGAGAGGGATGAGTTCTTTCATAAGGCCCAGAACATCCATAGAATGTGTGCTCCCACCATGAGCAACATCCACATCCACTGGTACCCACCCAAGAATGCTCAAGTGCCCCTCAGTGAAAGTATTTGTTACTTTCAGATGGAAAGAGTGGCTTGTGGAGCATAAAAGTCCTCCATAAGTCACAGAGGTCATTTCACTGATGACACGCGACTGAGTGTGAAACACACAGATGGCATCAGCATAACCATGAAGTAAGAGGATATCAATCAGCCTTGTGTCTCCTACTGAGATGTTCAAAGTCTCACAACAAGAAGAGCGAGTGATGAGCAGACGTTCACTGTTCCTTCACGGCCAGCCACGTCAGTCCATCTAATAACCTGATCTGTGATCACAACGCCAACGGACTGAACAGGGTTGGAATCTGCAGAACCTGCTCAGGGTGTGCAAAAGGAGAAATGCTACAGGACTGACACAAGCATCACACTCATCATCATCATCATCATCATCATCATAACGCAGGGCAGACATCAGTAATTCAGCACCATAGCAGTCTGACTGAACTCTCCATCAATGCACAACTTATCATTACGTGACACGGAGGTTTATCTTTTGTGACTGAGGGGGACTCGTTTTCTGTCTAACAGCAGTAAGAAATCTTAAGGAAAAGGTTCTGTAAGCTGATGAAGTTCTTAAGACATGAGTTTTTACATCCAATAGATGAGATTTTCTAAAGCTTGTATTTCTGACCTGTTTCAATAATGGTATCATTACTGTCAGACGGGGTTTGAACAGTTAACCAGTGTTTGAAGTTGGATATTAAATCTTCAGTTTCTGTTTGAAGTGCGTAGTTTAGAAGGTGCACAGCAGTGTGTGACGTATGCTGTGTGTACATTTGAAATGTTACATGACACACACAAACACCATAATGAAGGGAGCCTTAGTGAAGACAGCTCATTGATTCCCACTGTCCGAGTGAAATGCTTGTGGCGCTGAACACTTTAGTGTCATCTTTCATACCTGGTAGTCTGGCAGCTGAGCTGAGGGAGAAACAGAGAGATTAACAGAGAGAACTTGTCCTCGTCATGTGATTCACAGTTAGACATGTGATGGCACAGCCATTATAGATGGATGTCACTAAGCTGGGTTGACCCAGTTTGCTGAGTGCCACACATTTCTTGTTCTGTAAATCAGTTTGTGTGTCAACCAGAAGATCAGTTGACCGGCCTCCATGATCAGCTCAGAGTTTGACACGCTGTCCATGATGGATTGTGCTGTCTGCTGTGAGGGAGGCCACTGATGGATATTCAGTTTTCTCATTCGGCAAGTAATTTGTTCAATTCCAGTAGAAATAACCACCAAGTCAAAGCTGGACAGAGCAAACGTGATTGTTTCAGTTTGGTTTCTTATTCACACCAGCGGCTGTCTATCATCTTGATCATCACTCTGTGCTCTGGTCTCAGCATTTGCTGTTTCTCTATGCTGTCTCTGATCATAATCAGACTTTTTGGAGTCACCTGCTAGCTTTCTTAATTTAAATCAGTCGCCAGTGTTGTGCCCCTCTCTATTGCAAGTCTTACACTGATTTTCAATTGCATTTTGTTTTCCTTCAGCACCAGTCGTCTCCTCCACTTTCCACTGCACTGATGAAACAAGAGGGTCTGTTCTTGAAACACATTTCCATCTCTGACACCCAGTGAACCAACTCAAGAGGACTCGGCCCACGGCTTAAGGCCTGTTGAACATGTGGACCCTTGTTGTTCTTGAGCAGCTGCAGCAGAATCTTGTTATTCCAGGTGGGCTCTGCTATTTCTGAGTAATCTTCAAATGAAACCCAAACACGTTTGTCAAACTGCTCAAATGATTCTTATTTCCTGCTTAATCTTCATGATTCTCTTCCATACTGCTGGTGGAGTAGCACGTTGATTAATTAGGGACCGCCTGTAATGTAAGTTTAGTCCAATCAGGTTTGAAAGGACCAGCAATGCTGGCATGGGACGCACATTCATGGAATGTTAACTGACCGCTGATCTCGTAAAGGTCACCGCCGGTCCCAGACACCATTTTAAGCAGATATAACTGATGTTATGGTGGTAACACACTCACTAGAGCGACACACTCACTGGAGCAGAACACAACACGTCAAGATGAACTTACCACAGGAAGGCAAACAGCTACACCAGCATAGCTTATCCTGACTGGACACCTTTCATTACTTGAATATGAAGGTTGGGGGTCCGGTGCCATGCCAGGAATGAAATCAAGAGGTCATCGATTTAAATGTCTACTCTCTCTCAGGGGTGGGGGTCGACTTGTTCTTAATTTTACTTTTTGTAAAAATTGATTGATTTGTATGGAATGATTGCAATAAAATTAATAAAATTAAAAAAAATGTCTACTTGAAAATAAAAACAACTCTAAAATGATAAAATGTGACAAAAATTTTAGAAGAACTCAAGTCTTTGAAGAACACGTCATGCTGATTCAATTTGAACTTGAAGATATAATCACATCGGGGTCACCAAAAAACTCAAGGCCTTCTTAGCTGGCTATTATTTTATATGTTTATTAATTCTGCATGTAAGCCTATTATTTTAATTGTTAAACTTCCCCAGCTTTAAATTACACTTGTCGTACATCTTAGCCAATGATGGAAAAAGGATGAAAATCTCTAAATCGGAGTCCAGTTTTTATTATTGCTGTTTAAAGATTACTTCAGTTGTACATTGTGAATTGATTATAAGTTATTGTAATATCTGAGTTGTTATAAACCCTTAGAAAGTTGATCTGTGATCTCCAAGGCTAAGAGCTGTTTAACTAGCGCATGTTTTATAGGGAAACCTCAGGGGCCAAGTCGCCTTCTTAGCGAGTGTCACATGAATAATATTTCACATGAGACCTCGGAGGCTAAGCGCCATTACTTAGCGTGTGTTTGAAAATAAAACTTCAGAGTGCAGGCAGCTTAACTTACTGTGTGTTACAAAGCCTAAATATTAAAAGAATACTCAGCAAGTATGAATATTCAGACTGTGAACCTCAGGCATGTGCCCTCAGGGGAAAAAAGGGATTGCATGGCTTCAACGTTAACACACTTGATAGTGGAGTCAAAGATCAGACGCAGTTTAACAAATTAACAATTTATTAACAAACTCAAAATTATACACATGAACAGAAATAACAGAATTACAAACATACGGTGTACAATGGCTAAGAGCACAAGTATGTGTTATGGAGGATTGTCCTTGAATCTTTCAAATTGTGTGTTTGGTTCTTCCTCTTTATATGTTGTTACTCGTCTCAAACAGCGATTTTCACCCAAGTGTTATACATAGCGAATTTTCTGTGTTCGTTTTTGTTGAATTATTTACTGATAATTTGGCCTGTTTAGGAGATTTTTTGCCCCATAATGCTTTGCGAGATCAGTGCGACATCCTCTGGAGCTGTGACAGCCAACATTGATGTGACAGCCCCCCGGGTATTCAGTGCTGACCATTTGCATTACAGACTCTGTGGGACGAGTTATCTGTGTTTGTAGCCAAATGTGCAGGTCGATCTTCGAGTTCCACGTGAGAATAAGAGAAGGAGGATCATTGCATTTCTTCTCTCCTGTGTGAATGTGTTTGTGGCCTTGAAGATGATTCTTGTGACAGAATTGTTTCCCACATTCACAATATGGCTTTTCTCTTGGGTTGATTTCTCCATTATTATCATGAACCTCACTCTTACGTCTTGGTATCCTCTATGTCCTGTATTTATTTATTCTTTTAGGTTCACTGCTAGGGCTCTCTGCCAAACCTGCATTGTTCCTAACAGTGCCCACTTTTGAAGCTCATAGGGTGTAACTTTGAAGGGCTGAATGAGTAAATCTGCTTAAATGCTCTTTTTAACAAGCCCTGTGGATCCAATGAACACTGGGATCATTTCAGGTTTGTTCATATCTAGGCTCACATCTCTCATTGTATCTCCTGATATTTTGTCATCTTTCCTCTCTCTGTTTGAGGCACAGTGATATCATGTGGGACTGATAAAGTGATTATCCAGGCATTGTCTGAATGTTTCTTCTCAAAAACACCAGGCTTTCTGACTGTGAATTTTCCGAAAGTTACAACTGGTATAAAGTCTTCATTTTCAGAGATTCTTTCTGGCACTGGGATGTCATATTTTTGGCACAGTTTCCAATAAAGCAGTTGGGCTACTTTGATGTGTCATTCCATGAAGAGGTTTTTGGACAGGAGTATTTTAAATCCTGCAGTAAGGTTCAGTACTGTTTCCATCAGTTTGTCACAAAATCTAATCTTTGAAAACAACCTTGCATGTGATCCACAATCTAAAGTGGCCATTAGCAAGTATTTATTGCCGTGTCTCATTTTTGCTCTAATAAGCCATTCATGGTTTTCGTCCTCATGAGCTTATAGTAGCAGATCTGTGTATTTCCCACTGCATTTCTGGCCTTTCCAGTTGTTATTTATCCTCTCTTGGACTACCTTGCTATTTTCTTTTTGCTTTTTCACAAAACTGTGTCACCTCACTCTGTGCAGACCTTTGGGGTAATATCAGGCACTCCTTCGGTTTTGTGGATTGCCTAATTAAGCTCTATCTTGGCTTTCCAGTTCTGGCTATAATATTTTACAAATGTGGCAATTCTGTGAGCCGAGAGGGAATGCTGGCACTCGTATGATTGAAGAGCTGCGTCTGTAATCTGCTTCTGTTTGGTGCTTTCCACTTTCTGCCCTATGAAAGTAAAGCCATGGCATGCATTGGTTTTTGTATTTCAGTTGGTTAGCACGGAGCAACTCAAAAAAATTAAAGACACTTGGAAAACACATCAGATCTCAATGGGAAGAAAAATCCTGCTGGCTATCTCTACTGATGTGGACTGATATGGTAATGTGATAGGAACGAAAGGATGGCGGCCACATCTTTTGGTGGAAATGACAATGATCAACCTACAGCAGGCTGAATTCAAAGACACCCCGAAAATCAAAGTGAAAAAATGATGCAGCAGACAGGCAGGTGAGTCCATTTTCCTCAGTAGTTTGTATGGCCCCCACGTGCTTGTATGCCTGTCTGACAACATCCTAACGAGATGACGGATAGTGTTAAGGGGAATCTCCTCCCAGATCTGGACCAGGACATCACTGAGCTCCTGGACAGGCTGAGGTGCAATCTGGCGGTGTCGGATGGACCAAAACATTACGTCCCACCTGGAGGTGTTCTATTGTAATGAAGTCAGGCGAGTAAGCGTGGGGGCCAGTCAATGGAATCAGTTCCTTCAATTTCTTGCCACATGAGGCCGGGCATTGTCGGGCACCAGGAGGAACCCAGGAGCCACTGCACCAGCATAGAGTCTAACAATGGTTCCAAGGATTTCATCCCGATACCTAATGGCAGTCAAGGTGCCTTTGTCTAGCCTGTAGAGGTCTGTGTGTCCCTCCATGGATATGCCTCCCCAGATATACCTTCACTGACCCACCACCAAACCGGTCATGCTGAACAATATTACAGGCAGCATAACATTTTCCATGGCTTCTCAAGACCCTTAAACGTCTGTCACATGTGCTCAGGGTGAACCTGCTGTCATCTGTAAAAAGTACAGGGCACCAGTGGTGGACCTGCCAATTCTGGTTTTCTATGGCAAATGCCAATCAAACTCAATGGTGGCCCCTAGAGGACATCAGGCCCTCATGCCACTCTCATGAAGTCTATTTCTGATTGTTTGGTCAGAGACATTCACACCAGTGTTCTGCCTGCCTGCTGGAGGTCATTTTGTAGGTGCTGGCAGTGCCCACCCTGTTCCTTCTTGCCCAAAGGAGCAGATAGCGGTCAGTCCTGCTGATGGGTTAACGACCATCTATGAGGAGCTCCGTCCAGCTCTCCTTGAGTAAGTACCTTTCTGTCTCCTGGAATCTCCTATATGCCTTTGAGACTGTGCTGGGAGACAAAGCAAACCTGTGCCTGCCATCCTGGAGAAGCTGGACTACCTGTGCAACCAAACTCTGTAGGGTCCAGGTATGGCCTCATGCTACCAGTAGTGACACTGACCGTAGCCAAATGTAAACGAGTGAAAAAACAGATGAGGAAAAAATGTCAGTGGCCTCCCTCCACCTGTTAAACCATTCACTCCTGTTTTGGGGGTCGTCTCATGGTTGCCCCTCTAGTGCACCAAAGCAGCTGAAACTGATGAACAAGCCCCTCTGCTCCTTAACTGAGCAGATCAACAGCCCACAAGTGTCACTGACTTGATACTATACTCGGATTCAAAAGTGTTCCTTTAATATTTTAATATACGGGGTGCTCTCCACTATTATTGGTACCCCTTGTAAAAAATAGAAGGATTAGAAAAAAATCTGTTTGCTGAAGAACTGTGAGACGAGAAACATCTGACTTTTAATGGAAACAAGTTCATTCAAAGAAAAAAAAAGAAAAGAAATATTTTGAACATATATATTTATTTATGTGTGTCTGTTTGTGTATAAATATCTATTTATACATACATATTAGGACTACCTAAGACAGACATCAGTCAGTAAGTTAGTGCAGAATGCAGCAGCAACAATCTTAACTAGAAAAAAAATCTGCGTACATGTCACCAGTTTTAGTGTCGTTACATTGGTTACTCGTGTCATTTAGAATTGACTTTAAAATACTACATCAGATAATCCCCTACTTATGAACTTTTGAGATGTGAACTTTCATATGTATGAACAAAGTGGTCCTGAAGTCCAAAATTAGCACTTAAGGATAATTTGCATGTGCGCCGAATGGTTGCAGCAGGGGTGGGAAGATCTTATTTTTGTTATTATAATCTTTATTTCATGTACAATACTTGTAAGCTGCTCAAAGCACATTAAAAACTACCAAAAAACATTGTTTATCTGTCCAAATCAAGAGCTGTCTGAAACTAAAACATTTATCAACAGATGCCGGATTTATGAACAAAATGAACTTACAAACAGACTGCTGGAATGGAGCCTGTTTGTAAGTAGGAGATCAACTGTAATGGTTTACACAGCCTTAAATAATCTCACCCAGTCCTCCATTTTGGAATGTCTGTCCTCTTACACTCCCAGTCATAACCTCAGAAAAGAATTGGTGAGGTGGCCTTTTGCTGTTACACACCTAAAATTTAGAATACTTTAAAATAGAAATTCACCAGGCTAATACTATAGAACAATTAAAAAATGGCTTTATCATAGCTACATTTTAGTTGTATTCCTATATAGTCTATATGGGCATTGAATTATCATTTTCTTGTGGGATGTGCAGTTCCATATTAATCTGTACTATTCTCTGCTATCTTCTCCATGTCTTCTGTGGTGACCATGTGCTCCACCACCTCTTGATCAACATACCACACTGCCTCGTGTTTATGGACTGAATGGCGGGTGTCCCAGGTGTCCACATGGCCATCATCATCAAATTCTTCATGTGAAGCATGTAAACCATGAGGACTGATTGAGGTAGAATGTTAGCTAGAATGCCTAGTGGGGTCCTGGCAGTATTTTTGTAGTTTTGCCTTGGCTCCCATGCAGATTATTTTTCTTCAGCCCAACTGGAACTGTTGCTCTTTTTCCGTCCTGCTCACCATTTGACATTACCTTTTTCATTGTTACATACTGTATAGTATTATTGCGTGATCTTGTTTATGTTTTATATTCCTCTTTATTTCATCATGTAAAGCAGTTTGAGCAACACTGTTTGTATGAAAATGTGCAACACAAATAAATGTTGCTGTTCCATCCAAAAGGTTGTTCCTTCATGAAAACTGTTTGCCACATTCAGAAAACACATAAGGCTATCTCCCCTTTGTGAATTTTAGTGTGGATCAAGAGAGTATTTCTGTGTCAGAATTGTTTACCACATTCTGAACAACAATACTACTTCTCTCAGGTTTACTTTTTTCCAAATTTTCTTGGTGTGCTTATTATCAAAACAGGAGTGAACTACACTCTTTAGACAGGACAGTCTCATTGTAATACTTAACTTCTCCCTCTCAAGTTTCCCATAAGGACTCAGCGTGGAGCCTGCTTTGTTCCTACTATGGAATCTTTTTGCAGGTCACAAGCAGTTACCGTAATTTGTGAAGATGGGCCTGAAAGTTTTTCTTTATCAGTCATGTTGATCCTAGAATAACAGGCAATATTTTTTGTCCCATATTTCATTTGGCATATCTGAAACCACATTTCTTATTTTGTTAATTTTAGCCTCTCCATTCTTTGGACTGAGAGATCAATAGGAACTAATACTTCTATGATCCAGGCTTTCTTTGATTATTACGTCTGTTTTTGTTAGTCAGTCAGTATTGCTGTGATACAACTGACCTGCACCTCCTCATTTTCCATTGTGCGGTCTGAATTGTGGTCCCAGTGTCTTTCTGGTGCTGGTAAGTTGTACTTCTTGCACAGTTTCGAGCGAATCAGCTTGGCCACGTTGTTGTGTTGTGCAGTGTATAATCCTTCAGCAATCAATACCTCGCACCCGGCAATGAGATGAGCGACTATTTAGAGTTCTCTTTGGTAAAAGCAACAATTATGGATTATTTTTTGCAATTTTTTTTCTATTTATGATCTGAAGCACCTTCTCTCCAAGCCACTGTTTTGTGCATCTATGATTAGGTGTTCACCTTTTGGTCTTAGTTCGCCCCTCATAAGCTATGTGCAGGTATGTTCTGTGTTCACAGCAGGCTGTTTTTAGTATTTACCACTTTACCTGTAGTTTCCCCAATTTGTGCTTCTGCTGCTTAACATACTGTACTGTGTTCATCTGTGGACAAGGTAGGGGATTTTCTGTAATTATTTTCTGTCATGTGAATTCTCTGATATCTCTGAAACCAGCCTCTTTGTAAAACCTTTTTGCAACACAGCTTCTATCCTGTGTGTGAGTTTTAATGTGTCTCTGCAGATAACTACTGAAAGAGAATCATTTACCACATTCAAGGCAGCAATACGGCTTCCACATTTTAATGTGTATCAGAAAAGTATTATGGTGCGAGAATTGTTTCCCACATTCAGAACAGCAATATGGCTTCTCCCAAGGGTGAATTCATTAGTGGCTCTGAAGATCGGTGAAAATCTGTGGCTCTTGTGGTAGGTGGCCGGGACGCCCCTTCGCAGTATGTTTTGGGGATTAATCGTGGACTGCTCAATACCTGCCGCGGGACACTTGGTAGCAGCCTCCCTGGCGGAGGACGGTGCCTGAGTTTCCCACAGGGCTCCATGGGAGGTGGAGTTCCCCACAGCCCTGTGGGGATCTGGGGAGGCCACCAGGGGGTGCTGCATGGGTCCCTGAGCCAGCCTGGACAACTCTACAGCTCCGCCCGGAAGTGCAATCAGAAGCAGGTGATCAAGCACCTGTAGCACCCGGGTGGGCTATAAAAAGGGCCAGCAACTACTACTCGGGCCAGAATCGGGAGGAAGAAGTTGCCAGGGAGAAGTGGTGGTTTGAGAAGGGAGTGTTGTGTTTGGTTTTGGAGTGCTTTTGGGACTGTGTATTGCCTATGGGGTTCACAGAGAAGACATGCCCCACAGGTGAAGAAAATAAGTCTTGGTGATTTATACACATGCCTCAGTGTGAGTCTATGCTGGGTCAGGCGCTTATATAGTGCTACTTTCACACTCTGAAGGTAACTTCTGAGAAAGAATTGTTTACCACATTCAAAGCAGCAATAGGGCTTCTCTCCCAAGTGAATTCCTTGGTGGCTCTGAAGACGGCTTCTCTGAAAATTGTTTGCCACATTCAGAACAGGAATACATTTTTTCCCCTGTGAGTTTTAATGTCCATCTGAAGATTACTATGGCAAGAGAATTGTTATCCACATTCAGGGCAGCAAAAAAGCTTCTCTTTTCTGAATTCCTTGGTGGCTGTGAAGATGTCGCCTCAATGAAAACTTTCTGCAACATTCAGAACAGCAATATGACTTCACCCCGTGTGAATTTTTTGGTGGCACTGAAGCTCATTTTTCCATAAACATGTTTCAGAACAGCACTATGGCTTCTCTCCTGCGTGAATTCGTTGGTGGTGCTGTAGAATCTTTCTCTGCGAAAACATTTTGCCACATTCAGAACAGCAATACGGCTTCTCCCCTGTGTGAATTCTTTGGTGGCTCTGAAGATAGTATTTCCGTAAAAACGTTTTTCCACATTCAGAACAGCTATATGGCTTCTCTCCTGTGTGAATTCTTTGGTGGCTCTGAAGATATCGTTTGTGTGAAAACATTTTGCCACATTCAGAACAGCAATATGGCGTCTCTTCTGTGTGAATTCTTTGGTGGCGCTGAAGATACTGTTTGTGTGAAAACATTTTGCCACATTCAGAACAGCAATATGGCTTCTCTCCTGTGTGAATTATTTGGTGGTGTAGAAGACGGCTTCTTTGTGAAAACTGTTTGCCACATTCAGAACAGCAGTGAAGTTTGATTCCTGTATAAAGTAAAATAAACAAAAAAAAACAAAACAGTTTTTAATCTACTGCTTTAATACTGACATTATCTTTCAACATTAAATAGATGTTGGTTTAATTTATGAACAAATTTTGATAAGCATTAGCAAACTTAAGTAGCACATGAATAGACACTCGTCTTGAAAATGAAAAAAATGAACAACTATTCAACACATGAACAGAATGCAAAAAGTTTAAAAAGTAAAATAAATAGCTCATGAGATAGGCACAATCAGCAAGATAATTGTTGATTTTTTTTTTTTACTACATTACAGAATGGCATCATCATGTTGGCATCATATTCTTAAAATATTATATAAAATTATAAATTTTTTAAATTATTGGAGGTAGAAGGTGATAATCTTCACCTATCATTATACCGGAGAGTGTCGCGTCAAACATGTGAAATGAACTTTTATTTAACATAATGTGTCTTAATATTTCTAAACAATTAGTCCAAAGCCAACCGACTCCATAATGTATTTTTTATTTATTTATTTTTTGTTATTTGATTTTAAGATGCAGAGGATAGCAAAGGAAAAAGCTTTAAATATACAACGAGAACAGAGTAAAACATAAATGAATAAAACACGCAGGTCACTGAAAAATCACAGAGACCCACATGACACCTGAACTGAAATAGCAAACTGGACACTTGTGGCCAAAATGCAAAATATACTTTTGTCTTCATAACACCTGCGTCAGGGGCATTTTTTTTTTTTTTTTTTTATTGCAAATGGATTTAATTCCTTTAGCTAAAACAGGGACCTCCAGAAAAGCAGCATCATTTTGTGAGAGTTTTGGTAAATTAAAAAATTAAAAACCACATCAATCACTCCAAAGATGGGGGTTATATAATAAATAAATAAATAAACCGTATTAATTTCCAAGCAGTAGTTAGTGATATTATCTATACATCTGTATTTTCACTATATTTTTTTCTGGACTTAGGACATGGAGGCTAACAAATCTCATCTGTGCAGTCTAAGAGCTCACATCTTGTTCAGTTTAGCACCAGAGAGATAGCAAAGAGAGCACATGAAATGAATTCTCAACTCTGCACAAGATGGTCATTTACCTTCTCTCTGATGAGCATCATTTTGAGCTTCTGTACTGGAGTAGAAACACACAGGTGTATTTTCAGGATTATTCAGGTGCTTCTCAAAATCATCAATATTACTGGATGCTGACTGATTTTTCTTCAACCAATCAACACATAACAAAACCTGCCCTCTGAAACACCTCCAGAACCACAAACCTTCAGAGGCACAGCATAGTGAACTCGGCCCAAACCTCCTTGTTTTTTACTAGGGGCTGAGGAGGTCACTGCCACACAGTAGCAGCTTGAGA
This sequence comes from Polypterus bichir lapradei, assembly GCA_026402145.1. Classification (NCBI taxonomy): domain Eukaryota; kingdom Metazoa; phylum Chordata; class Cladistia; order Polypteriformes; family Polypteridae; genus Polypterus; species Polypterus bichir. The sequence continues at coordinate 196,342,274 of JANRMT010062791.1, forward strand.
CAGCTGGATGAATGTCTTTAATCAAAAGAAATTATTCTTGATAACAGGCTGTATCAGCCTAGCTCAAAGATAATAAATCAGCAACACCTGAATGACTGAAAGTAGAACACAGCAACCTTACAAAACAAGAAAAGACACAGAAATTAGACAGGAGAGAGGAAAAAAAGAACAGCAATAAAGGAGAACTGTAAATGAAATGCATTACAAGGTGCCAAACGAGTTAACTCTGTAGTGCCACCAGTAATCGTGCATAATGTAGACAGTAACTCCAGAATCCCACCACTAAACTTTATATGAAAAAAAACTAAACGGGGGTCTCTGAAATAAAAACACAGGTAAAAATCAACAGGTTCTGCTTATGAGTGGGCAAACATGGAGAGAGCTCAGTAAACAATCCCATCCTGACCCCAACATTCACAATACAAGGGTCAATGAGGTGATAAAATGAAAAAAAAAAACACTTCTAAAGATAAAAATGACATGCAAGCAAATATTAAACCATTGTGGGTCGAGAGTATGTGGCGTATGCAAGGCTCGTGTCGAGACCCCTCATATCTTCCAGTGACTATCTAATCACATGTGTATGTACACATATAAAATTCACATATGAAAAAAAGAAAGTAGTAGTAATTATGAATCAACATTCAGGAAAATGTCTAAGCAGTACTGAAACATCACACATAAAACAATCAAAGCGGCCAAGCACCAGTGACATGAAGGAGTAACGGACATTGAGTGCCTGTTGAGGGTCAATGAACAGCTACTGCCCTCCCGGGAAGGACATTTGAGGCTTGGCCAGATAAATCAGGAAAGCAGAAAGACCAATTTGTGGAGCCTTAGTGATCACCAGAGACGTGGCCTTGTGTGGTGTGGACTGAGTAACTGGCAGTAAACGTAGATCTTCCATCCTTCATGAGTTACATTTGAATTGATGAGTTCCTCTTTCAGAATAGTAACTCTGTCAGAATAGCGAAGCAGCTTGATGATAACTGGATGTAGATGTGCGCTGTCTCTTTCCCTGGTTTATATTCTATGTGCCTGCACAATTTCACACCTCAAATTTAGGATGGTCAGAAACCAAAAAGCTGAACATATTCCCACTCTTAACATCACCTGGGGCCTCATGTATAAACGGTGCGTACGCAAAGAAATGTTGCTTAACAACTTTTCCAAGTTCAAATCGCGATGTATAAAACCTACACTTGGCGTAAAGCCACACATTTTTACACGGTACCTCACACCTTGTCGTACGCAAGTTCTCCACTCGGTTTTGCAGACTGGCGGCACCCAGCGTCAAAGCAGTGCTACTGTTCCTGTGTGGTTACTCTTTATTTTCCTGACACGGCTTTATAAATACACTTGAAACTAACCGCTTATTGTTTATTAGTGTAATGTATCTGATTGTAGATTACCTGTAACAATATAATGGTCCAGGGAATAGCCATAGTATTTCAAATACCATAACTGCTTTAGCGTTGTTACTCTCACTGCACCTTCTTCTTCTTTCAGCTGCTCCCTTTAGGGGCTGCCACAGTGGATCATCTTTTTCCATATTCCTCTCACTGCACCACTCAGAGTATTTATATCACTGTATCCGAGTGTGAATCACAGCAGCAGCAGATCAGAAAGAGAATTATTGGTATACAGCATTAAGCACACGCTGCCTCAGCCACGGCAAAACGTTTCAAAGCCTTTCCTGTACGGACCTCGCGGTTCAGAAACAGTTACATCCCAAGAACTATAAACACACTCTATCAATTGCTCCTTGTAGAACTGTTTGTACTTATAAATACAATTATCCCACTGTAAACTTGCACTACAGTTATAATACTACACAACCTGCGCCACTTTATAAAGCGCGTATTTACATATGATGACAATATCATTTTTAAGATGAAATGCAGCAAAATATGTTTATTATATAGATAAAACTAACTTCATTTAAATAATCTATATTCTTCACTGGGACTGGCGTGAAGGATAGAATAATTAAACATGTATTACGAAGATATTTCAATGTTCCTTAAACGTTTTGAAGAATCGGTGCTCTAATCTTACAGATGGCTTAATGTCTATTATAGAACTGATTGTGTGGCGATCGGTTACTTGGGGAAAGAAAAGCAAGGACTGCAGGGCCGGCCATGCCAATATATATTGAATATAAAACAGAAAGAGAAAATAACGACACAGCTAAAAACGCAGCGACAAATTTTGACAAAAGTTAAACGCTTGTGTCATGAGCACGAGGCGCTATGCAGTGTCCGCAATGGACGTGGCTATCTGCCGTGCATAAGATACCATATTGACATTGGTGGGCGAAGGGGCCACTGATTCTTTCTCTGCCCAGGGCCGCCACAAGCCTAGAGCCGCCCATGAGTATTGCTGCAATAAATAATTTCATCGAAGGTCGCGCACAATCACTGCGCCGTGAAACCCATGTTTAATAACATGCTTTAACTCCTATCATCATGAAGATGATATCACGTAGCCTTTACATCTCAGTATTTTAGTTATTCAGAGAGCTGTAATATCACAAATGTAATGGATTCTGTGTCCAGTCGGAGGAAGAGTGCCGGTTTAAGAAGCAAGTAGTGATTCACACACACAGAGCACATAGAAGATCACAGACAAAACAAAGCATTTAACGTGCTACTTTAATTACGATGTGATTTGAGAAACTGGTTAATTAAACGATTTTAAGATGAAGTTTATGATGTTCTACAGTACTTTAATGACAAATTAAACTACATGATTAAAGTAGAAATTTCGAGATTGAAGTTGACATTTCGTGCTTTTTCCCCCATTGTGTGCCTTTTTTTTCTCTGTACCCTAATAAGCTTTCATATGACACTCAGACAGTGGGCTACAACTCGGCTTTTCACGGCGACTTTGATATGTGACTTCTTTTTTATTTCTGACACTGTGCGTCTTTGTGAACGTGAGCTTTCAAGTTTCTCCAACACGCTAGGTCAATAGATCAGCTTCCTTTTGTTGATTATACCACAGTTTAAATTAAACAAATAGTATGTTTTTCCTTTGCCTGCACTTGGTATTTACTGAAATTCTTATAATTTTCCCCCGTCCTTTTCCCATTGTCTTTTCACAGAAGGCTGAGCTTAAGGGCGATTTATATTGATTTGCATATTCAAAGAGGAATATTTCTGGGAGGAGTTGGGGTTTTACATAAAGCGCGTGCACAAGCATTACTTTTTACGCTGACCGGGATTTATGTAGCGGAAGTACGTGGAAGTTGGAGTACGCACAGATTCCTGCATCTGGATTTTTCTGTGCGTAAGCACATTTCGGCTTTTGTGCTCACGCCATGTTATAGTGCGAATTCTACGTACGCCGTTATACATGAGGCCCCTGGAACTCCAATAATTCTAATTGTAGCCGCAAGAGTGTAAGGCGAGTTCAAGCACGGGTAAAATGTGTACTGAAAGAAATACCTCAGTCCAAAAGTTTATTTTAAAAATATTTAGTGAAAGTTAAAAGCAAATAATCCACCTAAGAATAAAGAAAAAAAGTAGTTACACACGTAGAATAAAAGGCAAACAAAAAAAAAAAAAGAAAAAATGTATCTTCTCAAAACTTTGCTTTTCTTCTAAAACTTTAGTTGTTTCTATACTTAAAGATTCTTATCTACTTCTGTACACTTTAAAACGTACGGTGTAGCACTTTCAGTTAAGTGCTTTGTCTTACATGTTACTTGGCACACAAGGTACGCAAGGCATGGTTTAAAACCGTGTGCCCTCAACACCTTACATGGCAAGGCTGATCACTAACTGAGAATAATGTTTAGTCAGATAAGCTAGAAATAGCTAAAATATACCAATTCAATTCAACTGATGGGGGTTATAGGAACCTCCCATAGATTATGCACTATCATTTAGTAAAACATTTATGTATCTTATGTAACTAGGAAATGGCTCTTACACATCTGGCCCCTAGTTGTTTATGCTAGGGAATAATCAATTACTTTAACATTACTTAGTAAGAGTCTTAACTACTTTAATGAACTTAAACCAAACTTATGAAACTTAAAACAAAAATTCTACTGTAAGAGCAAAATTTAATCCTTTCATTTCATTAATCATTGCTGCTTCTTGGAGCAGGCAGTTTGTTCACAGGTCTGTCCAGTGTGCTGGTTTTGGTCTGCATACAAACTCTTCTTACTGCTCCTTTCGCATCTGGCATTGTCTTGATGATTTGCCCCATTACCCAGGAACTTTGCGGTACCGATTGATCTACAATGAGAACAACATAACCAGGTTCTAAGTTTCTTTTTGGTGTGAGACATTTTTGAAGTATTGGTAAATACTCTTTAGTCAATCTTTTCCAAAACAAATCCGAGAAGTATTGTAGTTGTTTTCAATGGCTTCGGACATACTGTTCATTTTCTGAGAAAAGTCCTCGGGGAAGGCTGGGTTTTGTCTTGAGTAGTAACGCGATGTGGTGTCAGTGGCTCCAGGTCATTCGGATCATCCGATACCTTTCTGAGGGGTCTTTTGTTTAGGATGTATTCTACTTTACACATCATTGTGTGGAGACGTTCATCATCTAGACTTTGTTGTTTAAGTACTGAATTCAGGACCTTCATTATGCTTCTAATTTGTCTTTCCCACTCTGCCTTGGTGAGATGCCACTGGTGGATTAAATTTCCATTTGATTTCATCCTTCATCATGGCATTGCAAATTTTTTTTTGTTTGTTCAAGACTTTCAGCTGCATCTCGTAGCTCTCTTTCTGCTCTGATAAAATTTGTTCCATTATCTCAGCGCAAGATTTTAACTTGTCCTTTTCTACAAATAAATCAGCATAAGACTTGGATACAAGAATCAGTGTCTAAAGTATATGCAATTTCTAAATGTACTGCTCTAGTTGTTAGACAAGTAAAAATTACCCCATACTGCTTCACAAGGCTTCGTCCTCTTTTTACCAGGAAGGGACCAAAATAATCGACTCCAACACTGGTAAAGGGTGGTTGGTCTGGGAGTAGACGATCTTCTAGAAAATCTGCCATCTTTTTCTCAGCTATTTGTGCATTGTATCTTCTGCATGTAATACACTTTGAAATAATCTTTCTAATAGCTGAATTGGCTTGTGGAACCCAATATTTCTGACGTAACTGAACTAGCATGTAGTTACGTCCACAATGTCCATGCTCTTAGTGAAAGTGTTGGATAATGACAGTAGCAACTTGTGAATTCTTAGGAATAATTGCAGGGTGCTTTGCCTGTTCTGACATAGCTGATTTGCAGAGTCCAACTCTCAATATTCCTTCTTGCAGGACTGGGTCTAGTTTGTTGATTTTACTACTTTTCTTTACATGCTGATTTTTGCGCAAAGCTTTAACTCTTTTATGGCGGATGTCGACTTTTGTTGACAGGAGGGGTTGAGGGCACATGTTGACAAAAGTCGACATCCAGGGGTAGAGGGTGACAATCAGCTGTTAATGGCTACAAAACTCACTGTTACGTAACAGACATTCCCTCTCTGCTTGGAGGAATGTTAGACTCATTGACTCTGCATCTTATTCTTGCATGTGCGTGAGTTACAAAATGTAAACAAAGGCAAGATGGCATCGACATCTCATGAGGGAGTGAAGCGAGTGCAGAAAACAAAATACTCAGCAGACAATGTTTTGCGCATTACCGCTGAATAAGATTTTACAGAATCTGTCTTTGTTCAGATGATCAGGAGATCGAGCAAGAGAGTGAGGAACTGGCATCAACTGATCGGACACTATCCAATGCTGTCCCAGCTGATCGGCTGACAGCTGAGCGCATTTGTGCAGCTGATGCACCTACGGCAAGGTTCATGTGGTAGGAATACCCAGACATTGATCCATGGGAGCCAAACTGGCGCTCGGACTTCACAAAACAGCATGGTTTCCTGTTGGACACAACAGATTACCAGCCACTGGGCTACTTCAGGCTGCTTTCTCCTGATGCTGCTTTTCAGCTACTGTCAGACGAGACAAAGAGGTATGCAGAGCAATTTTTTGAATCATAGTATGTGAAATCATATACAGTAGTATGCAGGCTCAAACAAAATGCAAAGACAGTAACATTTGTCAAAAATAAATATTTTTGTTGATTTGATGTATTAAACCATTGTTTTGTTTTCATTTTTTTTTTTTTTAAAGTTAGTTTTTAGAAAAATATTCAGCCCTGGGAGAAAAGAAATAATAAATAAAAAATAACCCTAAAAGAGTTGACCATTTCTGGGTAAGCTTATAATTGACTGAGGTGAATAAGTTTGTTTTCTGCCTTAAACAAGTCTTTCAGAGACAGTGGCATCAGCCTCATTGTTGATTTGCATTCCTTGATATGTTCTTTGTTTAGTGTTTTTTATCTTTCTGGGCTGTGTCCATTTTGACTGACTGTACGTTGGATTGCCTTTCTTCTTTTAGACAAAGTAGCACTTGTTTGAACTTAAGGAACCACGTTACTGCTTTCTTTAAATTGAACCATTCTGAGTAGTACCCCACAAGTCGTTTTACTGATTCAGTTTTTTCTTCTACACTTGTAAGATTTACTACACACCTTTTGATTTCTGTCGCTAATAGACAGGTCCACTTCATTCAGTCTCTTAGGCCATTCGTGCTCTGGCTGTAGCAGGACGTTTAGGCTTTGAATCCAAGTCTTACTTTTGATGAAGCTTTCTACTGTTGATCCTCTTGATGTCTAATCCGTAGGATGTTTTTGAAACAATGCCAACCTTTAGAAATTCTCGAAATTTACACTGGCTGTTACAGACTCAAATCAAATGTATGTTTTTATTCTAAAATAGTAAGAATAAGAGCAGCTCACTTCTCAAAACGGAGTCGTCTGGAGTCAAACTTATGACCTCTTGATTACCAGACAGTAGTTACGCCACCAAAGCAGTCGTATTACGTCCATATAAAATGTTGCACCCTAACGTGTGTTCTTTTTCTGCAGTTATATCTATACTAATAAAAGGCAAAGCCCTCACTGACTGACTGACTGACTGACTGATCACTAATTCTCCAACTTCCCCCGTGTAGGTAGAAGACTGAAATTTGGCAGGCTCATTCCTTACAGCTTACTTACAAAAGTTAAGCAGGTTTCATTTCAAAATTCTACGCGTAACGGTCATAATGGTTGACAACGTCCGCCATGTTGAACTTTCTTATTTATGGCCCATCTTCACGAAATTTGGTAGGCAGCTTCCCTGCACTAACCGAAACCGATGTACGTACTTATTTCGGTGGTATGATGCCACTGTCGGCCACCATATTAAACTTTCCAACGGTCTTTGTTACTTATGGGCCCATCTTCAAGAAATTTGGTAAGCAGTTTACCAATGCTAACTGAATTCTACTTACGTACATATATACATCTATAGCCTGCAGCTCGGTCACCATGTAAGGTGGCGTTGGGTCCCCCATCCCAACGCTTCCCACGCTGTTGGCTGCCTGCCTATATAAGGCCATCCGTTGCTCCGGTCTCTTCATTCCCTTCCTTGCTTCGCCACAGGATTCACATCTCCCTGCTGATAACTGCAGCCTTTTTATTTAATCCACGGCTTCTCCACGGTTTTATTGTTCGTTTATTACGATTGTGTAGGTATTTTAGACTTACATTGTTCAGGTACCCATTTCCTTTACCGTTCCAACTGTAACCCCATTAACATGTCTATCGAGGTGATCACCATCGATCAAAGAACTGTCACTTACCGAGTGGTTTCCATGCCCAGAGATGGCACCTACCTTTTCCATTCTCTTTGTTACATATTGCACGGCCATATCAGGCTCACTCTTGATATCTGGAGGAACATTGTGTCTTATGTATTGAATGACTGGGACAGGTTCAAGGTGTGGACTGATGACGGTACAGGAGATAATTATACTACACAGGAGCACTAGAAGAGTGAAATGCTTAAGCCCTTCAGCTATGGTTCTGCATGTGAGTTGATGGCTGCTGTTGAATTGTTTGGTTGTCGCTTTCAAGTGTACCGAAATGGCCAAATATTTTACACCTTTGGAAAACCGCCAATGCCTCTTAAACATCTTTGATTCACAGGTGACGATTTCAGTAGTGGACACTTTGATGTTTATGAATGTTTAAACTCTCAAAAGCTGGATGCGAAGTTATCGATGAAACCGGTTGTATGCTTACAACGCTTGACAGATGCCGAATGTCACTTCAACACAACAAGTCCTGCAAATACTGTCGTAATTGAAACAAACCATGAAACTCAAACCGATTATGACAGCAGCAATCCAAGCTGTGAGAAAACAGTAAAAAGGAGGCGTGTCAGACGTCATGGTACATTTTCTGATGCAGCTAGATGGAAACAACTTCGTGACGCTGCCGCCAAATACTCGCAGGCAAATCCACAAGTTCATAGAAACGCTGCTGCTAAATACTCGCAGGCAAATCCACAACTTAATAGAGACGCTGCCGCTAAATACTCGCAGGCAATTCCACAAGTTCATAGACACGCTGCTGCTAAATATTCGCAGGCAAATCCACAAGTTAATACCGGGAATGCCTGTTAAACATCTTAGATTCATAGTGAACCCTTCGATGAATGAAACCTGTTATCTTTACAACGGTTGACAAACACAGAATGTAACTTGATCACAACACGTCCTCCAAATACGAACCTGATTGAAAGAAATAATAATAATCAAATCCTTGATGACAGCAACACTCATAACAGTGACAAAACAATTACATTGACAATCATGTTACGTTATTTTTAAAATGTTTCCTTTTCTTTTTCATAACTTCTTTAACACACTACTTCTCCGCTGCGAAGCGCAGGTATTTTGCTAGTTCTTGAATAAAAGTGCACTTGTTGTGTTATACTTGTACCTTTTGTGAAAGTGTTCATTTGATATTTGGAATTCAGGGTTCACACATTATACGCTTCCTGTCTGCATTTTGTCAATTATTACTAAAACATGAGAAACATTTCTGTTTTAATGATGTATTTACATAGATTGTTGTAGACAAGGAACACACATAAAATGCATGTATTTCAAACGACGATATAGTATTTACTCTATACAACTCTAAGCAACTGACATGCAGGTAAGCAGACTTGAACTGAGAAAACTTTGTGTAGCGGTAAGGGATGTGATAGCAGACTGCATGTTGCTTATCAACATATTTACAAGACAAAAGACTTTAACGATGAGGTGCAAAGGGATTTAAGGTGGAACAGATTTACAAGATTCTTTATAGACTTTGGAAAATTCTAGTGTTAAAAAAGAACAAGACAGCACTTTCAGGCCCATAACCCTAACCCTAAAATGTACACCCATTTTTATTTTTCACTTACTTGTTTCAGATGATGTCTTGGATGGTGACTGACCTCCCCAAGTTCTAGGAGATGAAATTTCTTCAATCGTCTTTGTGTCAGACTGTAATGATTCATATTTTACATTGATAGAAGACTCCTCTTTACTCATTGACCCCAGTTCATGGTCCCCTTCCTTAATGCTCAGACTCCTCTGTTTAGGATGGTCACTCTCCCACTCACAGTACTCCTCCTCAAAATTTACAGTCCTCTCCTCCATGCTATTTACGTTGGCCTTACAAGTCTTCTCTTTCACATCCATTTAAACATTACAGTAAATGGCAGATTTTTCTCTTTGTGGGGGAAAAAAAAAACAGGATTCAATTCAAACTGCATCATCAAGATCTAAACATATTTGATTTTTATAACATCCTCTCAGTTAAAGCTGATGTCAAGTCAGACAATTTGTAGAAAGGTGACAGTAACTCATCACTTTTCATATCAAATCAAGTGTAGAATGAGTTTGGGAATAAAAGGAGGGTCCAGAAGGCTAGAAAACGAAAGAGGCCACCTTTCCCAGTTGTCTGTCAACAGTATTCACTACTTTGATTCAACATTCAGTACTGTTGGCTCCCAGAATTCTGTTATCAGTTAATCTTACGGAAGGTTTACACAAGTCAGGCCTCAGGGATGGATAGATGGATAGATGGATAGAGTTAAGAAACGGGGCAAATGAAGGAGGAACTTAAATAATGGGATCTGAAATTTGCAATCTTGGGATGATATCATAATGGACAACTTATCTAGCAATTTTAAGTTATAGTGCTCATTTTTGTATTATTGTCCACAAATTGAACTTGAAGTTATGGGAAAGAGTAGTGGATGCTAGGTTAAGAAGTGAGGTGATGATTAGTGAGCAGCAGTGTAGTATCATGCCAAGAAAAAGCAGAACATATGTGGTGTTTGCTATCAGGTTGTTGATGGAGAAGTAGAGAGAAGAGCAGAAGGAGTTGCATTGTGTCTTTGTGGACCTGGAGAAATCATATGACAGGGTGCATCGAGAGGACTTGTGGTATTGTATGAGGAAGTCAGGAGTATGAAGAAATACAGGAAATGTATGAGGGAAGTGCGACAGTGGCGAGGTCTGCAGTAGGAGTGACGAATGCATTCAATGCGGAGGTGGGCTTAAATCAGGGTTCAGCGCTGAGCCCTTTCTTATTTGGAATGGTAATGGACAGGGTGACAGATGAGATTAAACAGGAGTCCCCGTGGACTATGATGCTTCCTGATGACATTGTGATTTGTAGCGAGAATAGGGAGCATGTTGAGGAGACACTGGAGAGGTGGAGATATGCTCTACAGAGGAGAGGAATGACAGTCAGTAGGAACAAGACAGAATACGTGTGTGTAAATGAGATGGAGGTCAGTTGAATAGTGAGGATGCAAGGAGTAGAGCTGGCGAAGGTGGATGAGTTTAACACTAGAATTACCAAAGCCATCAAAAAAAAAACTCATAAATCCAGCCCACCTTAAATCCGTTTGCACCTCTCCATCATCGTCTTTTGTCTTCTAAATGTGTTGATAAGACAAAGCAGCCTACTATACCACCCCCATATATCCTGCCCCCCCTTCCAGCAATGCAGGAAGGGCCAACTCAAGCCTCGATTATCTTGGAGTGAAGTGCTGGAGTTTTACAGGGGAAATAGATCATTAATTGGAACACGTGCATTTCATGTGTGTTCCGTGTCTACAACAATCTTTGTAAACACATTGTTAAAACAAAGATTTTTCAAGTTTTAGTAATAAATGACAAGATGCCGACATGAACTGTAAAATATGTGTAGGATAAAGGCCAAATATCAAATAAACACTTTCACAAAAGGTGCCATGTGCAATAAGACAGCTTCCATGGTGCAGAGGTAAGAACTGCGGACTTGTAATCAAGAGGCCATTGGATCGATGCAGGGTGTCTCGCAAATTTACCATTTTGAGTAGTGAGCTGCTCTTATTGTTAATATTATACAATAAAAAACATAAATTTGATTTGCGTCTGTAACAGCCGGAGTAAATTGATAGTACTTCTAAAAGTTAGCGCTTTTTTTTTTCACTTTTATTCTCTCAGTCATGATCACGATACAAACCCCCACACCCCAGATCTGAGGCTGTTAGTTTTTATCTGAAACTGGGAATAACTGTAGATGCGAGTGGTGTTTTAAGACAATGGAAATGGAAATTGAGGGATAAAAGCTGACACACAAAAGCTGGTGAATCTGCCTTGTTCGTATCTCATTGTCACTTGAATTTTTTTATTCAGTTTAATTGAGTGTTCCTGCTCACACTGAATTAGTATGCACCTTATGGTCCACAATGTCAAAGTTGCACTGACAAAAAACAGACATAGGTATATATGATATTTGGAATTCATTTTATGACCTGTATAGTACATTTCGGAAAACACTGTGGCACGGATGCAACATTATTCACATTATTCATATTCATTCGCATACCTTCTTGCGGTTGTAATTAGTGACAGCATCCAAGCCCAACTCCCTCGATCTTGCCCAGTCTCCACATTTTGGAACATTCGTGTGGCCGGTTGCTTGTGCTACAACATGCTTGAGCAGGCGATGATCAACGCACACATACTGTACAAGGCATGCATGTGTCCACTGAGAAAAGAAGAGTGTTCTTGGCTCACCTTGTAGAGGAACTTTGTTGTCGCTTCTTACAAGAAAAGTTGATGGAAAAAGAGGATGCAACATCGACAAGCTTCTGTTCTAAGACCACCCCTTCCCCCAGGTAAGCAAACTCAGTCAGTGTCAGGCGCCCCTTTAATGTAATAGAAATCACAGCATAGGGAGAAGTGTGTACATTGCAACAGCTATACATGTCATAAATGTAGAAAGGACGGTCCTTGGGTGTGTGGGAACTGTTAACATTTGAATTTGATGATTGCATATAGAGCAGAACCGACCTCACTGTACTATTCTTTCCTCTGCATGTCCTGGAGTACAAAAGAAACACCACCATGCACCAAAATTTGGAGACTGAGCAAGATCGGGGGGGGGGGGGGCCCAAACGGTCACCGATTACAACCACACAAAGGTATGTGAATGAATATGAACAATGTTGCATCCGTGGCACAATGTTTTCCGAAACGTACTATACAGGTCATAAAATTAGTTATTCCAAATCTCATATATACCTGTGTCTCTGATTTTTGCCAGTGAGGCTTTGACATCATGGACCATAAGGCGCATACTAATTCAGCGTGAGCAGGAACACTCAATAAAACTAAATAAAAAAAAAATCAAGTGACAGTGAGATACCAAGAAGGCAGACTCACCAGAGTTTGTGTGTTAGTTTTTGTCCATCCAGATCTTCCAGTTCCATTGTCTCAAAACACCAGTCACATCTACAGTTATTCCTAGTTTCAAATAAAAACTAACAGCATCAGATCTAGGATGGTGGTGGGGGATAGGGGGGTAGTATCGTGATTGTGACTGAGAATAAAAGTGAGAAAAAAAAGCTAACTTTACAAGTACTATAAGTTTTCACTGGCTGTTACAGACACAAACCAAATATTGCATAACGAGCTGATTACCCAATGGCTTTGCTCACTGAGTGCAAAGGATAAAAATAAAATGCAGTATATAAATTATTAAACAGTAAAACATTAACATGTAAGAAGTAAAGATACATTGAGCAGTACTGCAGTGCTTTCGGGTAAAGTACATTTTAAAGGCGTAATAACACAACAGGTAAGTAGCACTAACAGCAGCTTAAATGTATTTGGATCATCTCTCGGTAGGAGATCCCTTGTGAAAGGTGCTACACGACCGCTATGGTATAGAAATTACATTTTCTATGCGATCCTGCAAATTTCTGCCTGGCAACCTTGCACTACGTACCTGTGATTTAAGAGAAAAATTATTCTGAGAAATGTGGACGCTGCCGTTCCGTGCTTAACGGGCAGAAAGTCCAAACAATTCCGAAGTCTAAAACTTAACATGAAGAGGTCGGTACATCTTCTTAGATGTAAACCTGTGGTGCAGTGAGTCCACAGCGCACGACAAAAGGTCCATTTTTAAATAAATAATCACCGTGCTCGTAGCTTAGCGAGGGGGCGTGGTAGTGTGGCTGAAGTGGTTGTCGGGGCGATTTGCGGTGTTGTCGTTTCTCACATAAGTGCACAGGTGAGAAACTGTCCACATCTGTGATTGTTCCTGGGGCTGCTGATTTGCCACAGCTGCCATTCCATCTTGATAAATAGAAGCACAAGTCGGATAGAGGGGAAGGAAAAGAAAGGAAAGAAAGAACAGACGGGAGGTTACAGGAGAAAAAAAGCAGGAAGCAGTGGGGAGAGAGAGAAAGCCGGTGCAGGACAGCGAGCAAGCGAGCGAGCGAAGGCTCATTTGCAGCTGTGCAGGCAGCCTTGGCGTTTGGCCAACACCCTGGGCGTAGTAGTTGTGGTCGCTCCCACAGAGTTTGTTTTTATGAAGGACGGGAGTGACTGGAAGGCGGATGACTCTCCACGTAAGGCCGCGGAAGGCAGCGGGAGTCGGGACTTAGGACGTGGTGTCCCCAGCGTGAAAGCCTTGGTCGATGGGGAATTTAAAGTCGCTCTTCGTAGAGACTACCGGAGCCAGGGATCGGTAAGGCGACCGACCATCAGGAGAGTGGACAGAGGGCCAGCAGCAGGTAGGGAGACTACCCTGTTGAGAAGCCCAGATGGGAGGAGTAGGGGAGTTGCCGCAGGAAAGACAACACCGGGCTTTGTGGTTTTAAAGGATTGCTTCCTGCATTATTTTAACCTTGTTGTTTTTAGAAGATTTGTTCTATTTAATTTTAACCTCCACAATGACACTCATTTTAATTGATTATTTATTTAATGACTTTTGAATGCACTGCACTTATTTTGAACACCTTGTTGTTGTCGATTTTAAATAAAAGCACTTGACACTTTTTTACCACCCCCCCAGCTTTGTTGTGCCTCACTGCTAAGCTCATCGGTAACATTACCGACTGTGTAGGGGTCAAAGGCTCCCATGAAGATGGTTGGGAGCATGGAACGAACCCGCATCATCACAAAACGCTCCATCTTCTTAAAAGAATTAATCACAAAAGCAACCTCGAATGTTGCGGGGTTTTAGTGACTTGAACTCACCTTAAGGGCAGTAAGTAGTCATGCAGCGCAATTTACAAAGAGTCTTGCTTTGATTGTACAGATTACATTCATTCGCAAATATTTCCACTCTCGCATGAGCCGAGGGGGACTCGAAGTGTCACAAACAGTGCAAGAAGAGAGGACGCCGCCCGAAACTACGAAGCTCTCGACCCGGTGGAGTAGCCCGACATTCCGCGCCTCCGAGTGTCCACTTTGTTCTCATGACCCTTCGCCGCTGAAGGCAGTGTTGTCTTTACATTGTTTACAGCTTGGCGCAGTTTAAAAAGCAGAAAGACGCAAAGCTGTTTTCCTCATCTCTTCTACTATCAAGTACTGCCAATTAAAAAAAAGGTATAATGTGGCAGTTTCCGCGACGGTCACGTGGACAAATAAATAAAGCTTGTCTGTCAGAACGCGCCATGGCGGCGGAAGGCTCAGCGCTGGAGTCCAGAGAGGAGGGTTGGCAGAGGGTGACGCGGGGCGCACTTCTATGGGATAGATCGGCGTGTTTGTATTTACTTCTTTTCAATATCAGTAAAATAACTCTCACACAAATAATAATTCGTAAAGACGATATAAAAATGGCGTCAACAAACGAAGTGATTAGTTCCTTATTATATGTTCTGTGGTCATATGTAATTTCTGTTTCAAACGCGAAAATAATTTTATATACAGTATATAGATATTAACAATAAGAGCAGCTCACTACTCAAAATGGTAAATTTGCAAGGCAGTCAGGATCGAACCGGGGGACTCTCGATTACAAATCAGCAATTCTTACCATGGCACCACAGAAGCTATTGTGCCATCCTTGTACCTTTTGTTAAAGTGTTTACTTTATCTTTGGACTTCAGGCTTCACACATTATACAGTTTGTCTACATTTTGTTATTTATTACTATGAAAAACATTTCTGTTTTAAACAGTGTGTTTACACAGATTGTTGGGACATGGAACACACATGAAATGCATGTGTTACAAATAACGATCTATTATTTCCCACTACAACTGACTCCCAGATAATAAAGGCTTGAACTGGGAGAACTTTGTGCCCGTTCTGCAGCGGTGGGGGGAAGGAATAGTAGGCTGCTTGTCTTGATCGGCACATTTACAAGACAGAAGATGCTGACGGAGAGGTGCAAAGGGATTTAAGGTGGGCTGGGATTATGAGTTTTTTCGTAGGCTTTGGTAATTCTAGCGTTAAATACTTGGGATCAACAGTACACAGTAACGGAGTGTGGAAGAGAAGTGAAAAAGAGTGAAGGAAGGGTGGAATGGGTGCAGAAGAGTGTCAAGATTAATTTGTGACAGACGGGTATCAGCAAGAGTGAAAGGAAAGGTCTACAGGACGGTACTGAGACCAGTTAAATGGACTGGAGACTGTGGCACTGACCAGAAAGCAGGAGACAGAGCTGGGGGTGCTAGAGTTAAATATGATATGATTTGCACTGGGTGTTATGAGGATGGATAGGATTAGAAATGAGTACTTTAGTGGGTCAGCTCAAGTTGGACGTTTGGGAGACAAAGTCATAGAGGCAAGATTGTGTTGGTTTGGAAATGTGCAGAGGAGAGATGCAGGGTACATTGGGAAAAGGATGTTAAGGATAGACCTGCCAGGCAAGAGAAAATGGGGAAGAATATGAAGGTGATGGGTATAACAGAGCAGGATGCAGAGGACAGGAAGATACGGAAATAAAATGATCCGCTGTGGAAACCACTATCAGGAGCAGCCGAAAGAAGTAGCAGCCTTCATTAAATCTTAGGCTCTGTCCACACAGAAGTCCGAACTGAGCATTTTTATGTTGTCTGTCTGTATATAAATAATAATAGAATCTTGGGTTGATACGTGATCTTCTCGGAAGACACTTTGACATCTGTGAGAGACACTTTAACATCATATGACACAAGTCAGTGAGAGAAGAGGACAGATGCTGTACAGGCTTTCAAATGATCGACGCGCAGTGCAACAAGCAGAACACACAGCTCAGCAGCAGCTGATCTGACGCCATTCCTTAGTATATATGCAGTGTAGGGGTGCACAAAAGTAGGTTTACAGTTGTGAGTTCGCTGGAACAATCATAACCTGCATGTCTTTTTCCATACGAGCAACTGTAAACCTACTTTTGCCGACCCCGCAGAGGGCAATATGAACTCACAGGAAGAGTGTCATGCAGCCAGGACAGGTTGGCAAAAGTAGTATTACATCTGCCCTGCATTCTACATGACATTCTGTCTCTGAGCCTGCTTGACCCTCTGTACATGAGCTGACCTAGAATTTTTCCAGCCCCTGTTGCAAACTACACGACCCTCTGCTTGCCTTG
This sequence comes from Polypterus bichir lapradei, assembly GCA_026402145.1. Classification (NCBI taxonomy): domain Eukaryota; kingdom Metazoa; phylum Chordata; class Cladistia; order Polypteriformes; family Polypteridae; genus Polypterus; species Polypterus bichir. Next base: position 196,359,033 of record JANRMT010062791.1, read on the forward strand.
GTCACACGACCCTCTGCCTCCAAGCTGGCAAGACCCATTGCTACATGACCTCTGCTACTCCATTGGGCCTCATACCACTCCTGACTCTTAAGTTACATGAGCCTCTGCCGTCTTGACTATTAAGCCCCACCACCACATCTAAATCAGAGTTCAGGGTCTTCACAGCCCCTGGCCACAGGCAGACAAACATCTGGTCATGTACCTGCCAGGCCAGATATGTGTGCAAAATCTTTGGGTCATCATCTGGTCATGTAGGTGACATTGTGAAGGCAAAAAGGACAAGAGCTTGGCTCGAGGGATGAATTTCAATTGATTGCTGCAAGGGAGTAGCTCTGCTATGTACAACACCCCAACCCATAATCAGAGGAAACCGAAAATATGTCTATGTCCAGACCCAAAACAAGGGTCCGGGAGGGATGTCAGCACAAGGCCAGTTTTGCCCCAGCTCCACGGTTCTCCCCGGACATGGCCAGCCCGACCACTCAAGGACATCTGGTCATAGGACATCTGAAAAATTTTCTAACTCGGACCCAAAATGAGGCTTCGTGAGGAGTGCCAGCATGAGGAAGATTTTGAGCAGGTTCCATGGTTCTTCCCTGGGTAAGCCTGGCATCAACCCCTCAGGACATCCGGCAGAAGGACGTTTGAAGTATTTTGTAAGTCCAGACCCATGGCCCTTAGGACTTCCGCTCCACGTCCAGGGACACTTGATATGCAGAAACATATCAGTTGCGAACTTCTGAGAAGGTAATGGGGTGTCCTTCTGACTTATCAGAGCAAGGTGAGTCAAAGGCCTGCTGTCAGGGCTGCTGATGCTCCCTTAGAGGAATGATTTAAGCATGGGGTCATGTAGATGGTTTTTACATGACCTCATGTCTGCTTTGGTCTTACATGACCAGATACTCTATTTTTACTTGACCCTCATCTCAGTTTGGTTTCACAAGACCCCCTGTCCCACCGGATGGCAGCAGAACTAGTGTAATGAGGCACCACCAAGGGACAGGGAGAGGTAGGCTCAGGGTTAGGAGAACGGAGGGCCAAAGCACAAATTACAAGGGCAGATTGGTGGCTACAGGATGGACAGGAGAACGGAGCTGAAAAGGCTAGGTAGGAGGTGCATGTTCCTGCATGAGGTGTTTTCAGCCTTAACAGTTACACATTAAACATTGTGTACACAGTGAAGGTTCAAGAACTTTAAACAATTAGAGTTACGGAGATAAAGTGTACAGTATGTGATTTGTGGTTTAACCAAAAAGTGAAGCTTTGGTGCCTGGACTGTGATATGCAAATTTAGCAGTGTAACCAATCAGTACACCCTCAGTCTGTTTTAGCAAGGTGCCTTGAAGGTAAATCAGTTATGAGAGTCAAGTGTAGGTAAGTGTAAGTAAGGGCTGCACATATTTCCACAGTCAAAATGAAACTCAAGACAGACACGGTCAGAAAACCTGTGGAGTATTTCCACAGCCTTATCAATCCACACAAAAACTTAAAATAATTTCCTAATTCCCGCTACAAAGCACCATTTCTTAAAGTAATAATACCCCATCAGAACTGAATAATTATCTAGATCTATTCTTAATATATAAACTAATCTTGAACTACAGAATAAATGTAATATATTTTTCTCCTTAGCTTGCGTTCAACCCTCCCTTCACACCACGAGTGGCAGAGACGCTTAGTGGCAGGCGCTCAGCACGCCCCGGATCAGGGGTTTAGCGAGCAAAACGAGGACAGCTGCTGTACAGGATTTGAAATGGTCAATGCACAGTGAAAGAAGCAGAACATGCAGCAAGGCAGCAGCAGCAGAACCACCGCAGCTGATTCGTCCGTATCTCCAAAGCATGCGTTCAGCCACCCACTTCACAATGTGATCAGCAGAGACGCGAAGTGGGTGGCAAAGCCCCCTAGTAAATTATAAAATTTTACATAATTCTCCATTCAAGCAATGCATGGATTTTTAAAAGCAACATCCAGTGCTGCCACGAATGGCCATGTGTAACAGCAGCACCCATGTATGCTTGCCTTTGTTGTTATTTCTTATTCTTTTTCTGGAGAACTTGGATAACCAAAGTGGTGAGGAAGGTTTGACTCTCATACCTGCGACAGCAACTGCCAGACATGCGCCCATTGTCTCGAGAGTGCCTGATCTAATTGCTGGGCTGCCAGCAGAGCTACAGAATGGACGCTGAGGGAAAAGAGAGCAGGGGCCTCATGTATAAACGATGCGTATGCACAGAAATGTTGCGTAAGAACGTTTCCGCGTTCAAATCGCGATGTATAAAACCTACACTTGGCGTAAAGCCACGCACTTTTCCACGGTACCTCATACCCTGTTGTACGCAAGTTCTCCGCTCAGTTTTGCAGACTGGTGGCACCCAGCATCAAAGCAGTGCTACTGTTCCCGTGTGGTTGCTCTTTATTTTCCCGACGCGGCTTTATAAATACACTAAAACTAACCGCATATTGTTGATTAGTGTAATGCATCTGATTGTAATTAACTTGTAACAATATAATGGTCCAGGGAATAGCAATAGTATTCCAAATACCATAACTGCTTCAGCGTTGTTACTCTCCCTGCACCATCTTCTTTCATCTGCTCTCTTTAATGGTTGCCACAGCGGATCATCTTTTTCCATATTACTCTCACTGCACCACTCGGAGTATTTATATCACTGTATCTGAGTGGGGTATCACAGCAGCAGCTTATCGGAAAGAGAATTATCGGTATACAGCTTCAAGCACACTCTGCCTCAGGCACGGCAAAACATTTCAAAGCCTTTCCTGTACGGACCTCGCGGTTCAGAAACAGTTTCATCCCAAGAACTATAAACGCACTCAATGAATTTCTCCTTGTAGAACTGTTTGTACTTAAGTACAATTACTGCAGTGTAAACTTGCACTACAGTTATAATATTGCACAAACTGTGCCACTTTATAAAGCGCGTATTTACATATGATGACAATATAATTTTTAAGATGAAATGCAGCAAAATATGTTGATTATATTATATAGATACAACTTTAACTTCATTTAAATGATCTGTATTGTTAATAATTAAACATGTGAGGACACGGTGCGGCAGCGCTAGCAAGTTCATGTATTGTTCCTGCCTCGCGCTGTATATTTAATGAGGCTGATGCGACACTGGAAGGACAGAATAATTAAACATGTACTATGAAGATATTTCAATGCTCCTTAAAAGTTTTGAAGAAACGTCATTGTAAGCTTACAGATGGCTTAACGTCTATTACAGAGCTGATTGTGTGGGGATTAGGTATTTGGGGAAAGAAAAGTAAGGACAGGAATTGGAGGTTAGTAAATTTGAAAGAGACAGTACTGTTACAATAAATTATTTCATTGAAGGTTGCGCATGGCGCAGCAGCATCTTGTGCGAGACATGATCACTGCGCCATCGTGTTCCCATGTTTAATAACATGCTTTCATTCCAATCATCATGAAAATGATATCACGTATACATCTCAGTATTTTAATTACTCAGAGAGCTGAAATTTCACAAGTGTAATGGATTCTGTGTCCTGTCAGAGAAAGAGAACGAACGGAAGCACATAGTGATTCACACACAGAGAACATTGAAGATCAAATACAAAACAAAGCATTTAACATGCTACTTTAGTTGCGATGGGATTTGAGAAACTAGTAAATGAAACGATAAAGATAAAGTTTATGTTCTACTTTAATGACAAAATAAACTACATAATTAAAGTGGAAATTTCGAGATTGAAGTTAACATTTTGTGCTTTTTTACTACTATGTGCCTTTTTTTTTTCTCTGTACCCTAATAAGCTTTCATATGACACTCAGACGGTGGGCTACGTCTCGCCTTTTCACGGTGACTTTGATATGTGACAACCTTTTTTTATTTCCGGCACTGCGCGACTTTGTGACCTTGAGCTTTCAAGTTTCTCAAACACGCTATGTCACTCGAACAACTTCCTTTTGTTGATTATACCACTGTTTAAACCAACAAATAGTACGTTTTTCTTTGTCTCCACTTGGTATTCGCCGAAATTCTTATATTTTCCCTCTTGCTTTTGCCATTGCCTTTTCACGGAACGCTGAGCTTAAGGGCTATTTATATTGATTTGCATATTCAAAGAGCCGTAATTCTGGGAGGAGACGGGGTGGGACAGAAGGCGCGTGCACGTCCGTTAGTTTTCACGCTGATCGGGATTAATGGAGTGGAAGAACGCGGAAGTTGGAGTACACACAGATTCCTGCATCTGGATTTTTCTGTGCGTAAGCACATTTCGGCTTTTGTGCTTACGTCATGTTATAGTGAGAATTCTACGCACAGCGTTATGCATGAGGCCCCTGGTGTCCGACTCCACAACAAGAGAAGGCAGCACAGACCGTAGCTGTCTTCGGTCATTATGGGCAATGTAAAATCAAACGCTGGTCAGGAGTCCAAGGGGATACAAACTCAACAGTCTCATGTGCTTCAGTGAGATGAGGCTTAGAGCTGAAACACCAGACACTGTGGGTGCACCAGACGGATTTAAAATCGCGCGAATGGACAGAAGCCAAAGTGAAAGCGGTAGGAAGAAAGAAGGTAGACTTGACATTGTTGTGAATGAAAAATGGTGCAACACCGGACACATTACTATTAAAGCACCAGACCTGGGGCCTCATGCATAACGCCGTCCATAGAACTCACACTATAACATGACGTAAGCACAAAAGCCGAAATGTGCTTACGCAAAGAAAAATCCAGATGCAGGAATCTGTGTGTACTCTAACTTCCACGTACTTCCGCTACATAAATCCCAGTCAGCGTAAAAAGTAACGCTTGTGCACGCGCTTTATGTAAAACCCCAATTCCTCCCAGAATTACACCTCTTTGAATATGCAAATCAATATAAATAGCCCTTAAGCTCAGCGTTCTGTGAAAAGACAATGGGAAAAGCACGGGGGAAAATAAGAATTTCAGCGAATACCAAGTGGAGGCAAAGGAAAAACATACTATCTGTTCATTTAAACAGTGGAATAAACAACAAAAGGAAGTTGATCGAGTGACACAGTGTGTCGGAGAAACTCGAAAGCTCAAGTTCACAAAGTCACACAGTGCCAAAATTAAAAAGAAATCACATATCAAAGTCGCCGTGAAAAGGCGAGTTGTAGCCCACTGTCAGAGCTTATTAGGGTACAGACAAAAAAAAATAGGCACACAGTGGGGGAAAAAAGCACGAAATATCAACTTTAATCTCGAAATTTCCACTTTAATCACATAGTTTATTTTGTCATTAACACTAGAATTACCAGAGCCTACGAAAAAACTCGTAGATCCGTCCCACCTTAAATCGCTTCTTAAAACCGCTCTCACCTCTCCGCCAGCCTCCTTTGTCCTGTAAATGTGCCGATAAAAACAAACTGCAAGCTGCCGGCTATTCCATCCCCCCACCGACTCAAAACGTGCACGAACTTCTCCGAGCTCATGCCTCGATTATCTGGGAGTAAAGTGGAGTTTTAGAGTGGAAATAAATGATTGTTATTTGGAACACACGCATTTAATGCGTGTTCCGTTTCTACAGTAATCTGTGTAAACACAATGTTAAAACAGAAACTTTTTCATATTTTAGTAATAAATGTCACAAAATGTA
>JANRMT010062791.1:196407702-196439008 GCA_026402145.1 Polypterus bichir lapradei
TTAGACTTGTAACAACGTACTGTACGGCACTATATGGCTTTGAATGGGTCGCAGTTCATAAAGTGTCCTTTGGACTGCACGTCTGCTGAGTGCTTCAAACCACGAGGTGCTAATTTCTACTGTGCTTGTCCACTTGGCGTTTCAAATCCTTATCCATCGAGCTTCATTTGAACTGTGCATGATGTCAGTTGTAATTAATGTTTGTAGGTCATCGATACATTTTAAAGGATTATGTCTGAATAATACTCTAAATTATACCTCTTATAAATGCTGACTGGTAAAATGGTTAATACTGCAAAGAAGAGCTTTTGTATTATGGGTCACGACTCCTCCTTCACTATAATGCTCTCTTCTCATAAATACCCCCCCATCCCTTTTCCTCATTTCATTGATTTGTAAAGATTTATCAAAAATAAACACCTCTTGTTTCACATGAGTAACAAATCAAAATGTTTGATTGACAGTTTCAATTGTTGCTATTGCTAATGATTGCAGGTTCGTAGGTTTGAATTATTAAATATTAAAGTAATCACTTTGAATTTGTTCTTTCAGTGATTGATAAGAGGGAGGTGTACACGGTAATTGTGTTGGTGACTGGGGTTGTGCTCCTGTAACAGGAAGATTGGTTAGGAACGATAGAGACAGGAGAACCATCATTTTTATTTAAGGAAATGTTTTTTATTATACTGTGCTGTGACTAAGACGACTTTTACTGATTGTCTATTTGGACCTCGAAGATATGTTCACGACAGAGGGATGTTACTGGTAGAGGCAGAGGCTTTTCTGATAGCAGGTCCAGATAGATAGATAGATACTTTATTAATCCCCAAGGGCAAATTTACATACTTCAGCAGCAGCATTATACTTGTAAAAAAAATATTAAATTAAAGAGTGATAAAAATGCAGATATAACAGATAGTAACTTTGTATAATGTTAACATTTACCCCCCTGGTTGGAATTGAAGAGTTGCATGGTGTGGGGAGGAATGATCTCCTCAGTCTGTCAGTGGAGCAGGACGGTGACAGCAGTCTTTCGCTGAACCTGCTCCTCTGTCTGGAGATGATCCTGTTCAGTGGATGCAGTGGATTCTCCATGATTGACAGGAGTCTGCTCAGCGCCCATTGCTCTGTCACGGATGTCAAACTGTCCAGCTCAGTGCCTACAATAGAGCATGCCTTCCTCAACAGTTTGTCCAGGCGTGAGGCATCCCTCTTCTTTATGCTGCCACCCCAGCACACCACCGCGTAGAAGAGGGTGCTCGCCACAAACATCTGATAGAACGCCTGCAGCATCTGATTGCAGATGTTGAAGGATGCCAGCTTTCTAAGGAAGTATAGTCGGCTCTGTCCTCTCTTGCACAGAGAATCAGTATTGGTAGTCCAGTCCAATTTATCATCCAGCTGCACTCCCAGGTACTTATAGGTCTGCACCCTCTGCATACAGTCATCTCTGATGATCACAGGGTCCATGATGGGCCTGGTCCTCCTAAAATCCACCACCAGCTCCTTGGTTTTGCTGGTGTTCAGTTGTAAGTGGTTTGAGTCGCACCATTTAACAAAGTCTTTGATTAGGTTCCTATACTCCTCCTCCTGCTCACTCCTGACGCAGCCCACGATAGCAGTGTTGTCGGCGAACTTTTGCACGTGGCAGGACTACGAGTTGTATTGAAAGTCCGATGTATATAGGCTGAACAGGACCAAAGAAAATACAGTCCCCTGTGGCGCTCCTGTGCTGCCGACCACAATGTTAGATCTGCAGTTCACGAGGTGCACATACTGAGGTCTGTCTGTAAGATAGTCCACGATCCATTCCACCAGGTATTAATCTACTCCCATCTCTCTCAGCTTGTCCCTAAGGAGCAGAGGTTGGATGGTGTTGAAGGTGCTAGAGAAGCCCAGAAATATAATTCTTACTGCACCACTGCCTCTGTCCAAGTGGGAGAGGGATATGTGTAGCATGTAGATGATGGCATCCTCCGCTCCCACTTTCTCCTGGTATGCAAACTGCAGAGGGTCAAGGGCATGGTGGCCCTGTGGCCTCGGGTGGTCAGGCAGCAGCCGCTCTGTGCTCTTCATCACATGTGACATCAGGGGGACAGGCCTGAAGTCATTCAGCTCACTAGGACGTGATACCTTTGGGACTGGGTTGATGCAAGATGTTTTCCAAAGCCTTGCGACTTTCCCCTGTTCCAGGCTCATGTAGAAGATACGCTGTAGAGGATTCCCCAGCTCCAACATACAGGCCTTCAGCAGTCGTGGCAATACTCCTCCATCTGGACCCACTGCTTTGCTGGCATGAAGTCTCCTCAGCTCTCTGCTTACCTGAGCTGCTGTAATTGTGGGGAGAAAACTCTCTGCTATGCTGGTATCAGCAGAATGATGGGTGGAGGGTGCAGTACTCTGAGATGAGAGTGAGTTAAGGTGGTCAAACCTGTTAAAGAAGTTGTTCATCAGGTTTGCTCTCTCCACGTCTCTCTCGATTGTGGCACCACGCTTCGAGCTGCTGCCATTGATGATCTTCATCCCATCCCACACTTCCTTCATGCTGTTATTCTTCAACTTCTGCTCCAGCTTTCTCCTGTACTGTTCCTTTGCCGCCCTGAGCTGGACTCAGAGCTCCTTCTTCACGCGCTTGAGCTCATGCTGATCACTGCCTTTAAAAGCCCTTTTCTTCTAGTTCAAAAGGCCCTTAATGTCACTTGTAATCTATGGTTGTTGTTAGCATTCAAGCGTACTGTTCAAACTGGAACTACAATGTCCATAAAGAAGTTGATGTAGTCAGTAGTGCAGTCAACAACCTCCTCAATGTTCTCACTATGTGATCCCTGCAGAATATCCCAGTCCGTAATTCCAAAGCATTCTCTCAGAGCCTGCTCTGCCTCAGGAGACCACTTCCTGAATGAGCGTGTGGTTGTAGGTAGCTCCCTCAGTCTTGGTTTGTAGTGAGGCTGAAGCAGGACCAGGTTATGATCTGCTTTCCCAAGCGCAGACAGTGGGGTGGCGCTGTATGTGTCCTTAACGTTTGCATACAGAAGGTCAATAGTCCGATTTCCCTGAGTGTTAAAATCCACATACTGGGAGAAAGCAGGTAATGTTTTGTCCAGCGTTGCATGGTTAAAATCTCCAGCGATTAGCACAAGCATCTCGGGGTGCTGTGTTTGTAGTTTAGCAACAGCGGAGTGGATGATGTCACTTGCTATCTCCACGTCCGCCTGAGGAGGGATGTAAACAATAACAACAGTGACGTGTCCAAACTCTCTGGGCAAGTAATAGGGAAGCAGACTTACGGCCAACAGTTCGATGTCCCTGCAGCAAGTGGAGATTTTGACGTCTACATGTCCAGGGCTACACCACATTGTATTCACATAGAGAGCTGTGATAATCTGCACTACTCTTTAGCTTTAGCACTCAGGTGGACCTTTAATGTCAACCTCCGTAAAACTCCCTGGGTTCTCTTTTCACCACAAGGCATGTAAAGTGGTGTCCAGGCGATTTTTCATGTTGAATGACAGCTGTATTTAGTTGTGCAGCACGCACTTTTAGTCACATTACACTTTACACCCACAGTACAGTATTTCAACTACAGAGTTTGGATCAATGAATACTAACAGCGCTCACCTTGAAGTGTCCCGTGTGTGTGTGTGACAGTGACTGATCTGCGCCGTGTCTCTCAGCCTCCCTGATGTGCTCCAGGTGGACATCTTTGAAATTTGTGGTGTAGCAGAGCGAATTCAAACTGATCTGCCACAGTACTTCAAATATTATATCATTTAGAGAATTTGAGTTGATATGCTAGTTTTTTATGGGTCCCAGCACATAAAGGAGTCAAAGGAAACAAAATTGTTGATGATTTGGCAATAAAAGCAACTAAACATCTTATATTATTGAATTAAAATTAACATTCAGTAAATCAGAAGTTAACAGTCTGACACGACTGAAAATCGATCAGATGTGGCAAATAATGTGGGACACTGACAGTAAGGGAAGGCATATGTACAGAGTAGAAAGCAGAGTTAGATTCATAGGAAAAATGGGCAGAACAAGAAGAGAAAAAATGATATTAACATGTATCCGGATTGCGCATTTTAGGTTAATTTATACACAATTCAAGACAAGGCAGCACCAGTCTGGAGTGTGTAGATCACATAATCAGCTAGAGACTGTAGAGCGTGTATTATTAGGGTGTGTGGCATGTAAATTACATCAAGTTCAACATTTTAAATTTCTAGGAATGGGTAAATTAACATTACAACAATTATTAAAGTATGGTGATGACTGTAAATTGATTCATAGATTCATATTAAGTTATATAAAATCTGTAAGGTTATTTGAGAGTGGTATGTTTGACTGAAAAGTCTTCACATTAAGAATTTGAACACGGAGAGACAAACAAAGATAAGTCCTTGGGGTTTGGAGATATTGTTTTATGGATGTGTAAGTTCTCATTCACTTAACTCGGAGTTACTGCACATGATTTAAGTGAGGGGCGAGTAGCACGACCTCCAGCCCAGCGCCGAACTTTACTCGAGTCAATCCCCCTGTGGCCGCCCGCGTGTCTTTTCTATTCAATCATCAGTGTGTGTGTCTCCAGTTCACTTCACGTTTTTTAGTCCATTTTCTACTTCTCATCGTCCAGTCACACCGTCGCCACCTCCTACTCTTAATTTTGATTTCTTAACGTGTATTCCTGCATTCTAAGCTCATTTGACAAAGATTAAGGAGAAAGTGGTGAAGATTGATTTACAACTCCAAATGCCACCTTCAACTGACCAGCAGAAAGCTGGTAAATACATTAATTCATTAAATAATCACAATTTGAGGAAACATAGGCCAACAACAGCCACTGTTAAACATAACATAAAAAAGCATATCAATTTTTGATAATCGATTTGTGTATTAATTATTAAGTAGGTCTAAGATTTACCTCTTCAGTGTTCACTGAGACAATCACAGCACCAGCTTTTGATCTCAATCAGCAAGATCTACCTGCTAAAACAAAATAAACCCAAGATCATAAAATCAATTTAAAAACCACCACCACCTCAAATGTTTACCTCTCCTGCCCCTTCAGTCAGTCCACACAGTGGGTGTCTTTCTCACAACTCAGTAATCACCTCACACACTAAATACTGCCCTATTACGAAATACCAGCACAAGTCTCACCTCCACTCGGCGATGTCACCTGTGTGTCCACCTTCGACCAGACTCCCTAATTATTAATACTGACCACCATGACCTCCCTCACTAACTGGCTCAAGTGACATACGTGTTGTATCAAAGTCACTCTTCTGAAGTTGTACCCAATAAAATTAAAAACACGTTCACCAATTTAAACAAACAGATTAAGCAAATCCAGTGATCAGCAATAGATATAATAGACTTAGTGGAACTTTATTTTTCACAAGGTAGAAGTTACAGGAATTCTTTAAAAAATAAAAAAGGTAGATAATTAAGTAAATAAACATACACACACTGTGGTCTGAACACACACCAGAATGACTATGAAGCAAGAAAAATAAAAATAAGTTCTTAATTGGCTGCCACAGTCCGCGTGAGACATTAGCAGACGTATTACTGTATAAAGGAGCCCCCGTAGTGTTTCTTGACACACTTATGAGGAATGATTTGAAACAACTCCATTTTAGTGTATTGGAGAGAGGATGTGCATCATTGTTCATAATGTTTTAATTCTATCCTCGGCTACGAACTCCAGGGGGTCCAGGGTGCGTCCCATGACTGATCTTGCCCTTTTTATTAGCCTGTTTATTCAGTCGGCCTCTCTTGACGTGATGTTCACAGCTCATCACACCACAATGTAGAAAATCACACTGGTCATCAGAATGTGATAGAAGATGTGAATTATGTCACCTCCCACATTGAAGGAACGCTGCCTTCTAATTGAAAAGAGCCTGCTCTTCTTATAGAGTTAAAACACTTTTTCCTTTTAACACGACACACATCCATCCCTGTAATGGCATTGCAGTTAAGTAGCTTAAGTCAGGTCAACCAGCTATTTACTAATGGAGAAGGGATGGTCACAGTTTAACAGAACAATGCACTTTAAAAATTTAGTGAGAACAAGGGGGTTTGATTAAATCTGATAGCACAATCAAAAGTTATGATTGATTCAGTGGGTAAAGAGGGTACTTGTGGCCTTTAATGAATTGAAAAAGATCGTCAAACCTACTGACAAAAATAGAAGTTACACGCCATCAGTTACACCTGTCAGCCTAAGCTAGCAAACCCCTTATTTCACTTACTTGTCTACTCCTGTTGCAGCTGCGCATTTCAGCAAAGTTAAGGTCTTCTTTCATCTTCTCCCTCCAGACTTTTCTGTTCCTTAACACAATCCTGTGCCCCTACTTGTACAAACCTTCATCAACATAAACTGATAAGACAATTCTGGGACGCCAGCAGCACTGTATGTTTAATTCAAGTAGTGAATACTGCTGACCCACAACTCTGTAAGATGGTCTTCTTGTTTCAGTGTCTGTTGGACCTTCACTCCACTCCCAATATTGTTTCATATCTGATAATCTGAAATGAAGAGTATTTAGATACTGTCAGCATGCTACAAAATGTCTAACTTTACATAAACCATAACATCGAGCCTGTTCTAAAATGACATTCAAGTGTCTTTAGACATAAGTGATGAAGTTTTAATGAAGTTGATTCTTGTTCTTTTCACAGAGAAAAAGCAAAAGCTGCTGTTTACTGGAACATCTCAATGGATATGAAACGGGACACCTGTGAAGTGGACGCAAATATCATGGAGAAAACTGTAAATAGTAAGGAGGAGGACTGTGAGTGGGAGTCCATCTACCTTAAACAGGAAAGTCTGAGCATCAAGGAGGAGGATAGTGAACTGCAGCCAGTGAGCATTAAAGAAGAACCTGAAGAGAAGTCTGTCAGTATTGAGACACATAACCATACAAATATGGACAGTGTAAAAGAAGACAACCTTCATGATGGGTGTCAAGATGGAGTGGTCACCAGGTTAGACTTTTCTCATAGCAAACACTGTTCATCTCCAGAACCTTCTATTAATATGAAGTCTGAATCATTAGAGTCTGAACCAAAGAGGGCTGTGGAAACTACATCTGTTAGAGCTCAGAAAAATAAGCGACCACCTTCAAAGAAGTCTGGAAAAAGTAAGTGTAAAATAAAAATGTGTAAGATTTAGGGTTGTGGTTTATGAGCTTGAAAGGTTGGGTCTTGTGATTTTTATGAGAAACATGGAAATGGAGTTAAAATACTTTATTTTATTGTGTGTTTAAATTTAGTGTGAAATTTCATCTGTTGTTATGTAAGGTTTAGCAATTTGCTATTCTTCCATTTTAGTGACTTTATGCAAAAGTCCTCAGCCTATCCTCGATAAAGAGTGCTATACAAATGTCCAAGAGCAAGACAAAGGTATTGATCCCTCTGGAATTTCCTGGGTATCCATATTAATTCCTCTTAACAATGTAGTCCGATCGTCAACTAAACTCAGATTACAGACAGCCTCAGTTGTCCTAAACTACTGTAATAACACAAACAATTGGACGGCTTCTTGTCAGTCCTGAACACATCATTTAATAACATTCACAGTTCACTCCATGACCCTCCATTCTTTACAGACTGGTTGGCCCTTCTTTAACAGTAATGACCTAAACATAGCTCTTTGTAGCTACTGATCAACAATGAATTTTAATCCATTCCTTCCTTCCAAAACTTTTCAGTTCCTTCATCCCTGAGTGCCCTTTTCTGATCAGTTCTCTTTAGGTCAGGCCACAGCATCTCGTGTCTCTTATTGGCCATTCGAGAACACCAGTTACCGTATGTTTAACCCTTTCTGTTTTTGATTTCTTCCTGTGTTTGGGCTCATTGTCCTGTGTCATCACTTAACTTTTGTTAAGCTTCTACTATCCTATCCTGATATTTTTCTGTCCGATTTCTTGATAATATTTTCAATTCAGTGACCATTGATCATGTCAAGTGTTACAGGCCATGAAGAAACATGCAGGCCAAACCATGATGCTCCATTCACCTTGAGTCGTTAGTATCAATGTCCACTTTTGTCTTAACCTCCAAACATGGTGTTGCAGGTTTTTGCAGACTTCGACTTTTGTCTCATTCATTCACAGATCAGTGTCTGTTCTGGAACATCAAGATGATCTTTTACAAGTTTTAAGATGTGCAGTGATGGTTTTGCTAGATTGCATTGAGCTCATTGGTGTTGCCCTTCTGTTAACTACATTCTTACACTTTTCTCCATAAGAACACAAGGACAGAGACTTTCTCAAGTCCCAAAGACTTCTGCAGGCCCTTTGCTCTGCCTGTCTGGGTTCCTATTCACCATTGCTTTCATGCTGTGATCTTTGTACTTTCTTGGCTTTCTATGCATTGACAGTCACCCAGGTCTTCCAAAATTCTTTTATCACATTTGCCAGCTTTACACATCTCTTCATTTCTTCTAAGGTTCTTGTGAAATCCTTAAAGAAGTATTTGGATGAAACATCAAACCTTTGGATTACACATTGCAGTGGTGGATTGGAGAAACAACTTAGATTGACATGCTGACATCATTCTTATATCATAAAGTGGAAAAGGCTGTGTGTTCTGTGCTAGTCTGTGCTCCTTCTGTGTGAGTGTGCATTAAATATGACTTTTGCTCCTAAACACTTTGTTTTTTTTTTGGTAGCTATTAAGGAGCAGAGAAGCAGTTTAATAGTTTAACGCCTTTTACAAGGTTTTTTTTTTTTGTTTTGTCATTCACACAACAGCAGGTGTTACTCCAGTCTTACTCCAACCTTTGGGTTTGTGGGGCAGAGGGTGGAGAAAGCTTTTGCAGTTGCCGGCAAGTCAGTGTCATAGCAATAAACAGGCAAAAGTAACTGCGATTTCCTAGCAGAAAGAAGTTCAACATTTTACATATGATGCATGATGGATTGAAAATAATTAATAAAATCTCAGCAGTGGGTAAATAAGGAGGTAAAAAAGAAGCTGCAGAGGAAAAAAAAACAACTGAGTAAGTCATTTAAGATGAATAACCCCAATGCTAACAGCAGTGCATTTGAGAGCAACCATTAGGAAAGTTATGAGGGTCACTAAAAGACAGTTAAAGAGAAATATTGCAGCCAAAGACATTCTTTCAATATTTTAGGAGTAAAATAACAGTCAAGGAGGAAGTGAAGTGCCGCATGAACATTAAAGATGAATTACAATACACAGATAGTGAAATATAAAATGCTCTAAACTTTCCATTTTCTGAAGATTTCATGTCTGAAAAAGGGGATTACCTCTCAGTTGTAACAGGAACTACTAAGGAGGTACTGAGGGATTTGGAAATTGTAGAGAGAGAAGTGCTTCTGAGATTGAATTGGTTGTAATCAAACAAATATCCAGATGCTATTTATCCTCAAATGCTTATGTAGTTTAGTGAATATATATATAATCCTTTGATGGATATTTTTTAATAGTCACTGCACACTGGGACAATTTTTATGAACTGGAAAATGTAATCCCATTATATTGAAAGGTGATTGGGAAAATTGAAGTATCAACAGGTCAGTAAGCTTAACTTGCATCACAGGAAAATAAATTGAAGGAATTATTAAGGAAAAGATTGAGTGACACAGGGCAAGAACAGGAGTTTTACTAAACGGTCAGCATAGATTCAGATGAGGGAGGCTGCGTTTTACTAACATGCTGGGAATCTATGAGGAACCAACCAAAGGATATGATCAAAGTGGAACATATGATATTATTTATCTGGACTTTCAGAAAGTATCTGATAAGGTGCCACTAAACTAAAAGAAGTGAAAGTTCACAGTGTGGTGTGCAGATGGCTGCAGAATTGGCTAAACATAGGAAGCTTAGGGTTATGGTGCGAGGAACCCTATCAGAACTGGGTGGTTGTACGAGTAGTGTCCTACAAGGGCCAGTGTTAGGGCCACTGCTATATAAATATAATGTCAGACACGTGTGATTGGGAGACAGCTGAATGGCCTAAATAATAGAAATACCACACTAGACCGGGGGCGGCAGGGTGCGCTGACTGTCTCTCTCAATCTCTTTGAATGGAAAATCCTGCAGGGTTCTGGCACTGATGATGATGATGTCACTTCCGGTTCCAACAATGTCACTTCTGGTTCCGGGTCTGATGACATCATTTCCCTTACCGGCCTTTAAAGCTGCCATATTACCTCTATAATATCCAAACTATTTTGGACTCAAACTTGTGAACATCTCTTTTCAATCTTCAATATTGCAGCCGGGAAACAATATGAAGGTGGCTGCCCCAAACCTTTATGGTGCCTGTGACTCCTCTTTGTGACAGTGGCTTTTTAATATCGGTCAAATTTTCCAAAATCTATTGTGTAACTACGTGATATATTCTAATATATTGGTAGAGGGAAGAGCCTCTTCTTCCCATCCTTCTTTTAAAATATCAAATATTCCCCGAGGTTGTCATCCTTATAACAATTCAAAAGGCGAGAACCCTGTCTCTGCTGACTACCTTGTGAAGCATTTGTTTGAGAGTCCGATGGTCTAGTAGAGATTTAATCAGTTTGTGGATGATACACCGCAGACTTTAAATGCTTTATTTTAAGTAACTTAGACATTTCCCTAAATGTTTTCCGACGTGAAAGGCGTCTCTTGGTCTGTAAGGACTTTTTTAGGGATGACGTTATGCGCAAAGACCCCTTCATTTTCCCTTGCGATAGCTTAAGACGTGGCTGAGCGCAAGGGAACAAACAGCCTCTGGATATCGAGTAGCATAATGATATAAATGATTTGAATAGGAATAAAAATAATAAGGTGGTTAAGTTTTCAGATGATGCCAAGGTAGGTGGATTTGGCAGATAATCTAGAATCTGTTGAGTCATCACAATAGAGGGATTTGGACGGTACACTGGCTTGGGCAGATTTGTTGAAGATAAAATTTAATTTAAGTAAATGCAAAGTATTACATGTAGGAAGTAAACATGTATGGTTTGTATACACAATGGAAGGTCTTATGAGAAGGATTTATGAGTGGTAGTGAAGTCATCACCACTGACTCCTAGAGAGTTCAGAAGTCATTAAGAAGGCTAAGAGAATGTCAGGTTATTTAGCGCCCTGATGTGTGGAGTACAAGTCACAGTAGGTTATGCAGAGGCTTTATAAAACACCGCAGGCCTCCTTTGGAGTACTGTGTGCAGTTTTAGTCTCCAGGCTACAAAACAGACCTAGCAGAGGTAGACAAGTCCAGTGAAGAGTGACTAGGCTAATTCTAGGGATGTCAAGGTATGAGTTATTGTGACGATTGGGGTTATGCTCCATGCTCCCATCTGCATTTTGGCAGCTCTTGAACCTGACACCGTCTGTAATGTCACTGATGAGCTGGACAGTGAGGCACAACAATGTAACAAGGGGATGGTGCAAAAAGTGCAAAGTGCTTTTATTAAAACAACAATCAAAATCAAAGCAGTGTTCAAATAAATAAGTGCAGCATCTCTCAAAAATCTTTAAATAAATAATCCAATAAAATGCTGTGAATTACGGAGGTTAAAAACAACAGATAAATCCTTAAAAAAACAAGGTTAAAACAATGCCTTTCTACTGGTGACTCCACTGCTTCTCCCATCCAGGCTATGCACCAGAGGAGCCGCCCTACTTGCAGCTGACCTTCTTTCTGCCTTCTCCTGCTGGCCTGTTCACCTCGCTGATCCCTGGCTCCGGTGGGCTTCACCTGACCGTGACTTGTGCTCCCCAGCGACCAGGGCACTCACGCTTTGGCTTTCACATCTCAAGTCCCGACTCCCAGTGCCTTCCTGGCCTTATGCGATGAGCCATCCTCCTTCCGGTCAGTGCCGCTCCTTAATAATGCTCAGTGGAAGTGACCACTACCGCCTGCTTCCAGGGTGCCAGCCAAACACCCAGGCTCACTGCTCAGCTGCAGGTGTTCTCTACTACGAGCAACTTCGCTCGTTCATGCACCAGCTTTCTCCTCCCTACTTCCTACCTTCTCAACCTCCATCCGTTTTTTTTTTTCCTTCCCTTTCTAGTCACCTCACGCTTCTATTTATCATGGAGACGTGGATCAGATGTTGCAATTGGCAGCTCCCGGCATCAATTACGGATGCAGACAACTCCTCACCTGTGGACTGTCCGCATCACGAGTCATACTGGAACCGCTCCTGCCACATATACCACGCCCCCTTTGTAAGCCGCGAGTGCGATTATTTATTTAAAAAAGTGGCCTTTTTGACATGAGCTGTGGACCTGCTATACAACAGTTATCAGAAAAGTTTAAAACAGTTCAAACTTTTCCGTTTAAGCAAATGGAGATTAAGAGGAGGCATGACTAAAGTATTTAAAATCATGAAGGTAATTTAAAGCAGTCGAGCTCTACTTGGCTGATAATTTAAAAAGAGTTCAACAAGAACAGGAGGACACAGTTGGAAAGTTATGGGAAAATTTTACATAAACATCAGAGAGTTTTTCTTCACACAGAGAACCACAGACACGTGGAATAAATTACCAGGTAGTGTGGAGAGAAGGACTTTAGGGACCTTCAAAACTCGAGTTGATGTTGTATTGAAGAAACTAGGTGTATCAGATTAGCAGATTGGGATTATTTGCCAGTTCTCAGAAATTTGCTTGTAAAAATTTCCAATTTCTGTTTACACAAAGGAAAGTAACTTTGCAAGGCTCTCTCTCTTTGTTTACCTTACTCCTCTGTACGAGAAGGGGGTCTCTGGCCATTAGACTCACAGTACATCAAGGCAACTCATGTACTCTTAATTTAAGAAACAGAATAATACAATGTGTTGATAAACGGAAGGATTATTTCAATCTGATAACTGATTATTTGTTGACAGTGAAGAAAGGACACAGACAGATGAGACTTACAAGCATATCACAGAAGAGATTTCTTCTTTACTTGCTATTTAGGGTTCTAATTTGTCTTGGCTCAGATAAACAGTTTTATCATACCAGGGCCTTAAAGATGATTTCTGATGTTATGTGGGGTTGTTGCTGTTGTTGTTCCGAGTTCAAATGGTCCTTTTCTCTCTTCAGAGTTCACTCGTCGTCTTTGCTGTCTGTTCCTTTGTTCATGGTGTGCTGTGATTCTGTCTTTCTCAACTCACTGTTAGGCACTTTACTATTCCCTCTGCACCTCTCTGGCACAAGAGTGTAGGTACTGAAACTCCCACCTTGTAATAATGGTTCTTTTTAAGTCTTGCCAGACTGCTCAGGCACTAGAACAGAGGTTGGGAAGAGTGGCTCTTAGAGTCAGTTCAGGGCGTCCATGTCCAAGGCTCTATGGAGAGGAGCTTCCAGGTCAAAGAAAGTTTGTGAACTGTTTACTCTGCACAGTGTGGATGGCTTTCCACCCCAAAAGGGGGCAAATTGTCAGCTTTCAGCCTACACAGAGAAAGCATTGTCTGCTTCTTGGCTCCTCAGAGAGACCATATCCTCAGTCTTCATCACCAAAAGAGACAGAAGAGGTAAATGCAGCTATATTTAAAGGAGGGTGTAGCCCCTGGTGATTGAAATAAAGCCCCTTATAGTTGCAAATCCAGGGCCTGCTTATAGGCTCGTTATTTTTTCCCTCTCAAACAGGCAGGTTCAGTTCTCGGTTACAAGCCTAAGATGAATATCAGTTTGTGCGTTGTTTTGTTTGAAGGACACTCTGAAAAGCTGCAGCCTCAACTCTGATTTACACCTTTGTGTTTAGATGAAGTACTGGGAACTATAAAGCATACCGTAGATCCCGGAATACAAGCGGACCTGTATATTAGCCGACCCCCTTCTCTACCTACTAAATTACATGTATTTGCCGATGACCGGTATTTAAGCCGACCCCCTTCTCCAAGCAAAATTTTCTAAATTTCCTTAAAAGTGTCTCTTCGGGTATATTTATAATGTTTATCGGTGAGAATTTGAGACTGCCGGCATTTTTGATGGAAACCAGGAAGTGATTGCGGGGAAGTTTGGTAAAATGAAACCTTTGTGTTGAAACTATATACGCAAATACGGTACATCGGCGGGTGGATTTCCGGAGACTTGTTATAAATTTGATTAACTTAAATATGCAATACAGTGGACCCTTGACTTACGATTTTAATTTGTTCACAAAGGCTAACCCATAATGCGTTCTGAACCTCCCACTGCAACACTTACTTAACCTTTTCATAATAAAAAAGGGTTGTATAATGTGCATAATTTACCAAAACGCCAATAATTTTTCTAATGTACTAACCAAAAAGTTATAAAAAGTGCCTAGCCTACTTCGATTAAGTTAGGAGCATGGCAGCGAGCATGGTCGCAGCGGCTCAGGGCTCTCCTTTTCAGTGCACTTTTTTGTTGTTTTTGTACTTTTTTTTTTTTTTTTTTTGTTCTTGTTTGTGCACGATCGGTTCGGCGAACATCCGCTACACCATTCAGAACCTTATAGACATTGGTGTCCAGAGCCAGACATCTGTTTCGAGTGTTTTTCATCACACGCACAACATCCCAGACAACATAGCGAGACCAGCGTGCTCTCCGTGGATTGTTGTCAGGTCTAGGAGACGACACAGACGGAGGAGGGAAAGAAAGCAGAAGCGGGGCCGCAGATACGGCATTATGCTAAGGCTAAAAAACAACCATACAAGCCCTATACAGAACTTTTTTCTGCACTGAATGAGCTGCTTTTAATCTCATTGTAGATGTGTATAGTGACAATAAAAGGGATTGTATTCTACAGTAGAAACAATTTCATACTGTACTCACTATTTAATTTGACATCTTTGGGCTGCAGGAAGGGAGGAGGAGGAGATATTTCCACACAATGTCCATCTTCGTTTCAGTTGTGATCGCTTTCTTTACCTTCTCTTCCTTCCTTAGCAATTATGTGTCTTGCTTGCATGGTCTTAATGAATTATATATATAGGTAAATCACTGCAATGACGGAAATTACATCCACAAACACATGTATCTGGGCTCCGACTGACGCTACTAACGCTCCCGGTTGTTTATTTACAATCGCGCAAGCGGATACACGTGACCGCATCCGTTTCGTAACGCAAGATGTTGATCGTAAATCAAAACAAAAAATTTTATTTTAAACTTCCCGATAATTTATTATAAATTTTATTAATAAAATCAACAACTAAAACACTTTTTTGAATAAATTCTTTATTTAATTTAAAGTACCGGCATGCAAAGTTACTTCTTCATCTGAAAGATGGCTCTGTGGTTTCGTCATTATTTACTTCCGTATTTATCAGCAAAACCGGCATTGCGCTGGAAATCTTGAATCTGAAACGATACTCGTTGTATAAACCGACCCCCAAGCTCCAAGCCAAAAATCTAGGACGAAATTCTCGGCTTATATAACGGGATCTACGGTAATTGTGACATTGGTGACCAGTATTTTGATTGTTATTTAAATTGTGCTTATTTGTGATGAACAAGACAGCATTTTTCATAGTTTTGTAGTTTTTTTTTATTTATTTTTATTTATTTTATTGCATTCCATACAAATCAATCAAGATTTACATAAAGAAAATTTGAGTTAAGAACAAATCGATCCCCATCCCTATATTACTGATTAGATCCTGCCATGTTTTGAAAAAAGTCTGTACGGATCCTCTAACTGAGTGTTTGATTTTTTCCAATTTCAAATAGTATAACACATCAGTTTCCCACTGACTTAAAAGAGGAGAGTTTGGGTTCTTCCAGTTTATCAGAATAAGTCTGCGTGTCAAAATTGTAGTGAATGCAATCACAATCACTTCTCCACTTTAAGCCCATCTGGAAGAACACCAAACACAGCTGTTAATGGGTTAGGAGGGATTGTGAGTCCAAGGCTGTCTGAAAGGTAATTAAAAATTTTGGTCCAGAATAATGTTAATTTGGTGCAGGCCCAGAACATGTGACCCAGTGAGGCTGGTACTAGTTTGCAGCATTCGCAGGTAGGATCATGCCCTGGAAACATTTTGGAGAGTTTTAGTTGAGACAGATGTGCTCGATATATAATTTTGAGTTGTATAATTGTATGCTTTGCGCATATGGAGCTCGAGTGAATTTTCTGCATTGCTACTTTCCACTCCTTTTCTGATATATTAATTGAGAGATCTTTGGATCTTTGAGAGGGAGAGATTGTAAAATGATTTTATATATTGTAGAGATTGTGTCTAAGCCCTTGAGATTGAGCAATATTTTTTCCAGCATGGATGTGGGTGCAAGATGAGGAAAATCTGGGAGGTTCTGTTTAACAAAGTTCCTGATTTGAAGATAGTGAAAGAAATGTGTAATTGGAATGTTAAATTTGGAATGTAATTGTTCATAGGATGCAAAGACGTTGTCTATATAAAGATGTCTAAGCAAGTTAATTTCAAATTTTTTCCAGATATTAAAAACTGCATATGTTTGCGAAGGTTGAAAGAGGTGGTTCTCTTGCAGAGGTGCCACAGATAGAAGCTTCTCCGTCTTAAAATGCTTTCTACATTGGTTCCATATTCTAAGTGAGTGGAGCACAATTGGGTTATTAGTGTATTGCCGATAATGTGTGTTTATTGGAGCACAGAGCAAAGAATACAAAGAAGTACTGCAGGATTTTACTTCTATTGCGGACCAAGCCTGTGTATGTTCTTCTATTTGTGTCCAGGTTCTTATCGCTTTTATATTTGCTGCCCAGTAATAAAACTAGAAGTTGGGTAGAGCCATGCCGCCTTCTGCCTTTTGTCTTTGAAGGGTTGCTCTTTGGATGCGTGGATGTTTTGAATTCCAAATAAATGAGGTTATTGCTGAATCTAATTGCTTAAAGAATGATTTATTAATGTATATTGGTATGTTTTGAAATAAAAAAAGGAGCTTAGGAAGAATATTCATCTTAACAGTGTTAATTCTTCCAGCTAGTGTGAGATGAAGGGTTGACCATATATGCAAGTCTTGCCTGATTTTTTCCATGTAGATGGCAAAATTTTGCTGATAAAGAGCTTTATGTTTACTTGTGATGTTTACCCCTAGGTATTTAAACTGTTCTGCAATGATAAAAGGTAGAGTATCTAATCTAATATTATATGCTTGAGAATTCACTGGAAAGAGTACACTTTTATTCAGATTAATTCTGAGGCCAGAGATCTTTTGAAATTCTGTGAGTGCTGTTAGGACTGCAGGCACAGAATTTTCTGAGTCGATATACAGTGGTGTGAAAAACTATTTGCCCCCTTCCTGATTTCTTATTCTTTTGCATGTTTGTCACACAAAATGTTTCTGATCATCAAACACATTTAACCATTAGTCAAATATAACACAAGTAAACACAAAATGCAGTTTTTAAATGATGGTTTTTATTATTTAGGGAGAAAAAAAAATCCAAACCTACATGGCCCTGTGTGAAAAAGTAATTGCCCCCTGAACCTAATAACTGGTTGGGCCACCCTTAGCAGCAATAACTGCAATCAAGCGTTTGCGATAACTTGCAATGAGTCTTTTACAGCGCTCTGGAGGAATTTTGGCCTACTCATCTTTGCAGAATTGTTGTAATTCAGCTTTATTTGAGGGTTTTCTAGCATGAACCGCCTTTTTAAGGTCATGCCATAGCATCTCAATTGGATTCAGGTCAGGACTTTGACTAGGCCACTCCAAAGTCTTCATTTTGTTTTTCTTCAGCCATTCAGAGGTGGATTTGCTGGTGTGTTTTGGGTCATTGTCCTGTTGCAGCACCCAAGATCGCTTCAGCTTGAGTTGACGAACAGATGGCCGGACATTCTCCTTCAGGATTTTTTGGTAGACAGTAGAATTCATGGTTCCATCTATCACAGCAAGCCTTCCAGGTCCTGAAGCAGCAAAACAACCCCAGACCATCACACTACCACCACCATATTTTACTGTTGGTATGATGTTCTTTTTCTGAAATGCTGTGTTCCTTTTACGCCAGATGTAACGGGACATTTGCCTTCCAAAAAGTTCAACTTTTGTCTCATCAGTCCACAAGGTATTTTCCCAAAAGTCTTGGCAATCATTGAGATGTTTCTTAGCAAATTGAGACGAGCCCTAATGTTCTTTTAGCTTAACAGTGGTTTGCGTCTTGGAAATCTGCCATGCAGGCCGTTTTTGCCCAGTCTCTTTCTTATGGTGGAGTCGTGAACACTGACCTTAATTGAGGCAAGTGAGGCCTGCAGTTCTTTAGACGTTGTCCTGGGGTCTTTTGTGACCTCTCGGATGAGTCGTCTCTGCGCTCTTGGGGTAATTTTGGTCGGCCGGCCACTCCTGGGAAGGTTCACCACTGTTCCATTATTTTTGCCATTTGTGGATAATGGCTCTCACTGTGGTTCGCTGGAGTCCCAAAGCTTTAGAAATGGCTTTATAACCTTTACCAGACTGATAGATCTCAATTACTTCTGTTCTCATTTGTTCCTGAATTTCTTTGGATCTTGGCATGATGTCTAGCTTTTGAGGTGCTTTTGGTCTACTTCTCTGTGTCAGGTAGCTCCTATTTAAGGGATTTCTTGATTGAAACAGGTGTGGCAGTAATCAGGCCTGGGGGTGGCTACGGAAATTGAACTCAGGTGTGATACACCACAGTTAGGTTATTTTTTAACAAGAGGGCAATTACTTTTTCACACAGGGCCATGTAGGTTTGGATTTTTTTTCTCCCTAAATAATAAAAACCATCATTTAAAAACTGCATTTTGTGTTTACTTGTGTT
Organism: Polypterus bichir lapradei; assembly: GCA_026402145.1. Taxonomy (NCBI): domain Eukaryota; kingdom Metazoa; phylum Chordata; class Cladistia; order Polypteriformes; family Polypteridae; genus Polypterus; species Polypterus bichir. The sequence continues at coordinate 196,426,373 of JANRMT010062791.1, forward strand.
ATATTTGACTAATGGTTACATGTGTTTGATGATCAGAAACATTTTGTGTGACAAACATGCAAAAGAATAAGAAATCAGGAAGGGGGCAAATAGTTTTTCACACCACTGTATACAGTACCATATCATCTGCATATAATGAAATTTTCTGTTCCAGTCCTTCTCTGCTATTCCCCTTTATCTGATCAGTATTTCGACACTGTATTGCTAGTGGTTCAATGGCAATTGCAAACAACAGCGGTGACAAGGGGCATCCTTGCCTAGTACCACGTTCTAGTTTAAAGTAGTCTGAGCAAATGTTGTTGATGCAAACTGAAGCTTCTGGGTTAGTATACAGTAATTTGATCCATGCACAAATGTTCGGGCCAAACCCAAACTTCTCCAGTGTAGTAAAAAGGTATTTCCATTCAATCATGTTGAATGCTTTTTCTGCATCCAATGATAATAATATTTCTGGGGTATTTGATTTAGTTTGTGAGTATATTACATTAAACAGGCATCAAAGATTTGAAGATAAGTGTCGGCCTCTGATAAATCCAGTTTGGTCTTGTGATATTACCGAGGGTAGCACTTTCTCCATCCTTCTAGCTATGATTTTAGAGAGTATTTTAACGTCGCTATTCAGAAATGAGATTGGTCTGTATGATGCACATTGTAATAAGTCCTTATTTTCTTTTGGAAAAACGGTGATTAGTGCTTGGCGAAAGGTCTGAGGAAGAGATTGGTTATCTCTGGCTTCTGTAAATGTTGCTAATAGGAGAGGAGCTAGCTGAGCGGAGAATTTCTTGTAATATTCTGCAGGGTAGCCATTAGGGCCTGCTGCTTTCCCGCCTTGGAGTGACTTTATAGCATCTAGTAATTCTGATAACGCCAGAAGTTTCTCAAGTTCCTCCGCACTAAAAGTGTCTATTTTTGTTATTTGTAATGTATCCAGAAATGCATTAGATTGTGTATTGTCTTCTTTAAACTCAGTAGTATATAAGGATTTATAGTAGTCTCTGAAAGTGTGCATTATATTTTTGTGGTCGACGATTTTAACTCCGTTTGCGTTGGTGATTAGTGAGATTGCATTGCGCACTTCTTGCTTGTGAATTTGTTGAGCTAAAAGCTTATTAGCTTTCTCTCCATGTTCATAGTAATGGTGTCTGGATTTATAAATTAGTTGTTCAGTTTCTTTAGTTGTCAAGAGGTTTAATTCCGAATGTAGAGCCTGCCTCCTCCTATGTAGAGTCTCGCTTGGTAGTCTGGCGTGTTCTTCATCTATTCTAGTAATTTCGCTTTTTATCTCTGCTACTTTCTTGACTTTGAATTTATTTCTGGGGGAAAGATATGAGATAATCTGTCCTCTTAAGTAGGCATTAAGAGTTTCCCAGAGTGTTCCTGCAGAGATCTCGGAGGATGTATTTGTCTCTAGAAAGATTGGATTTGTTTGGATATAAATTCTGTACAATTCTCGTCTGCTAACAGAAGCAGGTTGAGACGCCATCTGCAGGGTGAGTGTATGGGGCTTAGTAATTTTAGCTCCAAGATCATAGGTGCATGGTCAGAAATAACAGTAGCATCGTATTTGCAAGATTTCATCATAGGCAAGAAGTTATTATCTATAAAGAAGTAATCAATCTACTTGAGTAGCAATGATGTACTGGTGAGTAGATAGAATATGTTCTTGAATTTGGGTTTAAAAACCTCCAGGGGTCTGATAAGTTGTGATCAGTTATAACCTTTGTAATTATCTTTGCGGTGTTAGATGTCGTTCCCCCTATCGAAGAAGTCCTATCTGAAAGTGGATTTAAAACACAATTAAAGTCCCCAGCCATTATAACTTCATGAGTGTTCAGATTGGGAATGGATGCAAATAAATTTTGTATAAATTCCTTATCATCGACATTAGGTGCATAAACATTAATCAAGATCATTTTACAGTTAGATAAATCTCCCATGACCATTACATATCTCCCTTCAGGATCCAATACTACATCTGATGCTACAAATGGGACTGTTCTATGTATGAGAATTCCCACACCTCTAGTTTTCTTTGTAAAACTAGAATGGAACATTTGGCCAGTCCAGTCTTTTTGCAGCTGGAACTGATCCTTGCCTAGTAAGTGGGTCTCCTGTAAAAATACTATTTTTGCATTTAGACCTGTTAGGTGAGAGAGTACTTTCTTTCTCTTTAATTCGTGATTCAAGACTTTAACATTCCAGCTCAAGAAATTAACAGTCCCATCATGGAGACATTGACTCTGACTTTTTGATGTCATTTTATAGTCTTAAATGGAAGTGAGACAGCTTCAACCTTAATTTCCCATTTCCCCTAGAGTTGTTGCCGTGTAGCTTATTATTAGATTGGTAGTTAGAATTTAAAGATTAAGAGGATAGATTAGGGTATAGATCAAGCCTGCTCTCTTTCTCTCTCCCCCCCCCCCCTTAACCCCCCACCCTCCCTTTTTGCTGCCCCACGTGAGGCTAGAACCTACTTCACACAGTCCCGGTCCTCTAAATACCCAGAGACAGAGCACATCGTGTATTTTGGACTCTCCATTCACTAGATATGCTAGGCCTTATATCCGTCTTATTTTGTGCGTCTTGTTGCCTTTGTTCATTGAACATTACACCCGGGCATAGCTGCCACACATTTAATTGTTATATATGTATTTAGAAATGTTTATCTAATTGTTAGTTTCTCTTTGAAGAATATGAGAAAATAAAGCAATTTTGTTGTATATGACATTTTTTTTCTTCCTGAAGTTGCTGTATATAATTTTAATTTAATCATTTTGCCTTTGTTAATTTACTTAACAAGCAGTGGAGCAGTGAGATGTTGCCTATGCAGTTTTACCACTCCTCAGGTTGGCATGACTGGTCTGCCTCAGTGGTCCTCCCAGTGATATTGTGTGGAGATTTGTGCTCATGACTGGGTGAGTCTAAGAGGAGGTGGCAGACAAAAAATAATCCATGAATGGCCCTCTCGCTCGTCTTGATCCATTCACACAACTTGTAGAGATTGAATTCCCTAACAGCAAAGCTTGGACAGTGGCATATAAAAGTTCAGGCACCCTTGGTAAAAATTCTGTTACTGTGGTCCAGATAAGTAAATAAAAGATGACCTGATCTCCGTCTCCAAAAGGCATAAAGCTGAAGATGACAAATTTCTTTAATATTTTAAACAAGATTACTTTTTTTATTTCCATCCTTTACTGTTTTAAAGTAACAAAAAGTAACAAAAAAGGTCAAAGGGCATGAAAGAAAAATGCGGGCACCTGCATGGTCCTTACTTAGTAAAACCCCGTTTTGGCAAAAATCACAGCCTGTAAACACTTTTTGTTACCTGCTAAGAGTCTTACAGTTCTTAATTTGGGGGATTTTCATCCACTCATATTTACAAAAGACTTCTAGTTCTGTGAGATTCTTGGGCCGTCTTGCATGCATTGCTCTTTTGAGTTTTATACACTGTAAAGCCCAGGGTGTGTACAGCCACCCTACCCCGACACAGACAGGCAGGACACAAGTTTCTCAACACAGCTCACCTTTATTTACATGTGAGAAGCACTTTCTTCGCTCCTCACAAGAGCACAATGTCCACAACACCAAGCACAGTCTTTCTTGTCTCCAGTCCTTTTAACCACACAGGTTTTGTTCTTCTTCCTCCCTACTCTGGCCATTGAGTAATGGTGACTACTACTCTGCTCCATGCATCCTCTCCATTACACTGACCTCCCTCTCATTTACACAGACATATTCTGTCTTGTTCCTACTGACCTTTATTCCTCTCATCTCCAGAGCATATCTCCACCTCTACTGGATATCCTCATCCTGCTCCCTACTATCGCTACAGATCACAATGTCATCAGCAAACATCATAGTCCATGGGGACTCCTGTCTAATCTTGTCTGTCAACCTGTCCATCACCATTGCAAATAAGAAAGGGCTCAGAGCTGAATCCAGATGTAATCCCACCTACATTTTGAATGCACCCGTCACTCCTACCGCAGACCTCACCACTGTCATACTTCCCTTGTACATATCCTGTACAACTCTTACATACTTCTTTGCCACTCACAAACTTCTTCATACAATACCACAGCTCCTTTCGAGGCACCCTGTCATATGCTTTCTCCAGGTCCACAAAGACACAATGCAACTCCTTCTGGCCTCCTCTAAACTTCTCCATCAACATTCTCAGAGCAAGCATTGCATCTTCGGTGCTCTTTCTTTCATACTGCTGCTCACTAATCATCACCTCACTTCTTAACTTAGCTTCCACTGCTCTTTTCCATAACTTAATGCTGTGGCTCATCAATTTTATTCCCCTGTAGTTACTATAGATCCTGCACATCCCCCTTATTTTTAAATATCAGCACCAGTACACTTCTTCTCCACTCCTTAAGTATCCTGTCACTTTCCAAGGTTCCATTTAACAATCTGGTTGAAAACTCCACTGCCATCTCTCCAAAACACCTCCATGCTTCCACAGGTATGTCATCTGGACCAATGGCTTTTCCATACTTCATCCTCTTCATAGCTATATAATGTAATAAACATATTTTGCTGCATTTCATTTTCAAAATGATATCGTCATCATATGTAAATATGCTCTGTATAAAGTGGCTCAAGTTGTGCAATATTATAACTGTATTGCAAGTTTACAGTGAGGTGTTTGTATTTATAAGTACAAACAGTTCTACAAGGAGAACTTGAACTGATTGAGTGCGTTTAGAGCTCTTGAGATGAAACTGTTTTTTGAACTGCAGTGTCCCTACAGGAAAGGCTGAGAAGCGTTTGCCATATGAGAGCAGTTCAAATAGACAGCATGGCTGAGGCAGCATGTGCTTGATGCTGTATCCTGATAATTCTCTTTCTGATCAGCTGCTGTAGAGCTGTGATTCCACACTCAGATACAGTGGGATAAATACTTGAGAGTAACAACGCTAAAGCTAATATGGTATTTGGAATAGTTTGGCCATTCCGTTAATCATTATATTGTTAAAGGTTAATTACAATCAGATGCCTTAAATTAATTAACAATATGTGGTTAATTTCAGTGTATTTGATAAAGCCACGTCAGGGATACGGATCTAAAAAAGAAAGGGAAACCACACTGGAACAAAAGCACTACATTGACGCTGGGTGCCGCCAGTTTGCAAAACCAAGCGGGGAATTTGCATACGCCAAGTATTTAGCTGGCGTGAAAATGAGTGTGGCTTTACACCAAGTTTAGTTTTTATACATCACGATGTGAGCGTGGAAACGGGAGTATGCAACATTTTTGTGCGTACACACCATTTATACATGAGGCCCCAGGCGTCCAATGACCTTCTTCCTGCAGCACCTCCTGGCGTGGCGGAAGTGGTGCTAAACATGGCCCAGTAAACATCCAGGCACCTCCTGGCGGTGGCAATAGGCCCCAACAAGGTTGAGTTTCCATGCTCCAAATCTGTGGCCCCGTTTCAAGCCAAGGGGGCTGCCCTCTATCGGTCTGGGGGAGACAGTATCCAGAATAAGCCCTCTCTCCCTGTCTTTCTGTGCTGATGGCATCCCTGCTGGGAATGGGCCCAGGCAGTCTGTCACACCACAGATCGTCGTTAATGTTCAGATCAAGAAACTGAGAGAGCCATGACAAAACATTAAGCTCCTTGAGGAGTCCATTGTGAATTGTGCGGTGCAGTTCGGATCATTATCCTTTTTGTAGAAGCCATACTCTTTTTTTCATTTTTAGCTTTTATAGATGGTGTGATGTTTGCTTCAGAATTTTCTAATATTTAATTTAATCCATTCTTCCCTCAAACAGTGAACAGTTCCTGGTGCTCCTGGCTTCAACACAAGCCTGAAACATGATTAATCTTCTCCCATCCTTAACAGTCAGAGACGTTTTCTTGTCATGGAATTCTGTGCCCTTTTACCTCCAAACACACCTTTGCACAAATGGCCAAAATGTTATTTTTTGACGTAATCATGGTTTGGTTCCAAAATGCCATCAGGCTTGTTTAGATGTTCATCTGCAACCTTTGAATTTTGTGGTGAGGAAATGTTTCTTTTTATGGCTCTTCTTTGGAAGTCATATTTCTGGTGGTGTTGCTGTACAGTAGAACAGTGCATCACCACTCCAGAGTCCGACTACAAAATAAGACACAGGGGTTTAGATTTGCCATTCTAGCAATGCTATGAGCAGTTGTCTTGGTCTTCCAGACTTCAACTTGATTTCCACCTTTGCTGTTAACTGCCATCTCTTAATAACATTACGAACTGAGGAGGTGGCTAGTTGAAAACCCTTTGACATCATCTATCGTCTTTTCCTGCTTTGTGACTGTAAATTATTTTATTGTTCAGAGTGTTAGACAGCTGCTTAGAGGAGCCCATGACTGCTGATTGCTGGGACAAGGTTTGCGGAGTCTGAGAATTTATACAGCTTTGAATTTTGCATCACCTGGCCATTCCTAATGATGAATGTAAACAAACCAAAGCCATAAGAAGCTAATTAGGGTCTGACGTCTTGGGGGAATAAAGATATCTGAGACCTCCCATCTCTTGGGGTGCACAAACATTTCTGGGGTACTCCTCATTTTTTCACTCTACAAATCAAAAATAAGACACAAATCTTGTTTAAAATGCAGAAAAGAATGTTTTATCTTTAACTTTATGGCTTTTGGAGATCAATTCATCTGATATTGACTTAACTATTCACAGTAACAGTTATTTTCATCAGGGGGGTCCTCACACATTTGCACGTCACTGTGGATGTCATGAAAGTGTTCATCTTGGTAATACTACGTTTGAAAAGGATCATCTGCTTGGCAGAGTATATCATACACCCAGGTGAAGAATGAAAAGACGGAACCCTTAAATTTCTACTATAGAAAATGGTAGTGTATCTAAAATGATAAATTGCAATTATTTTTGAGAGATACTCTGATTTTTTTCATCCTGTTTTCAAACAGTGCCATTACTGACAGCTAAGACACATTTATTTCCTTAGCGGTTTTCCTGCTTTCACTGCATTGCTGAAAGTAAATGCGCTTTGCAGAGTGTTTCTCATCAGATTAGATGCGGCAAATGTCTTTGCTTTAAATACACCACAACTAACAACTTTTTCATTGTAAACTTTATATATAAAATTCCTATCACATTTCAGATACATTAAGATATTTCCACACAGCAGTTATTTTCTTCATCAGTTTCCACTCTGTGCACTCTGTCAGTTGTACGTGTGCCCTCAGCTTAACATTTTCCATGTCATGAAATCGGTAGACCAGTCAACCTACTACAAGCCAATTTCACAATAAACAGCAAAATCTGGGCACTTTTAATTCAAGACTGATTAAATTGTGTAACATTACTGTTTAATTCAGTTGTATTTCTTCTTTATAGCGCTCTTCATTGAGTGCAAGCTTGGACTGCTTGATGTTTGCAGCTATAACAGAGATAATAATTACATACATGCACAAACACATTGGATCAAATTGACAATAAAACCTGACAAATTTTAGCTTAGTCAACATAAATAAGTCCTGATAGTAGATACCCTTTAACATTATAATGGTGAGTATAAATGTCACCAGCGTGTCACAAAGGTTACCAGTCCTGGTGTCACCTGCCACTCCCCTGTAGAGCTGAAACACCAACAGCTGTGGTCTTCATCGGTTTTCTCATCTTCTATTTTTTCTTCGAGTTCAATGCAGCTTCTGTAGGCCTGTGCACTGAGGCGTCACTCATCCATTGCTCTCTTTTGCTTTGGTAAATTAAAGAAGACATTTTGTTGTTTGTTTTGTTGTCAAGTGGTTTTAGTTCAAGTGTGGATAAATGTCAGGACACATTCTAATTATTGAAGGTGCACTTTTCATGCTTGGCATGGCATTCTGTTTTATACAGTACCCTCCATAATGGCTGAGACAATGAAACATTCTTCTTGCATTTACTCCTTTAATCCACCGTTTTTAAAATTGCAAATTAAATAATTCAGATGTAATTGAAGTGCAAATTACTGATTTTCATCACACCTTGCAGAAATGACAGCACTTTTTCTGAATCGTCCTCCCATTTCAGGGCACCGTAATGTTTGGGACAATTGGTGCCAGAGGTGTTTGTGATTCCTTAGGTGTGTTTCATTGCTTTAGTCTTGCAGGCCTAAGATGCCTCCGCTTACTCCTACCTATAGACTACCTTTGGCTTCTGTAGTTACCATTGTTCAACATGAGGGCAAGAGCTGTGCCAATGAAAGTCAAAGAAGCTGGAAAATAATAATGAAATCATTCGAGACATCAGAAAACCATAAGATTACCCAATTCAACTCTCTGGGATATCAATAACAAGAAAGAACACACTGGAGAGCTCAGCAATCATAAAGGGACTTGTAGGCCAAGTAAGACCACCACTGCTGAAGACAGCAGACGTTGCTGCAGATTTCATTTTGATCAGGACTTGCATACCCTGATGGTAACGATATTGCATGTATCACTCTACCGTCTTAAGTATACCATCCCATACAGATGGCATTACGTGACTCAGAGTGACTGAGATTCCTCACCAGTCAGGCAGTTCACACTGAAAAGCCACCATCACCGAATAACCCACAGCTGTTAAGACCTTTAAGAGAAAAGGGATTGTGTGATTTCTGCATGGTGGTCTCTGTAATGAAGGCTGCAGTTCAGCACACGCTTCAAAGAGAGAGACAGTAGGGAGTCTAAATCAGCTAAGTCATCATCATGAGCCAAAATGTCATTGTGATACATCAAAACTCACTTGTGTAGCCTGTCAAACATCAGAATGTGAAAGGTGCAATGAAATGAGATTTTCTATTCAGTTCTTCGTTTTTCCGCCTGGAGTTCCTAAAATGCCAACACAAATAAACTCTACAAATGCTCAAAACTTGAGGGAACTTTGAGCCAATTTAAATGGCAAGTTCTAGTTTTATAAATCCTAACCTTTGCATAAGAAACAGTTTTCATATATGTGGCGGAGCTTAAGGAAGTTTAATACATGTGGCCTTGGTGAGAAGTTGTAATAAAGGACATAAAATTAAGTGTGTTTTCCAAGTACAACAAAAGTTTTATAACACTAGAATTACCAGAGCCTACGAAAAAACTCGTAGATCCGTCCCACCTTAAATCGCTTCTTAAATTCCTTCACAGCTCTCCGCCAGCGTCCTTTGTCCTTTAAATGTGCTGATAAACTCAGGCTGCAAGCAGCCAGCTATTCCATCCCCCACCGACTTAGAACGTGCACAAACTTCTCCCAGCTCATGCCTTGATTGATTTTCTGGGAGAGAAGTGGAGTTTTAGAGTGGAAATAATAGAACGTTGTTTGGAACACACGCATTTCATGTCTGTTCCGTTTCTACAGTAATTTGTGTAAACACATTGTTAAAACAGAAACGTTTTTTGTATTCTAGTAGTAGATGACAAAATGTAGGCATAAACTATATAATGTATGAAGCCTGAAGTCCAAATATCAAAGAAACACTTTCACAAAAGGTACAAATCTAACACAACAATTGCGCTTTTATTCTAAAGTGTAACTGCAGAAAAAAAAGCCGCCTTAGCAGGCCGTACTGACGCATATTCATTACAACTGACGTGGTGGCGTAATAGAATCAGCTGATGACTGGGAATCAAAAGGTCGCGAGTTCGATCCTGCACCATTCCGTTTTGAGAAGTAAACTGCTCTTAGTCTTACTATTTTTGAATAAAAACATACATTTGATTTCAGTCTGTAACAGCCGGTGTAATTTATGATACTTGTAAAGGTTAGCTTTGTTTTTTTTTTTTTTTTTTAGTCAGTTTTATTATCTCAGCCGCGTTCACGAGCCCAAACACACCCCACCCCCGCATCTGACACTGCTGTTTTCACATAGATGCGCTATAACAGAGGTAAACTCGGCTCCCTTCTACATCGGAGCAAGAATGCACATACCATTGCTTGCATACTAAAGTGTCAGCAGGCACTTTTCGTGGCATTACACACATTTTTGAACATGCCCTCTGCACACTACTTGTGACTTTAGGCTTTAAGAAGTAAGTAAATAAATAAAGGTAAATTGTGTCATAAAATGATTTCTTCAAAACGTCACATATTTGTCTCTTTCTTTTTTTAAAAATGTGCGTTGATCACCGCCAGCATGTTGTAACACACAGCATCTGGCCACCTGCATGTTCTTGCGCGCACTGAATAAGAGACAAATATACAGTCTGACTGAGAGAATCAGACTGAAAAAAAGCAAACATTTAGAAATGCCATACTTTTACAGCTGATCTGACGCTGTTCGGTTTCAAATAATATTGCATTAGTGCAACGATGTTTTCTGATTGGTACTATTCAGGTCATAAAATGATTTATTCAAAATGTCACATGTATTTGTCTCCTTCTTTTTATTCCGCTGCTGCCCTGACATTGTGCACCAGAAGGCGTGAGCTTATTCAGTGCGACAGGAGCACGCAGGTGGCCGGTTGCTTGTACTTTAACAAGCTTTTTTTTGAAATGTGCGTTGATCACCACCAGCATGTTGTATGTAGCACACAGCAATTGGCCACCTGCGTGTTCTTGCACGCACTGAATAAGCTCCTGATCTGAATCTAAGTAATAGCGCCAGCATAAATTCAAACCCGATCTGACACTGTTCGTTTTCAAATAATATTGCATTTCTGCGATGATGTTTTCACATATATTGTCTCTTTCTTTCAGGTGTGTAATAGAAACCACAGCATAGAGAGAAGAGTGTACAACGCTTCTTACAGGAAAAGGCGATGGAAAAAGAAAAGATGATGCAGCATCAACAAGCTTCAGTTCTTTATTTACCTTTAGTTACCTTTATTAATTTACTCAATTCCTACAGCGTAAAGGCACATGTAAAATGCAGAGCTTCCCATATACATATACAAAGTACAGCGATGGCAAAAGTGCGATGTGCATTCTTGCTCCGACGGTAGATCTGCAGTGTATCACGATACATTCTCTTACCAATGGTAGCGAAATGAAGTGTCTGCATGCACTTTTTGTGGCATTACACATGTATTTTTTAAGCATGTCCGTGCCAAATAAATAACATTTGAGCTGTAGCGCATCTTTATGTGTTCCAGTTTTTCACATAAAGGCGCTCTATAGCTCGTATAGTATTTATTTGGATCACATAAAGACGCGCTATAGCTCGAATGTTATTTATTTGGCACAGACATGCTTGAAAAATACATGTGTAATGCCACAAAAAGTGCATGCAGACACTTCATTTCGCTACCATTGGTAAGAGAATGTATCGTGATACACTGCAGAGCTATAGCGCGTCTTTATGTGAAAACAGCAGTGTCAGATGGGGGGGTTTTAGGGAAGGATCCTGAACGCGACTGAGAGAATGAAAAGTGAATTAAAAAAAAACAAAGCTAACCTATACAAGTATCATAAATTACACCGGCTGTTACAGACTGAAATCAAATGTTTGTTTTTATTCTAAAATAGTAAGAATAAGATCAGTTTACTTCTCAAAATGGAGTCGTGAGGGATCGAACTCATGACCTTTTGATTCCCAAACAGCAGCTGATACCATTACGCCACCGCGGCAGTTGTAGTGAATATGCGTCAGTATGGCCTGCTAAGGCGGCTTATTTTTTCTGCAGTTACACTTTAGAATAAAAGTGCATTTGTTCTGTTATATTTGTACCTTTTGTGAAAGTGTTTCTTTGATATTTGGACTTCAGGCTTCATACATTATATAGTTTATGTCTACATTTTGTCATTTACTACTAGAATATGAAAAATGTTTCTGTTTTAAAAATGTGTTTACACAGATTACTGTAGAAATGGAACAGACATGAAATGCGTGTGTTCCAAATAAGGATCTATTATTTCCACTCTAAAACTCCACTTCACTCACAGAAAATCAATCAAGGCATGAGCTGGGAGGATGGAATAGCCGGCTGCTTTCAGTCTGATTTTATCAGCACATTTAGATGACAAAAGGTGCTTGTGGAGAGCTGTGAACGATTTTCAGAAGCGATTTAAGGTGGGACGGATCTACAAGTTTTTTCGTAGGCTCTGGTAATTCCAGTGATAATAGCTTATGCTGATCAAAGATTGTTCCTAATTTCAGCCATCATGTATTTAATGTGAGTTTATGTTGATAATAAGGCAATTGAAAATAAGTGCTTTTTTTCCTTTTTGTTTTAAATTTTACACAGGAAAGAAAGATCACTGCAGTGTGGAATGTGGCAGAGAATTCTCTAACAGGAGTGCTGTTCAGAAACACATGAGAGTTCACACAGGAGAGAAGACATACTGCTGTAATGAATGTGGCAAGCAGTTTTCACAAATAGGCAATCTTCAGATGCACACGAGAGTTCACACTGGAGAGAAGCCATATTGCTGTAATGAATGTGGTAAACAGTTTTCACAAAAAGGCCATCTTGAGATACACACGAGAATTCACACCGGAGAGAAGCCATTTTGCTGTAATGAATGTGGCAAACAGTTTTCACAGATGGGCAGTCTACAGAAACACACGAGAGTTCACACTGGAGAGAAGCCATATTGCTGTAATGAATGTGGCAAACAGTTTTCACATATGAGCAATCTTCAGATACACACAAGAGTTCACACCGGAGATAAGCCATATTGCTGTAATGAATGTGGTAAACAGTTTTCACATATAAGCAATCT
>JANRMT010062791.1:196439018-196454670 GCA_026402145.1 Polypterus bichir lapradei
AATCTTCAGAGACACACTAGAGTTCACACTGGAGAAAAGCCGTATTGTTGTAGTGAATGTGGCAAACAGTTTTCAGACACGGGCAATCTACAGATACACACGAGAATTCACACCGGAGAGAAGCCATATTGCTGTAGTCAATGTGGCAAATAGTTTTCAGAGAAGGGCAGTCTACAGAAACACACTAGAGTTCACACTGGAGAAAAGCCGTATTGCTGTAATGAATGTGGAAAACAGTTTACACAGACGGGCAGTCTTCAGAGACACACAAGAGTTCACAACAGAATAAAAACAGTAGAAGTTCAAAAATCAGTCCAGAAAAACAAGAACCCTTCAGGACTCAAAAGTGACATTCAGTCTTGTCCTAAAAAGTAAGCAAACTAAACTATTGTTAAGAAATGAATCTCAAAGAGAAGCCATATTGTTGTTTGGAATGTGGCAAACAAATCTGTCAGAGCAGTACACTTCAGAGACGAACCAGAATTCCCACAGGAGAGAAGTACACCTGAACTGTCCTGACTAAAGAGTGAGGTTCACTCCTGCCTGGACAGTAAGCACATGTAACTGACACAAATCCATCCTACTTAGTGTTGTCTCAAAAACAAATCAAGATGGAGGAGAAACAGAAGTTTATGTCTTTTTCCTTTTCCAGAAACAAAATAAAGAACAGGGCATCATACAAACGGCTTCTCACCAAAGCCCCTACAGCCTCCACCGTGCGCCTAGCTCTGTTTTCATAACATACGTATTACATATAGAACTATTTACAATATATACATTTTATCAGAAAAAAGAAAAAAAAACACTTTACAATATACATAGCCTCACAAAATAAATAATAGTTCAGCTTTATAATATTATATATTTTGCTATTTTAATAAAACAAAAAATAAAAAAAAACATACCTTGACAAAAAAAGAACAAACAGCTTCTCGCTAATGCTTATTAAATAATAAATCAAATCAATTACTGATAATTATAAACACAAACTATTAATACAAAAGCAATAAAATAAAAATTTAAATCCAAAATATACACATGATCATGCTGTACACCCTACCAAATTATGTTTTAATACTGTGGCAGTGCACTAAAAGAAGAAATACTTTTTAAAATTTTTTGTTTTTGTTTGTTTGCTTTAGATAATAAAACATGCAAAACTGTATATAAGAACTCAGTGGGGGGGGGGGGGCACATAACTTATTAACAAATAATATACATGTCAACTTAATATAATTAAATTAGAAAAGGCATGGAGAGAGCTGACTTACCTGGACAGCATCCACCATCGCCTGAGGGTGCCTGTCGTCTGTGCAGAGTCACATTAATTAGCATCCGTACTCCAAAATATGACACTAAGTTTACACAAACAATTGCTTTTGGGAAAATTCATAACTGAAAGATACAAAATATTTAAAAAGACAGAATACACTTTGCTACACAAATTGCAGTAGTGTATGTGGCCAACAATTCTCACAAATCGGAATCTTCTGGGCCACAAAGAATTCAGACTGGGTGCCACCTCCACTGATCTACACTGGGGGCTATCAACCCTTTGTCATGGCATACCACCCCAAAAATATAAATGTTCTGAAATACCTGCATTTTATTTTGGTGTTAAATTGTTAATTACTGAACTGTTGTTATGTTAAACTAAAGGTGGAATTTCTTTTTTCACCCAGAAAATGTTCTTTCAAATAGCTTTTATAAGGTACTAGCAATGTTATCCTGTCAAAGACATGTTTTAGAATGAATTTCAAAAGGATTTGATATGTTATGACTGATAGACACTGACAGTGTGTCACCATGAGGAGGTCACTTCAGCTGTCTGTGATAATACTGGAAAAGCAAAAGAAATGCCAGCAATTGTGTCTCCTTAGCATCAGTAAATATTATTATTACCAGTAACGGCGCACTGCACGATAATGTACAGTGAATATTCCTTGAGCATTCCTAGTTTTCATCCTCTTCCTCTGTACGTTTACCATTTGTTTGCTCAGGGGTTGATGCGCTTGCTGCTTCCTGAGCAGCTTTTCTTTTCTCCACCCTATGCATCTCTTCTTTCATCTGCATCTTTTCACGTTAAAACTGATTGTTAGTTTTTGTGTTGCAATTACTTAGTATATTTTATTTAATTTTTCACTTAAGCTGGCACTTAAGTATTCAATCTGCCTAAAGAATGATTAGCGAAGGTGAAAGGGAATGAGAACGGCACCCATACGCATGCGCCGCACGGCAGTCCTGCTGCGCGCTACTGAGAGTTGATTCTACAATAAAATAAAATAAAAATAAAAAGAGTAATAAAAATCATCACCCCGAATTCAGATAGTAGACGCCATGTAGTATATGTGTATCAAATTTCAAGTCAATAGGTGAAACGGTTTGCGAGCTACAGGTGATTTAAAATCCTGGACAGACAAACAAACAGCCACGGTAGCATATTATATCAGAAGATTATTGTCAAAAAGTAAAGTAACGCCTTTTGACCAGAAGGGGTTTCCTGTTCCCAAGAGACTTTGCATTCCACAATCTTGGTTTCCCTACAGTGTGCTTACTTTATTGTTGTATATTATTTGTTGTTTTGAATAAATTACAATCACCTGTCTGTCATCTCCAGTCTTCTGACGGATAGATAGATACTTTATTAATCTCCAAGGGGAAATTCACATGATCCAGCAGCAGCATACTGATAAAAACAAACAAGAGGCTGCACCCTCTGCACACAGTCACCTCTGATGATCACAGGGTCCATGAGGGGCCTGGTCCTCCTAAAATCCACCACCAGCTCCTTGGTTTTGCTGGTGTTCAGGTTTAGGTGGTTTGAGTTGCACCATTTAACAAATTTCTTGATTAGGTTCCTATATTCCTCCTCCTGCCTACTCCTGTGAAGCCCACGATAGCAGTGTTGTCAGCAAACTTTTGCACGTGGCAGGACTTCGAGTTGTATTTTAAGTCTGATGTATATAGGCTGAACAGGACCGGAGAATGTACAGTCCCCTGCGGCACTCCTGTGCTGCTGACCAAGATGTCAGACCTGCAGTTTTCGAGACACATATACTAAGGTCTGTTTGTAAGATTGTCCACGATCCATGGTACCAGGTATGAATCTACTCCCATCTCTGTCAGCTTGTTGCTAAGGAGCTGATGTTGGATGGTGTTGAAGGCGCTAGAGAAGTCCAGAGACATAATCCTTACAGCACCACCGTCTCTGTCCAAGTGGGAGATCGATTGGTGTAGCATATAGATGATGGCATCCTCTGCTCCCACCTTCTCCTGGTATGCGATCTGCAGAGGGTCGAGGACGTGGTAGACCTGTGACCTCAGGTGGTGTAGCAGCAGCTGCTCCATGGTCTTCATGACATGTGACGTTAGAGCGACAGTCCGGAAGTCATTCAGCTCACCAGGACATGATATCTTTGGGACTGGGGTGATGCAAGATGTTTTCCAAAGCCTCGGGACTCTCCCCTTTTTCATGCTCAGGTTGAATATGCACTGTTGAGGACCCTCCAGCAGTCGTGGAGTTACTCTATCTGGACCCACTGCTTTGCTGGGTGGGTGGGGGGGAAACTCTCTCTTATGTTGGTATCAGCAGAAGGATGGGTGGAGGATGCAGTACTCTGAAGTGAGAGTGAGACTGGGTTAAAGTGGTCAAACCTGCTGAAAACGTTGTTCATCAGGTTTGCTCTCTCCACGTCTCTCTCAATGGTGGCACCCCGCTTCAAGCTGCAGCAGGTGATGATCTTCATCCCATCCCATACTTCCTTCATGCTGTTATTCTGCAACTTCTGCTCCCGCTTTCTCCTGTACTGCTCCTTTGCCACCCTGAGCTGGATTTGGAGTTCCTTCTGCACGCGCTTGAGCTCATGCTGATCACTGCCTTTAAAAGCCCTTTTTTCTGGTTCAAAAGGCCCTTGATGTCACTTGTAATCCATGGCTTATTGTTAGCATAGCAGCGTACTGTTATTACTGGAACTACAATGTCCATACAGAAGTTGATGTAGTCAGTAGTGCAGTCAACAACCTCCTCAATGTTCTCACTATGTGATCCCTGCAGGATATCCCAGTCCATAGTTTCAAAGCAGTCTCTCAGAGCCTGCTCTGCCTCAGGGGACCACTTCCTGAATGAGCGTGTGGTTGTAGGCAGCTCCCTCACTCTTGGTTTGTAGTGAGGCTGAAGCAGAACCAGGTTATGATCTGCTTTCCCAAGCACAGGTAGTGGGATGGCGCTGTATGCGTCTTTAATGTTTGCATACAGTAGGTCAATAGTCCTATTTCCCCAGGAGTTACAAACCACATACTGGGAGAACCCCTCCTCAAACTGCCACCTTATCGTGGTGGAGGGGTTTGCATGTCCCAATGATCCTAGGAGCTCTGTTGCTCAAGGCTTTATGCCCCTAGTAGGGTCACCCAAGGCAAACTGGTCCTAGGTGAGGGATGAGAAAAAGAGCGGTTCAGCAATCCTCCTATGAAGAGCAAAAAAATTGGATGGTGTTTTCCCTTGCTCGGACGTGGGTCACCGGGGTCCCCCTCTGGAGCCAGGCCTGGAGGTGGGGCCGATGGCGAGCACCTGGTGGCCAGGCCGGCACCCGTGGGGTTTGGCCGGGCACAGCCCGAAGAGGCAACATTGGTCCCCCTTCCCATGGGCTCACCCCCTGTAGGAGGGGCCAAGGAGGTCGGGTGCAGTGTGAGTTGGGTGGTCGCCGAAGACAGGGACCTTGGGGTCCAATCCTCGGCTACAGAAGCTGGCTCTTGGGACATGGAATGTCACCTCTGAGAAGTGGAGGGAGCCTGAGCTAGTGCGTGAGGTCAAGAGGTTCTGGCTAGATATAGTCCGACTCTCCTCGACACACAGCTTGGACTCTGGAACCAATCTCCTTGAGAGGGTCTGGACTCTCTACCACTCTGGAGTTGCCTTCGGTAAGAGGTGCCGAGCGGGTGTGGGCATACTTATTGCCCCCTGACTTGGAGCCTGTTCATTGGGGTTTACCCCAGTGGACGAGAGGGTAGCCTCCCTCTGCCTTCGGGTGGGGGGACGGGGCCTGACTGTTGTTTGTGAGTATGTCCCGAACAGCAGTTTGGAGTATCCACCCTTTTTGGAGTCACTGGAGGAGGTGCTAGAGGGCATACTTTCTGGGAACTCCCTCATTCTGCTCACATGGGCAATGACAGTGAAACTTGGGAGGAATGACCCCCCTGATCTGAACCCGAGTGGTGTTTTGTTATTGGACTTCTGTGCTCATCACGGATTGTCCATAACGAACACCATGTTCAAGCATAGGGGTGTTCATATGTGAACTTGGCACCAGGACACCCTATGCCTCAGTTCGATGATCGGCTTCGTGGTCGTGTCGTTGGACCTGCGGCCACATGTCTTGGACACTCGGGTGAAGAGAGGGGCAGAGCTGTCAACTGATCACCACCTGGTGGCGAGTTGGCTTTGATGGCGGGGGAGGATGCCAGTCAGGCCTAGTAGGCCCAAACGTGTTGTGAGGGTCTGCTGGGAACGTCTGGCAGAGTCCCCAGTCAGACGTAGCTTCAACTCCCACCTCCGGCAGAACTTCGACCACGTTCCGAGGAAGGTGGGGGACATTGAGTCCGAATGGGCCATGTTCCGTGCCTCCATTGTTGAGGTGGCTGACTGGAGCTCTGGCTGTAAGGTAGTTGGTGCCTGTCATAGCGGCAATCCCGAACCCGTTGGTGGACACTGGCGGTGAGGGATGCCGTCAAGCTGAAGAAGGATTCCTACAGGACCCTTTTGTCCTGTGGGACTCTGGAGGCAGCTAATAGGTACCGGCAGGCCAAGCAAAATATGGCTTCAGTGGTTGCTGAGACAAAAACTTGGGCGTGGGAGGAGTTTGGGGAGGCCATTGAGAACGACTTCAGGACGGCTTCAAGGAGATTCTGGTCCACTGTCCAGCATCTCGGGAGGGGGAAGCAGTGCAGTGTCAACACTGTATATGGTGGGGATGGTACGCTGCTGACCTCGACTCAGGGCATTGTGGGGAGTACTTCGAAGACCTCTTCAATCCCATTAACATGCCTTCCAATGAGGAAGCAGAGCCTGGGGACTCGGAGGTGGGCTCCCCCATCTCTGGGACTGAGGTCACCAAGGTGGTCAAAAAACTCCTTGGTGGCAGGGCCCCAGGGATGGATGAGATATGCCCGGAGTTCCTCAAGGCTCTGGATGTTGTAGGACTGTCTTGGTTGACACGCCTCTGCAGCATCACATGGACATCAGGGACAGTGCCACTGGTTAAGTAGACTGGGATGGTGGTCCCCCTCTTTAAGAACGGGGACCGGAGGGTGTGTTCCAACTACAGAGGGATCACACTCCTCGGTCTCCCTGGAAAAGTCTATCCGGGGGTCCTGGAGAGGAGGGTTCATCAGATATTCGAACCTCGGATTCAGGGGGAACAGTGTGGTTTTCGTCCTGGTCGCGGAACAGTGGACCAGCTCTACACCCTTGGCAGTGTCCTGGAGGGTGCATGGGAGTTTGCCCAACCAGTCGTTCGACCATGTCCCTCGGGGAATCCTGTGGGGAGTAACTCTTAGAGTATGGGGTACCAGACCCCCTGATAAGGGCTGTTCGGTCCCTGTTCAACCGGTGTCAGAGCTTGGTCCGCAATCCCGGCAGTAAGTTGAACCCATTTCCAGTGAGAGTTGGACTCTGCCAGGGCTGCCTTTTGTCACCGATTCTGTTCGTAACTTTTATGGACAGCCAGGGCATTAAGGGGTTCTGGTTTGATGGGCTCAGGATTGGGTCACTGCTTTTTGCAGATGATGTTGTCCTGTTTGCTTCATCAGGCAGTGATCTTCAGCTCTCTCTGAATCAGTTCGCAGCTGAGTGTGAAACGGTTGGGATGGGAATTAGCACCTCCAAATCCGAGACCATGGGCCTCAGCCAGAAAAGAGAGGAGTGCCCTCTCAGTGTTTGGAGCGAGATCCTGCCCCAAGTGGAGGAGTTCAAGTATCTCGGGGTCTTGTTCACGAGTGAGGGAAGAATGGAGCTGAAGATCAACAGGTGGATCGGTGCGGCGTCCGCAGTGATGCAGCCTCTGCATCTGTCTGTCGTGGTAAAAATGGAGCCGAGCCCTAAGGCAAAGCTCTCAATTTACCAGTCGATTTACGTTCCTACCCTCAACCATTGGTCATGAGCTATGGGTAGTGACCAAAAGAACAAGATTGTGAATACAAGCGGCTGAAATGAGCTTCCTCCGCAGGGTGTCTGGGCTTTCCCTTAAAGAAAGGGTGAGAAGCTCAATCATCCAGGAGGAGCTCAGAGTAGAGCCAGTGCTCCTCCACATTGAGAGGAGTCAGATGAGGTGGCTCGGGCATCAATTTAGCATGCCTCCTGGACACCTCCCTGGTAAGGTGTTCTGGGCATGTCTAACCTGGAGGAGGCCCCGGGGAAGACCCAGGACACTCTGGAGGGACTATGTCTCCCGGCTGGCCAGGGAACGCCTCGGGATTCCCCCAGAAGAGCTAGAAGAAGTGTCCGGGGAGAGGGAATTTTGGGCATCTCTGCTCAAGCTGCTGCCCCCGCGACCCGATCTCAGATAAGCAGAAGAGGATGGAAGGATGGATACTGGGAGATGGCAGGTAATGTTTTGTCCAGCGTCACATGGTTAACGTCTCCAGAGATTAGCACAAGTGCCTCGGGGTGCTGCGTTTGTAGTTTAGCAACAGTGGCGTAGATGATGTCACCTGCTATCTCCACATCCACCCGAGGAGAGATGTAAACAATAACAACAATGACGTGTCGAAACTCTCTGGGCAAGTAATAGGGACGCAGACTTACGGCCAACAGTTCGATGTCCCTGCAGCAAGTGGAGATTTTGACTTGTACATGTCCAGGGTGGCACCACCTTGTATTCACATAGAGAGCGAGTCCTCCTTTCTGCTTCCCGCAGGTATTTGCGTCTCTGTCCACTCTAACTGTGTTAAACCCGGGTAGCTCCACGTTAGAATCTGGGATGCTAGTTGTTAGCCACATTTCACAAAAACACAACAAACTGCATTCTCTGTAGGTCCTGACATTTTTCTCCAGCACAGCTAGCTCGTCGATCTTATTTGGTAGTGAGTTCACATTTCCCAGGATCACAGAATGCACCAAAGGCTTGTGTCACCACTTCCTCGTTAGCTTCTTAGCCTTTAGCTTAGTGCCGGCTCTGCTGCCACAATACCGTCTTCTTACCTCGTCAGGTAAATAGGGAACCACACCGGCACGGGCCTTTGTTCTCAGCACTAGAAGTTAACTATCTGAATAGACGAGTCTCGGTGTGTAAAAATCCATGTCCAAGTAGTAAAAAGTGTCCAGGAAACGTGTCCACATAAAAGAAAGTGGTAGGAGTGATCATAGAGATAGAGAAAAAGGCACTCGGCTTTCTGTTGGCCAAACCCTGCAAATTAGCACATTTTCCAGAGGTCCGTGAAACCCCTCTTTCACAAGGTCTTTTGAGTCGAAACCTAAACTGACCAACTCGAGAGTAAAATTGACAAGGCAGTGTGTGCGGAGGAGCCTAACCTCATCTCTAGTGCACTGGGCATCGATGTAGAAGAGAACATCTGAGCTGTCATCTGCACATTCAGCCAAACCCCAAGTCACACACTGCAGACAACCCATCTGTGGGCGCCACTACGGCCTTTCAGACAACGGGCTCAGTGCACTAAGCTTCAAGTGCTCGGCCGAGGCTGCTGAGAGACGAGGATTTCATCTCACCTTTTGGACTGATATGTGAGATACTGTCCTTCCAGAGGTAACGTGTTGTCCATCACGAGCTCCAAGAAAAGTGCAGATAAAAAACTGAGAAATGCAGTTAAGTAACCGATCAGTTAAATCACATCATGGCAGCAACACATGCAGTGTGCATAGAGCTTTATTCTGACCTTTTTGTTTTTTCCCCCCATCGAGACAAGTGAAGAAAAGAAATGCGTTGAACTGGAGGAGATTAGGATTTTGTAAGTAATGAGCAATGTAATGAATTTAATTTAAGTAACGTTTCCCAGCACTGTTCGCTTGTGAACGTTTGTTTTTTGTAACTGGGATATCAACACTTAAACAATTGATGGAAATAAACTGAAGTCTGCTTAAGAAACTGGCTAAATAAATAGGTAAAAACGCAATAATGTTTTATTTTTCATCTTCATATTATTTTAAAGACAGAATTATTGACATAACCAAAGTTCCAACTAATTTGCATTGTTGTGTGGCTCAAAAGTATTAATTAATTAATCCTACTTTGAGCCATTCACTAATTAGTGTTGTACTGTTTGTTCATTTGTTTCTGTTACACAAAACTGTTCAATAAAGAAACCAAAATCATTTAATATACAGAGGCATCTGATTATTAAAACTGTTTTGTATTAAAAAGTAATCCCTGAGTTGTTTCTACTTTAAAGAAAAATATTAATTTGCTTGAAGGAAGTATGACAAATTGCAATTAATACATAGTGACTTTCCATTACAAATTTGAACTGAGAGATTAATTGCAATTGAATTTTTAATCAGTTGTCCTCATGCAAACACATAATTTAGAACCATTACAAATGATGAAAATCATAAAAATTGTGTACAGTATACAAAGCCATTTCTTGCTCTATGAAGTCTCTACAGAAGCAGATGGCCATCAAAACCACTAAGGGTCCCCTCCAAGCTGCAAGTTCAGCCTCAGTATATTTGGGGAGTGTGAACATCACCTGTCTGTTTGTAACCAGCTAAGCCCCATCATGTGTTTAATGAAGCACTTACAGTCTGCTTGTTAAACAGTGCGTGCGTCAAACGGGTGTGTGTCTGTGGCACCAAATCCTAATCCCCGATAAGAAGGATGAGGCAGACAAGAATTAAGGTACAAAGATCTCAATTAACTGCTGAACATTTCAAATGAAGGAATTGTTGCAATGGCTTTGTAGCGCTAAATGTTTAGTTGCAGACAAATATTTATGTGTGGTTTCTGAAACAGAACAAATACAATAACATAAAATAACTCACAAAATAAAGGCTCAGAGAACCTAAAACAGGTAATGCCCAAAAAGGTCAGTAGAGGGCAGCAGAAATTAACAGAGCGCTATGAGGTGCTTTCATTGACAAAAGGCACTAAATAAAACTTAGCAAATACGTTAGCGCTGTACAGATTCAGACAAATCACCACTTAAACAACTATTACCAAGTCTTTTTTCTTGAAGCTCTTATGTTTTAATAAAGAAGCAACATTTCTGAATGTACTTATACAGTTTTGAACGTCAAACTGAACACACTTTGACATGTTAGTAAAACAATGTTACGAGCTTTATCATTACTTGCAGAAAATTATTTCTAATAAAATAAACAGCAAAGCATAACGTACATCAAACAGACGAACACAAAGTCATCAAACTATTGAATAAATGCGGGTACGCGCAGACTCCTGGAAGTCCATCGTTTTCCGCGTATCAAATACAGAAATAACACTTGCACGCGCTCACATGATGACGCAACAGACAGCGTGCTCAGATTTTTGTACAATGCTTTTAAATTAAACATTTGATATAAACAAAACCAAGCTGCAGTGGCAGAGAAGGTTTGGCTTGTGTTTGTGGGGTAATCAATTTAACATCAATGATTATCACCAGGCTGTATTGTCGCGCTACGAGTGACGTCCACCGACATGTTTGATAAGAAAGCTCGCTGGTACCGCATATCATGAGTAGCTTATTGGATCGGCACAGCTTGAATAGCCTAGTGATGAGCAGAGTGAAGCCTCACGAAATATAGAAACATTTGAATCATTTGTGTCTAAGCATTTGACACTCACCTCTCTAGTGACACCTCCTGGCCATTCGCATTAACGTTACACATCTCAAACACCAACTCATGATCAAGTTCGATGAGGTCTGATAAACTCTATTGCTTTTAGTTTTTTGCTGCTACAGACTTGCAACAAAGAGAGGGGTTCGTCAGCAGCTTCCAGTGTCTGAAGTGTAAATAGATATTGTGATGGGTGGCCGGGTCCCATGCCCAGCCGGGACATCCCTTCAACACTGGATCCGGGAGACCAGCCATGGGAGGCACTGTCTGTCCCCTGGTAAGCGTGGTGGCAGCCATCATGGGTTACATCAGGGCCACAGCTCTGGGACTTCAGGACTCAGACCTGTTGGGCTCCGTGGCCACCACCCGGAGGAGCTGCACGGCTTAACGAGCCTCTGTGGGCTGGAATGAAGCTATATCCGGAAGTTCAGCCTAGTTAGGCCAATAACCACCTGGATCACTTCCGGGAGGGCTGCAAAAAGAGCCTGCAGACACTACTCAAGGGCCAGAATCGGGACGAGGTTGCCTGGGAGGAGTGGCAGTTTTTGGTTACTGTGAGTGCTTTTTGGACTGTGTATTGCCTGTGGGGTTCACAGGGAAGATGGGCCCCAGAGGTGAAGAACAATAAATGTCTGGTGTGTGAATCTGTGCCGGGTTGGGCGCGTATATAGCACCTGATATGCAATATATATTTTGTTTCATGTGTATAACAAAACAAATCATATGAGTAACGATTTCAACTTTTAGTTTGGTTGATGATTGTGGGTTTAGGGGTTTAATTAATGAAATATTAAATTAATCAGATGGAATGTGTTCTTACTTTGAGTGGGGAGGGGGCTACACGGTAAATGTGTTAGTGACTGGGATTGTGCCACTGTAACTAGAAGATTGATTAGGAATGATACAGACTGGACAACTATCACATTTGTTTAAGGAAATGTTTTATTATTGTACTGTGCTGTGACGAAGACAGCTTTTTACATATAATTTCATCGTTATATGATATAAATCATCATCAGGTACCTGGAGCACATCCGGGACAAGATAAAAGTGGCCGCCCTCAGGGAGCAGGAGTCGGGTGGAAGACGGCAACGTTTGGGAGTGAGGAGGAAAGGCGGCTCAGAGAGGACTGTTGAGAGGCCCTGAACTGAAGGGTGTTTGGTGCTGGAGCACTGTGTGTGTGCGGGACTATTTGGACACTTATATTGTACATACTGTAAGTAAACTGTGTGTGGTGGACTTAAGAGCAGCGTCTGTCTGTCTGTTGTCAGGCTGGCTTTCACAATATATATAATCCTGCGACAAGACAAGACTATTTTTAAGAGACTTTTTCAAGTCCCACGAGATGAGAATTTTAACATAAGATTTTTTTTCTGGTCCCGCCCTACTCTCACCCATATTCAGCCACGCCCACAGCCCTCTCATTCGTGTGAATGCTTTTGACGGACACAGTTCCTGCACCCTCAGCTCTTAGAAATTTTTATGTTATCCTCACTTAATGTTCCCAATTAAAGAAGACATATTATGTCCAAATCTTATTGAAGAATTTCATCATGAAGGGTTATCAACAGAACAAATGAGTACACGGGCAATCCTAGCACTGAGAAACAATGAAGTCAAACGAATTAACGGCAAAAATGTTGATCGGTTACACGGCAGGTTGGTTAAATTCGTATCAATAGACTATGCTGAAACAGTTGATGGTTATCGTGCCGAAGATGAAAACATCAACCTACAATATCACAAAGAATATCTACTACCGTTAACAACGTCTGGTTTTCCACCTCACGAATTATTGTAGAAAGAAGGATGTATCCAAGAAAGGTAATGTAGTAAATCATCCGCAGATAACATTAGACAACAAGGAAGATCTTGATATGCCATTCATATTAAAATGTTAACAGTTTCCCGTTAGAATAGCTTTTGCAAAGACAACAAATTTCAGAGCCAAACATTTGAAAAAGTCATTTTATAGAGAGAAAAAAATGAAATTCAATCACAGGCAGTTGTACGCCGTGTTCTCATAATGAAAGTCCAAACAGAATCAAAATTCAATGCGATACTGATGATAATTGAATTTGAAAAATTGTTTTTTACTGAAGTTTTACAGTAAAAGTGTAAGTTTAAAAAGCATTTGTGTGTTTATTTCAAAGCCAAACAGAACAAAATCGTATTACTCAACGAATAACTCTAACGTAACATGAAGCATAATTTAGTTACAAATTATTACATTTACTATTTTTAATATGGTTATTTACTCGCTGTAATGTAAAACAGTTGGTTCTATTATGCATATGTAACAATTCCCATGAAAATAAAAGTCAGTTTAAATTGTACAAGCACATCCCCATACGCAAGTGGAAGAACTGCAAAATATAGATGTATAGTATATGACATAGAAAAGAAGAAAAATGAGCGTTGCATGAAAACTTTGCAGGAGGTGAAGATGGGAT
Organism: Polypterus bichir lapradei; assembly: GCA_026402145.1. Taxonomy (NCBI): domain Eukaryota; kingdom Metazoa; phylum Chordata; class Cladistia; order Polypteriformes; family Polypteridae; genus Polypterus; species Polypterus bichir. Next base: position 196,452,255 of record JANRMT010062791.1, read on the forward strand.
ATTTATGAGAAGAAAGTACTTTAGTGAGAGAGGCGTCATCACCCGTATTACTAAAGCCCTTCTTTGCAGCATTATGCATTCTACTAGTCAGCATTTGTACAATGTATAATTTATAGTTTTGTTTCTTGTCACTAAGTATTATCGGGCACAATCATTTAAAATGTATTGATTATCCACATCACATTCATTTCACCTGGCAATTCTGTTGAGTTTTTGAACTCTGCTGATGCCATTTGTACTTCAAACGGAGCTCGATGAATAATGATTCGAAGCGCTCAGCAGACATGCGTACTGATTAATAAACCATCTAGCTTGGTTCAAAATGTCGAGCAGACATGCGCACTGGTTAATGGACCATCAAGGCGGTCGAAGTGCTGAGCAGACATGAGCAGTTAAAAGTGGCTTTGTGAAGCCTCAACACACTTAAAGGCATTGTGCTCTATATTTGTGAGAGTCTGTCTGACACTTAACTCTCTAGGTATATTTTGTAATTCATATTGACATTACACCCTTCAGTTGATATAGTTCAGTGACGGATTGAAACGACAATTCAGGTAGTTGCTGACAATTCATTATTGTTATTGTGGATTTCTGTGATTCCTTTGTCTGATACATTGTGTCAAAGATATATTGTCATATGTCAACTTTATATATATTGTGCAATCTTTTTATGCAATGCTCAAATCTCTTCAAAACCTTATGTCATATAGTATACATCTACTGTATATACTGTATATTATTTTTTCATCTTCGTTAGGAGAATACAACAATTATACTCTTGTGTCAATTAAATCAATTTAAAGTACATATGTCTAACAAAATAAATTGTCTTCATCTGCTGCGCTAAGAACAGTAGTAGTAGTTCAGTTGTGTGGAGCTCATTAAGTACCACGATTAGGTGGCTCAGTGGTATTACAATTGTCTTTGAGGACATCAGGAGTTCACGACTTTGGTCCTCCTCTTGTGAAAAGTTTTCTCTCTCACTCTCTCTCTCTCTCTCCCCTATTCCCCCTTTTAACAAAAAATTCCATCGTGGACCGATAGCGAGCAAATCGAGTTATGGAGGGAAGGTTGGGCTGCACCTAATTATGTTGTGAATTATATGCAAAGAGTTTCACTGTGAAATGTAATAAACGTCATATTTGAGTGTTTGGAGATCCTGGTGTGGTACTGAATTTCCCTAAATTGCAGAAGACGCTGTCGATTGCACTGATTCTGTTTTTAAAGACAGTTGTGATTAGTTATGCAGAACTCACTTTTACTCACATTGCATTTTGAAAATCAACAATACAAATCAGCTACAGATCTGGGAATCACTGAATACTAAAAACGTTTAATGAGGAGTGTCTTGCGCATATACTGGTGTAATGACCACGTCGGCTTTAGTGAAGCATTTCTTAGCCTCTCTGATATGATCGACATGGGGTAGAATAGATTCTGGATTGTTATAATACGTGCTACCTTACACAAAATATGCTCATCAATTTGTTACAGATTCTAGGTGGACAGGATTCCACACCAAGTAACGAGGTGCCCCATGTGAATCGTTCATAATCTCTCTTAAATATATTTAACTGACTGAAAAGTACTAAATAGTTGCTTTTTAAAAAGTCTATTTTTTCAACTGGGCAGTGACCATACGCAAGCCCCGACTAGGATTTGAACTCTTGTAAGCACATCTTATAGATACAGCAATAACAGCTGCTTTTCTTCTCCTTCTTCTTCTTTTGGCTGCTCCCATTAGGGGTTGTCACAGCAGATCATCTTCTTCCATATCTTTCTGTCCTCGTCATCTTCCAGCACAACCATAAACCTTCGCTTTGGCCTTCCTCTTTTCCTCTTCCCTGGCAGCTCTATCTTTAGCACCCTTCTCCCAATATACCCAGCATCTCTCCTCTGCACATGTCCACACCAACACAATCTCGCCTCTCTGACTTTGTCTCTCACTCGTCCAACCTGAGCTGACCCTCTAATGTACTCATTTCTAATCCTATCCATCCTCGTCACACCCAGTGCAACAGATGCTTTTTCTCTTTGAGCCAAAGAGGTTCCATCGGTGAGTGGCTAACCAACTCGGCAGCTGATTGTGCCGAAATCATGGCGTCATGACGCTAGCGTGACTCAAAATCACGTGACAAGCTCATTTGCAACAAGCGCGACAAAGATTTGAAGTGCCGCTGTCGGATTGGGCAGGCACGCAGATCGGGTAGTGACAAGCACCAAAAAATTAACAAAGGAGCCACATCTAGTGATGGGTGGAGTGAAGCCTCACGAAGCATAGAACCATTTGAATCATTTGTGTCGGAAATCGTATCGCTGCATTTGACACTCACCTCTCTACTGACACCTCCTGGCCATTTTGATTAACTTTACACAAACTCATGATCAGCTTCAATGACGTCTGTTAAAACTCTTA
>JANRMT010062791.1:196463592-196475747 GCA_026402145.1 Polypterus bichir lapradei
TTATTAAGAAAAAAGTAAACATTTTTAGACTGAGGTAAAATATATAAAATTAATTGTTAAGGATCTCTCTGTATACTACGTTGTCAGTACGGCCCTCTGGTTGTAATATGACTAAGCTGTGTGCTGAGCTTACTCTTGAGCATGCAACATACAGTTGGCCATGTGAAAAGCAATCCTGCCTGAAATCAATGCCAACCTTTTGTAGTGTTTGTCCCTGAGACTTATTAATTGTCATTGCGAAGCAGAGTCTTACTGGAAATTGAACGAGTTTGAATTGAAATGGAAGATTAGATGGTATAATGGGCTGGTAGGGTTTGGCGGAAGTCTCCAGCCAGCAACACTGTCAAGCCTCCCATAAGTTTGTTGGTGTTTCGGATGTCTTGGAGGGTCCTGTCTAAAGCCTCAATACCTGCTCTGTGTGCCGTAGTGCATTCATCCCAGACAATAAGTTGACAATGTCGCAGCACTTCAGCCATGTTGCTCTGCTTTGGTATGTTACACATGGGGGATTCAGTATGGTTGAGGTTCAGAGGCAGCTTGAAAGCTGAATGAGCAGTTCTGCCACCCTCTAGAAGAGTTGCAGCAATGCCAGAAGAAGCCACAGCTATGGCAATGTTATGTTTTGATCGGATTTTTGCAAGGAGAAGGTTTATTAGGAATGTCTTACCAGTTCCTCCTGGAGCATCAAGGAAAAACACCGTGGTAGTGGGAGACGTAACGCTGGTCATGATTTGCTCATAAACTGACTTTTGGTCACTATTTAGCAACCGCTCGTTATTTGTGACTATATTGGCCAAGTGCGAGGTGTTGTAAGATGTCTCTTTCAAGTACTCGGGATTTGATGCAAGTTGTGCCAGTTCTGTTAAAGGTGAAGGCAAACCGTAATGATGAAGACAGAAAAAGGACTTTCTTATATGTCGTTCGTTTATAAAACAGCGCAGAAGCTGTGAGAAAGCTGCGTCACCAAAAAACTGCAGAGCGCCTAATATGGGCAGGCAGTCAGGCAAAGAAAGTGAATGAAATAAGTATAATTGTAATAAACGAACAAAACAACAGCAGAAAAGCCGCGGATTAAATAAAGGAAATGGGTACTTGAACAGTAAACTAAGTGTACAATACGTACACAATAACTATAACAATCGTAACAAATGAACAATAAAACAGCGCAGAACCCGTGGATTAAATGAAAAGGTTGCCTTGTTGGTGAAGCAAGGAAAAAGGACTTTCGTATATGTCGTTCATTTATAAAACAGCGCAGAAACTGTGAGAAAGCTGCTTCCTTGTTGAAGCAAGGAAACGAATAAAGACACCGCAGCGAGGAATGGCCTTATATGGGCAGGCAGTCAATTACATGGGAGGCGTGCTGAGTTGCGCAGCAGCCTTACATATGAATATGCTAAGTGTTGACTAAATAGAAGTTGAAAAGATATATTTTTTCAAATGTGATCGCGCAATTCAGATCGAGTTGACTCTCACTACAGTACATCGAGCCCGTGTGCTATTGTGGTTTTGCCTGCGTGCCTCAATAAGTTACCCTCCCCTCGCTCTTACTTTTTTACCGTTCATCTAATGAATACACTGAGTACGGCTTTACCAAAACAATCATTGATCGCGAATAAAGTATCCATTATTCATAAAGCTTCAATTGGTCATCTGTCTTTCTGAGTTAACCGCATATTTTTTTATACGTCTCAAACCAAGGGGATGCGAGGCTAAAATGAATCGGGAAGCACACGTACGTACTCAGTGCATCCCCTCTCGGGAGTCGAACTTCGGACGTCGGCGCTAGAGGCAAAGCCTCTACTATTGCACCACGGCGTGTGGTTTGTCTATTTGAGCGTAGCAGTGTAATTCGGTTTTTGTTCAGCACTCTTTGGAACTGTTGCTTTTTGTCTGCGCACTGCGTCAGTTCACGTGAGCCGCTGAACGTGGTTTTATATGTCACTCGCTCGCTTCTAATTGTTTTGCTGCCACCTTAATTATATAATGTATGTTTTCTTCAGCGGTTTTTGGAGCTCTTCGTGGTTTTCTACGTAGTGCGTGATTACGTGGGAGGCGTGATGATGTCACACGAAACTCCGTCCCTCCATGGCTTTCGAGCTCAACTCCATTACAGTATATGCAGAAAAATAGCTTCCAGTTATGACCATTACGCGTAGAATTTCTAAATGAAACCTGCCCAACTTTTGTAAGGAAGCTGTAAGGAATGAGCCTGCCAAATTTCAGCCTTCTACCTACACGGGAAGTTGGAGAATTAGTGATGAGTCAGTCAGTGAGTGAGTGAGTGAGTGAGTGAGGGCTTTGCCTTTTATTAGTATAGATCAACCATAAAAACCACCAGCTTTCTGTACTCAAAATCTGGAATGCTTTGTCAATTGAGAAGTGGCAGGCTACAAATGTCGATCATTTCAAAATTTCTAATTTGGCTTCTCTTAATTACTTGCATTTGTTGTAATAGATTAGAAATGGTACTGTGTACAGTTTGTAAGCTAACTAATCTCTGCTGTTTTTCTCTGTTGTCTTTTTCCAGTTTATTGCAATGGTGCCCCCCTGTATCTCCACTGTTACATCAACTCAAACTGCCTGTGATGCCAGAGAGAAACAAAGTTCACAAGACGTTCTGAAATGGAATTGTGATTGGACTGAGACGGCCACAATTACGTATGCTGGGATGTGCAGAGGGGGCTGTGTGGGATTTAGCTTGGGACCCCCACAAGTTTATCTCCAGCATCTTTGAAAGCTGCAAGTTTGTCTTTGTCCCCGGCCATTTGACCAGGCAGTGTATTTATTACAAAGGACAAGGACCCCTCCATTTGCTTCTTATTTACTTTTATAATGTCTTCAATTTTCTTTGTATCTGGATATTTTGGAAGAGCAATTTGAGCTACACTTGTAAGCAAAGGTGATATAAAAATATTATTAGTAAACAAATGTTAAGGGACAGATCAGGAAAAATGTCAGTTTAAATAGAACACATTTTTATGGAAAATTCCTAGATAATAACTCTGACTCTGAGTAATATCTTCTTCATAAAGCTAAAGTAGCATTTTTCCTTTTTTGACAAATTTAATGCTTCACCTTTTACTGTGTTCAAAAACTTGGCTAACATTTTTTTAATACCAAGGTATAAAAATCTGTAAATATGTTTGTGTTCCCTTTCCCTAATAGTTTTTAACGCCTCCCCATTGTTGGACATTTTCATTGAGTGTGTGTGTAATTTTTTTTTGACAAACATTGCTCACAGATATTTCACTTTTGTTATTGTAAGAGCCAATCTTAGAAAATTAAAGTTTTGAATTAAACTAATATTGATGTTTGCTTAATTTCTTTCATAGTCATAGCTTATGGTATAGTCTTTTCCCCCTATGAGTTAGCAAGAGATAGAACCTTCTTACTATAACTGAGTAACAGTGTGATAATAAGCTCAGTTTGTTTAGAACAGGTCCCAGTAAAGAGGGACTTGAAAGACCCATTTTAATCTTAGAAATGGGATAAGCATACAGTTTTCTGACCGTTTTGAAATGGTTCAGAAATGTTAAGTAAATAGTAACGATTCAAGATATAACAAGATTAAACTTAGAACTGAACTTTTCTTAACATTATTTTTTTCTTTTTTGCTATTTTAATTTTCTTTTTTGTGTGAACTGTTTTACCTTAAAACTTAACTAAACTTTTTAAAAAACGAAGACATTTGTCTGTGGAATCATTTCTGCACGTCAGGCTTTTGTTGAATCCCATTTTTTGAGTCGAAGATGCACAACTTTGGTAATTTTGGGAAAACGCAACTACAGCTATTTTTAAACATGCCATTTATTTATTCAATAAAAATGATCTGAAAAAGTGTATTGTATTTCCTTTTTTAACGTTATAAAAATGAACTGGCTCTGTATCAATATGGGTGAATAAAACTATTCACATGAGATGAATCTGCACACAAACCATGGTGCGTAGTGTTGATTAAACTTATAAGAAAAAATGTCACTGCCCTCTGTTCACATGGTGTTCATCATAAACTGAACTATTTCATGCTGTTTAAATTCAGCTCAGTTTTATTGTCTTAATAGGTAAGTTTGGTTTCTCAGGGGGGTTTTACAGAGACACCTTGAAACAACATTAAAAACACATCAATAAGAACAAACTTATTACAAATATGAACTGCAGCAACAAGCACTTACTGTAAAAAAAACTGAAGTGATAACAACTGACTCAAGTCAGTGGATGTAAAATTAATCTTACAAAGAAGTTTATCTTTAATAAAAGTTTAACGTTGGAATAAATGAGGATTTGAACCGGTGGCTTTATACTCTTGAGAACTTCAGTATCTGACCTGACTGCACAACTGAGAATGAATTAAAGAAGTTTAACAAGTGGACTGTCACAGTTAACACTAAGGACAGGGACAGTCAGCACAATGCCATGCAGCACAGTGTTAATTCTTTTTTGTTGAAAAAGGACCATTTATTTCTATAAAACTGGTTGGCAACATTAGGTTTTGTAAACCTGATGCCTTAAGTCAAATGGCAATTTTATTAATAATAACTGATATCTAAAGATATTTTTAAACAAACACAATTTGTCCATAGAAGGAAACAGCAACAATAGATCAAAACAGAAAGGGGACTTCTTATAATTTATTACGTGAGTGGAAAAATAAAAACACTACATACGTATAAACACACAGTACCTGCCAAATAATACAAAGAGTACACAACATGTGTTTCGCCCTAATTGGGGCTCATCAGGTGTGCACACCTATGCTTCCCCTTACGGCGATCAAACCTTGGACATCAATATTACACCACGAAAGCTGCTTCGTTTATTTTGCAGGATGAATACTTTCAATATGGTGAACTAATCTGGAACTAAAATGAATATACCGTAATGTCATTTTTTTTTATGATCAAATGAAACACAATAAAATGCAAAACTCTAGTAGAGGATATGAATTCAACAATAAAAAAGTATAAACAACATTTACAGTACAGGGTGGCTAGATAAATTTCACAGTATAGTGCACAATAATAAATAGGGAGCACAGGCCAAAAGACACAGGAGACATAAATGAAAACAGTAATAAATGAGACATGTTATCATAAATCCTTCTTACAGATTTGCTGGATTTCAGTTTCTTAAGTGATAGGAAGTATTGTTTCAAATCTTTAATGAACCATGTAAAAGACGGTTTGCTATTTCTCCACTTACTACAGTGTATATGGTGTTTACTAACAGAATGACAATATTAATCATATCAGAGACAGATGGATATAAGTTATCCACGTAGAACATAATATGAGACAAGTCATTATCATTGACCTTGAGTGATAACCAGCTGTGTATTTCTAACCAACATTTGGCCGAAACAGGACATGAAAAGAACAAGCGTTGTAATGTTTCACAAGTTGAATCATATTAAGTAAGTGTTAATAACTGGGATTGTGCCTCTGTAACTGGAAGATTGCTTAAGAATGATACAGACTGGACAACTATTTGTTTTAGGAAATGTTTTATTATTGCACTGTGCTGTGACTAAGACAACTTTTTACTGATCGCCTGTCCGGACCTTGAAGATGTGTTCACAAAGGAGGGATGCTGCTGGTAAAGGCAAAAGCTTTTTCGAGAGGAGGTCCAAATGTGTTTATCCCGCTGCTTTTTATTGCATCAGCACTTAAGAGGATCTATAATGCCAACCTTGATCCATGCACTGCTCATTTTGGAGTGTCTCGTGTGTGTCTGTGTGCCGGTGACTGTCTTTCAGCCTCTCTGATGTGCTCCGGATTGACACCTTTGAATGTTTGGTGCAGCAGAGCAAATTCAACCTGATCTACCACAGTTGGGGTCGTTATCACCTTATTCAATGGAGGGGTTCATGGACGTCAAATGGCAATGAATAGAAGATGAATTAATGTAAGTACGTGAGCTGCCTTACGCAATTAGTCATCGCATTTTGATGGCGATTCTAAGTGGGGTGATTCCCGAACAGATCTCTAATGTGATCCTTCCACAGTATCTCTCAAAATTATTTAGTTCAAATTGGTTATAAAGATTTCACTCCTGATCATTTTTTTTATTATAATTAATTTTGATGACTCTTAAATTCGGATCGAACTCAGGCTAGCACTATGCTCAGAATTTGAAAAGCAACCACCTCAGTTAGTTAAGCCACTGACAGTGTCTTTTCTTCGTAGCGTACTCGTTACTTTTGTACTCCACAAAAAATTGTAAAGTATTAATAAATTAAATATTTCAAAACTTGATCGAATAATAACATCTGTGATTTAAGGATTTCACCTTTTCTTTCTCAAATGTGCTTACCTATATCATGGCAAAGTATTGGGATAAACCTTTATTTTCCGTCTATGCCGTTTTAATTAAGTCAGAACAAAGAAAACATTGAAGGCTATTAAATATCCATCCATCATCCAACCCGCTATATCCTAACTACAGGGTCACAGGGGTCTGCTGGAGCCAATCCCAGCTAACACAGGGCGCAAGACAGGAAACAAACCATGGGCAGGGCGCCAGCCCACCATAGGGCGTGTGCACACACATATACACTAGGGACAATTTAGAATCGTCAATGCACCTAACCTGCATGTCTTTGGACTGTGGGAGGAAACCCACGCAGACACGGGGAGAATATGCAAACTCCTCCTAACTGCGAGGCAGCAGCGCTACCCACTGCGCCACCGTACCGCCGGCTATTAAATGTTATCTCAAGAAAAGATGAGGGTTAATTATAATACTAATACGAGGAGCGATTATAATGATACAGTGCAAAAGTAAATATTCATTGAAAGAGCCGGGATTCCATGAGTGAGGCGTCATACTTTGTTTAACTCTTGCTATCGTATAGTGCCTTCTGCCAGTCGGCGTTAGTTATATTTATATTTTTTAGACATCAGACACTAGAAGCTGCTGACGAACCCTTCTCTTCGTTGTCAGTCTGTGGCAGCGAAAAAGTAAAAGCAATAAGTTTTAACAGACGTCATTGAAGTGGATCATGAGTTTGTGTAACATTAATGAAAATGGCCAGGATGTGTCCCTAGAGAGGTGAGTGTCAAATGCTTCGAAGCTTCGATAGGATTTCCGAAACAATTCCTTCAAACATTTTGATGCTTCGTGAGGCTTCACTCCGCCCATCACTACTGAACACCGCGGGAGGACAAAACTGAAACAAAGGCAGAAATCAAAGCGCCGTACGTGTGGAATGACCGTCTCCCCGATGGCTGCGATTCGAGAAGGAATCGACAAAAGGAACACACGGAGAGGAATGAACAGGCGCCAGCGGTGTCACTGGGTAGTACGAATTAAAATTTGGAACTCAGCCACATGAAGTGAACCGCAGATACCAATGAACAGAAGCAGCACGCGGATGGCCACAGCAGGATTCACTCGAGCAAAGTTCGGCAAGGGGCTAACGAACACGAACGCGCTGCTCGCCACTCATTCAAATCGCGCGCGGCGATTCTAATGGAGCGAAGGAAAACTGACACATCCATAAAGTGCATCCCCAAAATCCACAGCACTTACCGTCTGCCTCTTAGCGATGGGATTGTTTCTGAACTAGTTCACACTTCTCTCTCACTCAGCATCAGTTCTGCGTCCGTAGTGTTTCACAAAGCAAGACAGTGGCAGCGTGGCTGTAGTAGCTGTCGCGTTGGATGACGTCATCTAGCGGGCAACATAGGATCACGTGATGAGCGAGCTAGCGCTCTGCCTGGAGAGAGGCTGGGTGGCTCAGTGTCTGGCTGCCTTATGGGATCCCCTTAAATCAACAAAGTCAACGGAGGAGCTGCGTTTGTTTGGGGCTGCCACAGAGCCGTTTGGTTTTCTGATCATGGACTGAATTTGTTTTTTCAATTTTTCTTTTTCCCTTCGCTTTTGATTTCTTGTAAATAGCTCTTGTAAAATTTAGTAAAACTTCTTGTTGTCTTTTTTGTTTTTGATACAATAATAATAATTACTATATATATTATATATATATATATAATATATCATAATAAGAAACTTCCATCCTTCCAGGATAAGTATAGGTCCCTCCTCTCTTTCTTCTCTGTATCTCTGCTATCTCTAAAGAAATCCGTTTTAATTATATACTCTGAAAGAAATGTTCACAAGCTTTTCTCTACCTTTAAGTCTCTCTTAAGTCCACCAGCTGCTCCAAGACCTTTGTCATTCTTTCCTGACGATTTTGCTTCTTTTTTCTCTTTCAAAATAAAAAAAAAACACCAAAGACATCTTCTGAGTCTTCTCTGTGTCATTCTCCTCTTTCATCCTTCTCTACTCTAAATGACTCAAACATTTTTGACTCCGACCTGTGCTTTGGACCCCATTTCTTCACACCTTTCTGCAGTCCATCTCTCTTTCCTTGATCCCCTATATCTCTTCTCTTTTCAATGCCTCACTGACCCCGAGTATCTTCTCTACTAATTTCAAGATGTCTTGTTGAATCCTTATGCTCAAAATCCCTCTCTCATCCCATCTGCCCTTGAGATTTACCATCCTGTGTCTATTCTGACATTTCTGTCCAAAACCCTACAATTCATAGTCCATAAACACCTCTCTTCATTTCTCTCTGACTATAATCAACTAGATCTACTTCAGTGTGGATTCTCCAAGGGTCCCGCTACTATGACTCCACTGCTTTCCACCACAAATTCTCTTAGATCCGCTAGTACTCCTTCTGCCTCCTTTGTCCTCATCCTCCTTGCCCTTTCATCAGCCTTTGTTATGGTTCACCACCCCCTGCTTATCTCTTCTCCTAATTAAATTGGAATAAGCGGCTCTGCTTTGAACAGGTTCAAGTCCTTCCTCTCAGACCGATCCTTTTGTGTCTCCTGGTCTAACTCCTTGTCTTCCTGACAGAACATTTCTACAGATTTGCTTCAAGAACTGGTGTTGGGTTCACTTTTCTTTTCCTTGTACATTTGTTCCTTTGGCAAGGTTATTTCATCTCATGGCTTCTCCTACATCCTCAATGGTGGTGACTCACAGATCTCGTCTCATTTCTCTCTTACAGTTCACTGCTTTCAGCCGAGATCTCCAGTTGCCTCCCTGCCATCTCAATCTGACTGAATGGTCACCACCTTAAAGTGCGGATCTGATTAAAGACTTTGTAATCAGAAAAAAGTAAGAGAACACTTTTCAAATATACTGTAAATAAAGTGGAAGCATACAAAAAACTTTATTTTCCATCTTACTGTACGTTTTGTTTCATTTTTAAAATAACATTTTATTTTACAGTTTATTATTGTTTATATTTGAATCAGATATTTATGGGGCCACCAAAATCTTTTAAGTTCTTGAATCCAGCAACATCCCTGTATTATTTTTTAATCCTTTCTTATGTGTAAATTTGCTTTGTTGTGTAGGAAAGTAACCTTCTTAATAAAGCCCTGAAGACACAGCCTACAATGAATCTCAACAGAACAACAAAGTATTTCCATAATATTTTCATTATGGTCAACTAATGTGGAACTGAACTGACAATACAGCCCTGTCAGCAGTGGATCGGTATGCTCAGTTCAGATTGGCCGTGCTGTAAAGTGCAGTTTACTATCTTTTCTTTATTAAGCGCATGTGCAGTGTGTCACATCAGCTCAGATATGATATCACACACTCCATAAATTATTAACACTTGTGTAAAACAGATTGGTCAGCATCGTAAACTGTGTAACGAAGCAGACTTTCAATACGCATGTGTGCAGTTCAGGAGGGCAGCGCATATCGGGTAGTGACAATGGATCCAGCTGAAGGGGTCTGCGATTGAGTAGGTCACTGGACAGCCAAGTGGATCGCAGTGTTTTGTCATCTGGTTTACTGAACTTGAGTCAGATAAATCCTCCCTCAACCCTGACCTTCACCGTAATGTAACAGGGTGTCATCACTGATGTATAATATAAAGCTACACCCTCCTCAATAGAGTGGAGCTCTGGAGGTCCACAGAAAGAGTCTGTTGAAAAAGTCGAATGTAAGATTAGGATAAGAAGGGCTGGCATCAAGAAAGGCATTCAGTGTTTTATCGATTCGTCCTGCTTTATCAGACTGTACTGCTGTAGCACAAACTGACAGATCTGTGGTCTCCTACCACACACAGAGTTGGCAACTTTAACAGCTGAAAGAAATCCCCACATAATAAGGAATAAACTAACTGTGTGTAAATAAGAGACTTTTATTATGATATATTATTTTATTTTTTTGCACAGTCCTCATAGCTGTATTTGTAACTATTTTGAAAACCCTCTAATAACACAGCTTGAAAGCATAAAGGTACATGCATGTAGTAAATCAAATATATGATGGATCATAAGAATAACAATAAGTAATCACAGACTTAAAAACATGTTGCCAATTGGGAAACCACTGAATATCTGGATGTCAGGTCACAAACACCAGGCAAACGGTTCCTTCAAACACTTCATAAAAATGAACAAAAACTCCAGACAAATGTCGAACATCACTGTTATAAACTCAGGCAGCGTGACATGAACTCATCAAACGTGGAGTAACTCTGTTGTGAGCATGCGCAGTAATCCTAAACAGCACAACTCGACAGATAGCATGTTACAATAAAGTACTGGTCATAAAAAAATCACAGCGAACCCTCCATTGGAGAATTCTAGTCAAAAATAGTGACCCCATATAAAAATGAGAATAGCTACAGAAGAAGATCTGAAAAGGTGAATACGTGTCATGAACGTCGTGAACACGTGTCTCGCTATAAACAGATTCAGTTTCCACGTCCGACTCATGAGAACTTCATAGTAATAATGAAGCACTCATGTCGAGCACTAATGGAAAAGAAAATGAAATGAGGGAATGTGATTATCAACAACCTGCTACTCAGTAAGGAGTTTAAGAAGCTGCGGGCCAGTAAGTAGATGGCTAACTAATGTCATTTCCTTTCACTATAAATTAGTGCATTGGTTAGTGGTGCTGCTTCACGAATTTAACGATCTGGGCTTGAATCCATAGCTTGCTTTTATAAACTTGCCAATATCCATTTCTGTGGACTGTAACTGTGTGAGGAAAACATCAGACTGTTCAGTGATATGTCCTGTTTCCAGAAAATGATGTACAGTAGCACGCGATGGCATTTGGTGCTCATCTGAATGTTTGCGGCGGCGCACACGCAGTATTGGCCGGTGTGACCTTAAAGTACCTGGTGCGCAGGCTATGGTAAGTGGGGGCACAAGATAATAAGTTGTACGCACCAAATTGTTTCCCAGGAAGAAGAAAACACCATATGTCCTCAGGGGCTCCGTACGAGTGTGCATACGAATACCTGTAAACATAAAGCACGGACCTAAACCCGTACCCTCCAACAAGCCAAATCTTAACCATAGTGTAACGGGGTACGCGATGGACATTTCGTGATTGATGTTGTTGGCATTAGCAGATGCACATCATACGAATTGCAGGCTGCAGTTAAACCCATCTCCAACCATCCCACACTCATTTAATAAACAAAAGCCCAACCGTCTGCTTTTTTATATCACCGCTCTACAAGAGCTGTAAGTGACGTCAAACTGTTTGTAATTTTTTAATCCAACATTATCTCGTACGAACGTGACATTTTCACGATCAGATTAAGGGTTATCCCATAATCTTTTTCACTGTGCGGTTCAGAGCTTCTTGTCACGTGTAGCTATTGTCGCGTACGGCTGACGTCATCCAGGGCGACTGTTACTGAAACCACGCTTCCTCCCCGCATTGTAGTAAGAACTGCACGAGAGGAAGACAGGAGTTTCAACGAGGTTAGAAAGTTGTCCATCGCCGACAAACACAAGGTAAGTGCTCCGGGTTTTGGGGGGCGCACTTTATGGATGTGTGAGTTTTAATTCGCTCCAATCAGACTTACTGCACGCGACCTGAGTGAGAGGCGCGCGGCGCATTCGTTTTCTTCAGCGCAGCAGCGGACTTTACTTGAGTGAATCCCCCTGTGGTCTGCCACATGCTTTTGCTGATCATTGGCGTGTCTCTCCGATTCAGTTGACGTAGTCGAGTCCCATTTTTACTTCAAAGCACCCAGAAGCAACTTGCTTTATATATCAAGAGACCGGAGTCTCTTTAGGATGTTCGGTCCGCTGTGGCCCATCTTAACCTGCGCCACTGTGTTATCAGACCAGTCCGGTTTGTTGTTCAGGTGAACCCCC
>JANRMT010062791.1:196475847-196505569 GCA_026402145.1 Polypterus bichir lapradei
TTGAGTTTTTTGGTATTTAATAGAAAACGCCCTGATCCGGGGGACAGGGGGCTGCACGGTGCAGAATATAGCTCCCTCCGATCCGGGGGACGGAGGCCTGCATTGTAACGGGTGGTGTTGAAATCCTATCAAATACGAGGATTGCACTAGTAACGGCGAACCCAGAGTATACTAAAGTTACCGTGACGACGGCTTTCCGAGTATAGATAGGTGTGGAATTCCTGAGCTAGCATCTCTTGCTGTGGCTGTATGTTCTCCAGTGAGACGGGTGAGATGTCGCAAAATTATGCTTGTCTCGAGAGGGAGCCAATCTTTGTGAAAAGCTAACAGCAGTTCCTTCTGATTGTGCCACAGTAAAAAGGAGTTAATTCAGGTGCGCTTGGAGACCTATCGTTGTTGCCCTGAATTAGAGAAGGGGATTGGCAACGTATAGGCAGAAATTCCTGTGCGGATAGACGCTTTCAAGTTCGTATAGAGAGATGGTAAAGGGATCCGTGTCAACAGGTGGAGTGAGTGTGCTAGTACAAGGGACAGATAAGGGAATTAGAACTTTAGTTTATTTTATGATTTCTCCTTTGATAGGTTAGGGTGGCACACAAGTACTATGTACTCAAGTGCTGTGTGAATGGAGCGCTTTTTTTGAAAAAAGCGTCGCGGCAATCGTTGAAGCACATAAAGATGCGCAGAATGCTTGGAGCGCTTTAAAAAGGCGACGCGGTGAGTGAGGCACACAGGTGCAGATTGGGGAAGAGTGTATGGTACAGAGGTACAAAAACTACCTTAGGGCAAAACAGGGCATTAGGGATTAGTACACTAGGTGCTAAAAAGTGTGATTGAGTATGAATGTGGATTTTTAGGGTGTAACTTTTTATGTGTAAAATAAACTATATTGACTTAGAGAATATAGAAAACACCTGCGTGTGAAATAACTAAAAATAAATATCACCTGGTGGGAGGAGCAGTAGAGCAGGAGAAAGGGCTATTATTCAGAACTATAATTGTAACTTTATACACTGTTTATAGAAGCGTATGGAGAAAGTATTATTGCGGAATATATAAGTTGTGAAATAAAGAAGACAGAATAGGATCGAACATTTTTACAACGTGTGTTCGAAGGAGAATAAAAGAACAGTGCTATAAATAGATAAATAGCCTATATACGTAAGAGTGGAGGAGAAATAAAAATATTGCAGATTATTGAGGAGAAACAAGAAAAATAGCAGGAACTGTAGATCGAATTACAGGAAGAGTGCTGTGCAAATACTGGAAGGTTGACACTCAGGAGAAGGATAGCACAAGATTTATTACTGTGGTTGTAAGTTGTGGAAAAGTTAGGCAGCAAAATCTATGGAACAAGAAAGGTCCTGTGTGAAACCAAACCTAATTTAAATAGGAAATCAAAATTAAGATTGGCGATAGGAAACCCACGGCTACAGGGAGTTAAAATGAGTGCCAGCGAGTTGCCTGTGGATGTATTGGGGTGTAACGATCCCCTCCACAAAGAACTTATTGAAAAATCATCTCAAAAATGGCATAAGAGAACAAAAAAGTTTTTCAAAACTGCTGGCTCCGAAAAGGTTAATTTAATCTGGAACTGTGCGAAGAAATGATAAATCACATAAATAATTATAAAACAAAAGATGTCAGTAAAAATAATAATAATAATAATAATAATAATAATAATAATAATAATAAATAAAAAATAAAAAGAGAGCAAGAGAAAATCGGAACTAAACATAATGCAAGTGTCAATGGGGGAAGCAATAAGAAGAGACACAACACTAGAATGAATGAATCGGTACTTTACTGACAGAGAGGTAGAGAATAAAATCCCACCGGCACCACTGTCGGGTATATCACATGAGCTCCCAGTAATAGAAGGAAAAATAGAATTTAAAATACAAATAACGGTGACAAATGAGGGGAAGAATTATGAGAAAAGAAAGAAACGGGACAGGAAGAGCATTTGAGTATAGTGGATGAAACTGATTTTGTGACCAAATTAGAAATAACAATGAAAAACAGTAATTAGGACTAAAACATCAAATAGCAAAAGCAGCTAGGTGAAGTATAGCCAGACACAGATATATATATATATATATATATATATATATATATATATATATATATATATTTTAATTGCCCCACCCTCGAATAAGGAACGAATGAGTGAGTGACTGCGTAAGCTCCGTTATTTCTTAGTGGTAGTAAGATAAGCCACAAGATCGGAAACAAGCGTGAATGCGAGCGAGCTCCGGACCCAAATAGTGGGTACCGGGAGATACAATAAAGTAATCAAGCACATAACGAGTGTGAGTGAGATTTTATAATCAAGCACTTTTTACATAGAGATAACATTGAGAGATTTTTTATCAAAACGCTGTCACTGTTAGGAGGTACAGCAAATAAATATATGAAAGCCAAAGTAGTTAATTAAGACGAATATAAAATAAAGATCAGAGAAAGAATATATTACAAAAATATATCCAGAAAAGCATTAACGTAGTTCAAGTGACATAATTTCTTAAAAATAAATTTAGTATCATGATTTGAGTACTTTCATTTGGCATGGGTTTCCTTCCTTGCAGCAGTAGGATTTCGTAAAATTATCAAGAAGCATAATTAACGCTAATATAGACAATTAGAAGAAGTGCGAGCATTTGGTAAACTAGAAAAGTACTATAATAAGAATTCGGATATTAAAATGTGAAGTTTTGAAAAAGGTTAACTTGATTCAAATACTTGTGCTTCATGTTGCTCCCTGTTAAAAACAATTCGAGCCGTTTTTACAGTCTGATAAGTAAAGCAGCCTACAGAAAAATGTAGGAGGATAGCACCAAAAAGAAAAATTAAGCGATAGAAAAATGTTTGAGTATATAGATTTGTGTGTAAATATGTATATAGCTGTACTTATATTTGTGGGGAAAGAATAACAAGCGTTGAAAAGAATATCATGTGCGAAAAAAGAAAAGTGCACTGTATTTAACTTCAAAGGTACCTGGCGCTCGCTAATGTCTGTGCTGAACTTATTCAATGTGTGTGCATGTATATTATGTGTATGCGTGAGCATTAATTGTTCTCTGTGTGTGTGTGTAAATATGTTTGTGCTAAAAATGTGTCAGCGTGCCTGTTATTTGTTCTGTGGGTGTGCGTGTGTGTGTTTGGGAGTAAGAAAGCGAAAACGTGGAGACTTCTGGGTAATGTAGTTCAATTATGATTTGCTGAAACTGCCTTGTGCATCTAAACTTCCAGAGCTCTGAGTAAATATGGGTTAAAATAAATTTGAGTATGTGTAACATTTGATAAAATGAAAAATGCATTCACTTTTAATAATAAATAATGTGTATAAAATATGCGAGGCATCTTTCCTTCGGACCCTGATCAAGTCTTAAGGAAAAGTGCACTTTTGATAACTATAACATTCAAGGGAAACAATGTCTTTCAATTTCCTTCTGTCCTCTTCTTTTTCTAGTGATGTGTGTATGTGAAATTGTGCTCTATAGGGAATATTACAGTGGAGTGTGTGGTGACGTAGTGGTTAGCACTTATGCTAAGATTCGAGTTTATTTGTGCTTTGTGTTGAAGCTTACATGTTATTTGTTTTGAGTTCATATTCTCAATGACAGTTTAGTCTTTTTGCTGGGAGTGCCGTCTTGCTGTGGTATCGAACCGCGTGATTTCTCGATAGTTGGATTTGCCCTTATTGTCGCAGGAATGGATCGCCACGGAAGCAATTCCTCGTTGTCGCTGAGTCATTCCGCCAATGGAGTCTCCTTGATCTAGAAACCAGCGCCGTCTCGAGCTGAGTAGGATCGTGTTATGTTTCCTAGGGTTAACACCAGCTAACGTCATGAGAGGCTGTTTTATATTCGTTTGTCCTGATTGGTAATGTTAAGTGAGAATGGAACTTTCTCTTCTTCAGAATTCATTTTCTCTTTCTGATTCCTTTGCTGCATTGTTTCCAAATATAGTGTGTAACAATTAATAATAAGTAACAATAAGTAACAAAACTGGGGTAAGGTTGAGTGTGATACAATGGTTTGGGTGATTTTATGTATGTTATATAGTGTATTAAAGGGATCCCTATGTGTGCATGTTAAATAAGTTTCAGTGTGTTTGAGAGTACGTGTAAAAATATGTGGTGTTGTTTGCAAGGATGAAGTAATTGATATTAATGTGTGTGAGAATATGAATGTAAATGTTGAAATTAAAAGAGTTCTTAATTCTAAATTAAAAAAGATATGAACAGGTGGTGTAAAAAGTCTCCAGATTAGGCATACTATATGAGCACCCCTTTCATTTGAGTACTGGCCAGACTCTGATAATAGGGAGGATTTGAATTAAAATGAGTAAATTTCAATTGAAGGAGACATTCTTTAAAATAGTAAATGAAGCTGAAGAAAAACAGTGGCTTCCAGTCCAGGTAGTGTTCCATGCTAAAATATGGTAAAAAAAAAAGAGGGAAAAAGGGGGGTTAACTAAGAGAAAAACAGACTGTGCTCTTTGGAGTTAACATTCTGAAAAACATGTAATAAAACATCTGAAAGATAATAATTAAAGAATGTGCAAGATCAACTGACTTTAGCAGTAGGTTATGAGGAAACAAAATCAGTGTATGTAACTGAAGTAGATTTAAAGTATTTTCTTAGTTTGAGATTCTGGGAAAAAAATTACCTGATAAAGAAGTGGGCTCTTCATTCTAAATATGGGTAGGAATGTGCAAATTTCTTAGAGGGCTTTATAGTAAATAAATAAATGCACATTTTGCATTATAGGGCATTCTGATATATTGGTTTCTTTCCTCATTTCCTTTGTGTGTAATATTGACATGTTTGTGTGAAATATAGTGGAATACTGGGATCACAACAAAACTAATGGAAGGTTCACTTTTATATTTTTGATGCATTAATGAAAAATTGAATGAGACATTTTAATAATAATAATTTTATTAAGATTCTAAAAAACTAAGATCCACATGTATGTGGTATTTTAATTAAATAATTAGTAATAAAAAGAAAGAAAGAAATATTATTTGGGATACATGTATAGAAACCTTAAGTTTTTTATAAGGGGTTAGAGATGAAGTCCAAGATTATTTTTTGCTGCTAAATAACCTTTGAAATAATTTAAGGGGCTTTGAGTGGGAAGGGATAAAATATTTTACTTCACTGGCCTTGTTAATCTTAGATATGGTCCAAATATACTTAAAAATGAACACCTTGTGTAAAAAGAAAAATGTTTTTAGGACTTTGTACATTTGAACAATGCTTTATAATTAGATACATGGGAGAGGAAATGTGGAGCCTAATTATTTTTTTTTATATATTTAATGTCAAAAAGGAAAAGTAATTAAGAATTTACCCGTCCAGATTGTGGATTTCTTTCTTGACTCTGCTTGTTCTGCCAACTATGAGATGTTCTCTGGAGGTTGCTGGTATACTTGACGATCATATAATGGAGAGGTACAATGAACACTAAGACAAATTTATTATAATTGACTGAAGTCTTCTTGATTTTTACACCAACCTCCACGGAGCATGGCTCTTTAACTAATAAATACTCAACCTTCTCTTTGGTTTTGTTTGTTCTCTATCCCTGGACGTATTTGTCTTCCCTGTAAGAGAGCTATAAAATTTGGCTTTTATTATTATATTAATGGGATCAGTTTCAGATATCCTCTTGCTCCACATCTCTTCTACTTGTAATAATAAAAACAGCAATATTGACACAAGTGTCAATAAGGGGGGAAGGGTTGGTATAATAAGTATTGGTATAAGTATGTTTAATTTTGTTTAAATTTTACATTTTGAAACCAGTTTAAATCTTGGAACTATTTTTTAATTATTATGGAACAAATGTAGATAATTTGAATATTATGCCAATATTATTGGGACCAATTTTTGTAATGATTTATTATTGAGTACACTTCCCTTTGTAATACATTGATTGACTTTATTTTAATAATGACTTGGGACATGTTTTTTTAATTGAGTGGAAATTGCAACCGCAGCCAAACTGGAAACAGCTATAGAGGAGGACTTGAACATCGTGCTTATCAATTTAAACTTTTACTCTGACTGTTTAAAGACAAATTGATTTAGACAAGCACAGACTGGATTGAAATGACCGTTTGTTTTACTGCTAGCAATATTTTTAATAGGGGTACCCCCAACGAAACAGATCTGACATCTTATGACATATTATTTTTTGGATCCATAAGTAGCTACCAATGAAGAATTAATATAAATGAGCGTTTTTAAGTCTTTACATCTGCAGGTGAAAGCTGTTTTTTTCCTAGTGTGTCGTAGATGACAGCATTTGAAGTTGAACCAGAGATTGGGCTGTGATAAAGGTCTGCAGTTAAACTAATTATCTGACGCCAAGGAGAACCCAGCCATACCAGAGAGGGAATCAAGTCATGAATCAGGCCATCGATCAGCTGACTACTGGACAACGCACCTTGATTCCAGTTCCAGGCATCTTGGATACCTGCTGCCAAGAGCTCAACTGTGCTGGTGATGTTTGAGCCCAAAAGATCATCGTGGATTCCGAATCATAGATGACATCTGCCTGCTTTGGTCCAAGACTTCTAGACGTGGTCTTTTTTACCTGGGATATTGGACCCCAACACCTGCTTTAATCCTTATCAGAGAAGAAAATTTGTCACACTTTTACTTTGCAGGGCTCAATGTTCTTGCTGGAGCCTACTTTGACTGTCCACTTGTTTGACAAATAGCAACATCTTTTAAATTAAAAGTATTTGAACTATAAAGTTATGAAAGCTATAGAAGGGAAAGCTAATTATTTGTAAGCAAAGCAGAATATAGGGACTCCTAAATAATGTTTTTAATGAATGTTTGCATTAATGGGAATACTACATGATTATTATGAATTCATAGTGGTTAAGAATAGATATTTTTAGATAAATGTTTTGATATGCCTTCTGATATTTAGTATGAGATAATAAGTTACCTTTGAGGACCAATGATTTATGTTATCTGTAAAGTTAATCAGAATTGAGACTAATATAACATAAGGGATCTACTAGAGATTGTTAAGTGATTGTCATTGCAGTGGCATTCCACTATTACTAGTTAGGGTCAGTCCAGTTTAGATATTCTAGGTTATTGATTGTAGTATTATAGCAAATAATGTAGAGTTTAACATTTAGGTACATTTAATTAATTGAAAAGAATAATAGTAAGCATATGGGATGACACACATAACTAGTATTTTGGGGATAAGGGACACCTACTATAGGTCAGAACATCCATAACTTTTAGAATAGGATAAAACAGTTTAGGCTAACATGTTGATGGTGATACAGGTCAAATGATTAACATCATGGCTTGATGAGTATATATGTTATAGAAATCAGTGAAATGAAGTAATAATTTGGCCCATAGGAGATGGAATGTCTTATACATACAGTGGTGAGTGTGTGGCCTGTGAATTAAAAAGCCCAGATGAAGTATGAAGATCTCTAAAGATATGAATCCTTAATAAGAAGCTTTGGTATAACCCTTGAAACTGAAATTGAAATGAATGTGACCTTGGAAATAGCCCAGTGATTTGCATTTTGGAAGGTAGTGCTGACGTCTTCTGAAGGGAGGATTGACACCTACTGTCCACAAAATGGCTGCATTAATGTGATAAAGGTGGCTCAAGGTTGAGTCCACAGCTGGGTGTATATTTGGGCAATTTTATGAATGAGTGTGTTAGGATGTGAGCATGGTGAGGTGTGTAAGGACTTTATCTCTGATTATCATTGTGCGCAGCGGTGGCAACCTAAAACTGAGAACTTTTGAGTTATTTAAGATAAATATTTATGCCATCTGTATCACCACCAACAATATTTATAGGTCTGATTGTAAATGAACACAAAGAACTAGGTACATTAAATAGTTATTTCACCATATTTGGGAATTGGGACATACATTATGTGTTTAGTATAAATCCATCTTAGAAAGGAAAGGTAAAACCAATATAATTAGTATTAGCTTTATTTGAACCTGGGAATCATGGGGGTTCATGTTAGTGAAGCAGAAATTACTCTCTTAATGGTATTGTTATATATTTGAATGGTATTTTGCTGCTTATTACCAGTTTCCTAATTAGTTATTACTAGAGTTGCTGTCAAACAAGTGTGCATCCAATTTCTTGAACTATGGACATCTTCAGTTACAGATTTTAATTCTTTTCTTGATGACAATGTGGATGATGAAATGCCAAATCAGAAGAAACTCTTTGGGTGAAGTGCTAGTAACCGCTCCCCAGGGAGGTGACCCTCTACGGTGCGCAAAGTACCTGGGTTGAAGAAAAAATTTAATTTCACTGGAAATATATTTCTCCAAGCGAAGAAAAAACACTTATTATGGACAATTGTTTTATTACTATTATTATTATTTTCTGCTTTATAATAACTATTTTGTGACTTCCATGGATTATATGATATTCCTATGATGTTTATCTGCACCTGACTGATTATGTATATTTCTGACTGTTAGGGTAGGGCCAGGAAGTCTTTTACTCCTCTTAGTTGATTGATGGGGGAGATGTTTGGCTCCTGTGTCATCAGAGGAGGGGTATGGATGTTGAAGATTGAGAAGAACTGTAAAACATCCGTATTGGGCTCCAAAGAAGAATTGAATCAACATCCCCTACCTTTCTTTTGGAATCAGGTTGGATGTTGAGGTTTGATTAAACCTCAAAAGGGAGGAATGTAGAAGGAAAATTTTTTATTAGCATGAGAGGATAGCAAATTAACATATAGAGCCATAACAAGTAGTTAAAAGCTTCTAAAATATTAAGATTAAGCATAAATTAGAATGATTAAACAAATAAGATAGGTCTAGCAAATAGTTAACTAAAATATCAGTTATATTGCATTATTTTTTAGGCTTACATTAAAATTTCCAAAGTAAGAAAAGAACAGCTAATTGATACACCAAGACTAGCTTTGGACAGGATAAGAGTTTGAGAACACCTGTGATTCAAGGCTAGGAAGAGATAAAAAAAGAGAAGATGCCTCTAAAAGGCTCCTATCAAGGGGCAACTGGGCTGATGAATCAGCAGAAAGGCTTTTGCTGTAAGCAGGGTCACGCTGACATAATGCATGAAGAGAAAATCTTAGTAAATTCAGGCATTAGCAAAAATATTATAAGAATATATTAGCAATTAACTTTAGTGTAGAAATTAAGACAAATCAAGCATGCCAAGCAATGATCAAATGAAAGCACATACTATACTTCTTTTTAATTAAAGCTTAAGCTTCAGGTCACTATTGTAAAAAGTTTGGAAGGCTTAAGAGAGGAAACCCATATATGGAATTAAAGCCTTGGCCAGTTAGAGAAAATGGGAACAGCATAGAAAGATTACAAATTCCATAAGGGGGCCAGTGATAGGAAAAGTAAGGAGATGATAAGGATTCCCATGGAAACTCAAGGCCTAGTCAGACAGGAGTGAAAAAGGGAGTCCGAGAAGGTGGATGAGGGAGCTTATTCGAGCGAGGTCAGAAAAGATAGGAAATTACATCATAAAAGCCCAAAGATGGAAAGAGGAAGCCATCCACCCAGTCTTAGACCAATCAAAATAAGCTGAACAGACACCAAGAGGAATAATGGACAGTAAAACCAGGTGCAGAATGAGCTAATCGAACGAGGTAAAAATGATAAGAAATTGTTATAAAAACTTCAATTGTTGTAATGATCAGTGCTCAATCTCATTCGGCCGAATTAGGTTGAGTCCGTGTGGTTGATTTATTGCAATAAAGCCTTAAAACTCTGTCTGTCTATCTCGAGTCCTAATAGCCTTTATTTTTAGGTAAAAAGCCTTCTGATGATGAATTTTTCGCCACGACACCATCTAAACTGAATGTCAGGGAGGTGACCAAGAACCCGATGGTCACTCTGTCAGAGCTCAAGAGGTCCTCTGTGGAGAAAGGAGAACCTTCGAGAAGGACAACCATTTCTGCAGCAATCCACCAATCAGGCCCGTATGGTAGAGTGGCCAGACGGAAGCCACTCCGTAGTAAAAGGCACGTGGCAGTCCACCTGGAGTTTGCCAAAAGGCACCTGAAGGACACTCAGAACATGAGAAAGAAAATTCTCTGGTGTAATGAGACAAAGATTAAACTCTTTGGTGTGAATGCCAGGCGTCACGTTTGGAGGAAACCAGGCACCGCTCATCACCAGGCCAATACCATCCCTACAGTGAGGCATAGTGGTGGCAGCATCATGCTGTGGGGGGCAGGAACTGGGAGACTAGTCAGGATAAAGGGAAAGATGACTGCAGCAATGTACAGAGACATCCTGGATGAAAACCTGCTCCAGAGCACTCTTGACCTCAGACTGGGGCGACGGTTCATCTTTCAGTAGGACAACGACCCTAAGCACACAGCCAAGATATCAAAGGAGTGGCTTCAGGACAACTCTGTGAATGTCCTTAAGTGGCCCAACCAGAGCCCAGACTTGAATCCGATTGAACATCTCTGGAGAGATCTTAAAATGGCTGTGCACCGACGCTTCCCATCCAACCTGATGGAGCATGAGAGGTGCTGCAAAGAGGAATGGGCAAAACTGGCCAAGGATAGGTGTGCCATGCTTGTGGCATCATATTTAAAAAGACTTGAGGCTGGAATTGCTGCCAAAGGTGCATCGACAAAGTATTGAGCAAAGGCTGTGAATACTTATGGACATGGGATTTCTCAGTTTTTTTATTTTTAATAAATTTGCAAAAACCTCAAGTAAACTTTTTTCACATTGTCATTATGGGGTGTTGTGTGTAGAATTCTGAGAAAAAAAAATAAATTTAATCCATTTTGGAATAAGGCTGTAACATAACAAAATGTGGAAAAAGTGATGCGCTGTGAATACTTTCCGGATGCCCTGTATAAGTGTCCAAATAGTCCCGCACACACACAGTGCTCCAGCACCAAACACCCTTCAGTTCAGGGCCTCTCAATAGTCCTCCCTGAGCTGCCTTTCCTCCTCACTCCCGAGTGTTGCTTCTTCCACCCGACTTCTGCTCCTTCAATGGAGTGAGGCGGACCCTTTTATCTTATCCTGGATGTGCTCCAGGTGCCGGACGACGAACTTATATCATATAATGATGAAGTTATATGTAAATAGTTGTCTTAGTCACAACACAGTACAATAATAAAACATTTCCTTAAACAAATATGACAGTTGTCCAGTCTGCATCATTCCTAATCAATCTTCTAGTTACAGAGGCACAATCCCATTCACTAACACATTTGCCTTGTAGCATCAACGCCCCCCCCCCCCCCCCCAAAGTAAGAACACATTCCATCTGATTAATTTAATATTTAATTAATTAAACCCCTAAACCCGCAATTATCAACCAAAATAAAAGTTGAAATAGTTACTCGTATGATTTGGTTTGTTATACAAATGAAACAAAATATATACAGTACAGGCCAAAAGTTTGGACACACCTCCTCATTCAATGTGTTTTCTTTATTTTCATGACTGAAGGCATCAAAACTATAAATGAACACATGTGGAGTTATGTACTTAACAAAAAAAGGTGAAATATCTGAAAACATGTTTTATATTCTAGTTTCTTCAAAATAGCCACCCTTTGCTCTGATTACTGCTTTGCACACTCTTGGCATTCTCTCGATGAGCTTCAACAGGTAGTCACCTGAAATGGTTTTCACTTCACAGGTGTGCCTTATCAGGGTTATTTAGTGAAATTTCTTGCTTTATCAATGGGGTTGGGACCAGCAGTTGTGTTGTGCAGAAGTCAGGTTAGTTGGACGATCATTTATTTTTCAACAGGACAATGACCCCAAACACACCTCCAGGCTGTGTAAGGGCTATTTGACCAAGAAGGAGAGTGATGGAGTGCTGTAAATGGTCATGAAAATAAAGAAAACACATTGAATGAGGAGGTGTGGCCAAACTTTTGGCCTGTACTGTATCTATTTACACTTCAAACACTGGAAGCCGCTGACGAACCCCTCTCTTTGTCGCCAGTCTGTAGCAGCGAAAAACTAAAAGCAATAGAGTTTAACAGACTTCACTGAACTTGATCATGAGTTTGTGTTTGAGTTGTGTAAAATTAATACGAATGGCCAGGAGGTGTCACTAGAGAGGTGAGTGTCAAATGCTTCGACACAAATGATTCAAATGTTTCTAAGCTTCGTGAGGCTTCACTGCGTCCATCACTAGGCAATTCAAGCCCTGCCGATCCAATAAGCTACTCATGATATGCGGTGCCAGCGAGCGTTCCTATCAAGCATGTCGTTAGATGTCACTCATAGTGTGACAAGACAGCCTGGTGATAATCATTGATTTTGAATTGATTACCCCATAAACACAAGCCAAACCTTCTCTGCCACTGCAGCTGAGTTTTGTTTAAATCGAATGTTTAATTTTTAAGCATACTGTAAGTGCTTCATGAAACACATGATGGGGCTTAGCTGGCTACAAACAGACAGGTGATGTTCATACCCCCCAAACACCCTACCCCGACCTCCCCCCCTCGGGGGGGGGGGTGTCCTTAATGGCCTCGTTGGCCCTCTGCATCTGTAGAGACTTCATAGAGCAAGAAATGGCTCTGTATGTTGTACACAATTTTTATGATTTTCATCATTTGGAATGGTTCTAAATTGTGTTTGCATGAGGACACCTGATTAAAAATTCAATTGCAATTAATCTCCCAGTTCAAATTTGTAATGAAAAGTCACTATGTATTAATTGTAATTTGTCATATTTCCTACTAGCAAATTAATATTTTTCTTTAAAGCAGAAATAACTCAGGGATTACTTTCTAATACAAAACAGTTTTAATAATCAGTTGCCAATGTATATTAAATTTTGGTTTCTTTATGAACAGTTTTGTGTAACAGAAACAAATGAACAAACAGTACAACACTAATTAGTGAATGGCTCAAAATAGGATTAATGATTAATTAATACTTTTAAGCCACACAACAATGCAAATTAGTTGGAACTTTGATTGGTTATGTCAATAATTCTGGCTTTAAAATGATATGAAGATGAAAAATTAAACATTATTAGATTTCTGCCTATTTATTTAGCCAGTTGCTTAAGCAGACTTCAGTTTATTTCCACCAATTGTTTAAGTGTTGATATCCCAAATACAAAAACAAAAGTTCACAAGCGACCAGTGCTGGGAAACGTTACTTAAATTAAATTCATTACATTGCTCATTTCTTTTCTTCACTTGTCTCGATGGGGGAAAAAACAAAGGGTCGGAGTAAAGCCGTATGCACACTGCATGTGTTGCTGCCATGATGTGATTTAACTGATCGGTTACTTCACTGCATTTCTCAGTTTGCTGTCTGCGCTTTGCTTGGAGCTCGTGATGGACAACACGTTACCTCTGGAAGGACAGTATCTCACATCCCAGTTCAAAAGGTGAGATGGAATCCTCGTCTCTCAGCAGCCTCGGCCGAGCACTTCAAGCTTAGTGCACTGAGCCCGTTGTCTGAAAGGTCGTAGCGTTGCCCACAGATGGGTTGTCTGCAGTGTGTGAGTTGGGGTTTGGCTGAATGTGCAGATGACAGCTCAGATGTTCTCTTATACATCGATGCCCAGTGCACTAGAGAGGAGGTTAGGCTCGTCCGCACACACTGCCTTGTCAATTTTGCTCTCGGGTTGGTTGGTTTAGCTTTCGGCTCAAAAGACCATGTAAAAGAGGGGTTTCATGGACTTCTGGAAAATGTGCTAATTCACAGGGTTTGGTCAACAGAAAGCCGAGTGCAGGAATCACCGTCAGATGACAGAAGATGACAGAGAGGTGATTGTAATTAATTCAAAGAATAAATAATATACAACAATAAAGTAAGCACACTATAGGAAAACCAAGATAGTGGAATGCAAAGTCTCTCGGGAACAGGAAACCCGTTCTGGTCAAAATGCGTGACTTTACTAAACTTTTTGACAATAATAATAATAATAATAATATTTACTGATGCTGAGGAGACTTGCAACATTTGAGACACATTTGCTGGCATTTCTTTTGCTTTTCCAGTATTAGCACAGACAGCTGGTGACCTCCTCATGGTGACACACTGTCAGTGCCTATCAGTCCTAACAAATCAAATCCTTTTGAAATTCATTCTAAAACATGTCTTGGACAGATTAATATTGCTAGTACCTTATAAAAGCTCTCTGAAAGAACATTTTCTGGGTGAAAAAAGAAATTCCACCTTTACTTTAACATAACAGTTCAGTAATTAACAATTTAACACCAAAATAAAACGCAGGTATTTCAGAATATTTATATTTTTTGGGTGGTATGCCATGACAAAGGGTTGATAGCCCCCGGTGTAGATCTTCTCCAATGAAGCCCACTTTTGGAGGTGGCACCCAGTCTGAATTCTTTTGTGGCCCAGAAGATTCTGATTTGTGAGAATTGTTGGCCACATCCAGTACTGTAATTTGTGAAGTAAAGTGTATTCTCTTTTTAATTTTTTTGTATCTTTTAGTTATGACTTTTCCAAAAAGCAATTATTTGTGTAAACTTAGTGTCATATTTGGAGTACGGATGCTAATTAATGTGACTCCCCACAGACAGCAGGCACCCTCAGGCGATGGTGGATGCTGTACAGGTAAGTCTGCTCTCTCCAAGCCTTTTCTAATTTTATTCTATTTATTTGACATGTATATTATTTGGTAATTCTCAAATGTTAATTAAGTTATGTGCCCCCCCCCCACTGAGTTCTTATATACAGTTGTGTATGTTTTATTATCAAAAGCAAACAAACAAAAACCAAATAAAATTTTAAAAAGCATTTATTCTTTTAGTGCGCTGCCACAGTGTTAAAACATAATTCGGCGTGGTGTACAGCATGATCATGTGTATATTTTGGATTTTAATTTTATTGATTTTGTATTAAAAGTTTGTGTTAACTATTAGTAATTGATTTGATTTATTATTTAATAAGCATTGGCGAGAAGCTGTTTGTATGAAACCCTGTTCTTTTTTTTTTTCATTGTTTTTGTCAAAGTAAGTTTTTTTTTATTTTTTGTTATATTAAAATAGCAAAATCTATACTAATAAAAGGCAAAGCCCTCACTGACTCACTCACTCATCACTAATTCTCCAACTTCCCGTGGAGGTGGAAGGCTGAAATTTGGCAGGCTTATTCCTTACAGCTTACTTACAAAAGTTATGCAGGTTTCATTTCGAAATTCTACACGTAACGGTCATAACGGTCGATAACGGTCAACAACGTCCGCCATGTTGAACTTTCTTATTTATGGCCCCATCTTCACGAAATTTGGTAGGCGGCTTCCCTGCGCTAACCGAAACCGATGTACGTACTTATTTCGGTGGTATGATGCCACTGTCGTCCGCCATATTGAACTTTTCAACAGTCTTTGTTACTTATGAGCCCATCTTCAAGAAATTTGGTACACGGGTTCCCAACGCTAACTGAATCCTACTTGCACACATATATACGTCCATAGCCTGCAGCTCGGTCACCATGTGAGGCGGCGTTGGGTCCCCCATCCCAACGCCTCCCACGTTGTTGGCTGCCTGCCTATATAAGGCCGTTCGTCGCTCCAGTCTCTACATTCCCTTCCTTGCTTCGCCACTGGATTCACGACTCCCTACTGATAACTACAGCCTTTTTATTTAATCCACGGCTTCTCCGCTGTTTTATTGTTCGTTTATTACGATTATAGTTATTGTGTAGGTATTTTAGACTTACTTTACATTGCTCAGGTACCCCTTTCTTTTATCATTCCAACCGTACCCCCATTGCCATGTCTATCGAGGTGATCACCATCGATCAAAGAACTGTCACTTACTGAGTGGTTTCCATGCCCGGAGATGGCACCTACCTTTTCCATTCTCTTTGTTACATATTGCACAGCCATGTCAGTCTCACTCTTGATATCCGGAGGAACATTGTGTCTTATGTATTGAATGACTGGGACAGGTTCAAGGTGTGGACTGATGACAATACAGGAGATAATTATACTACACAGGAGCACTAGAAGAGTGAAATGCTTAAGCCCTTCACCTATGGTTCTGCATGTGAGTTGATGGCTGCCGCTGAAGTGTTCGGTTGTCGCTTTCAAGTGTACCGAAATGGCCAAATATTTTACACCTTTCGACAACCGCCAATGCCTCTTAAATATCTTAGATTCACAGGTGACGATTTCAGTAGTGGACACTTTGATGTTTATGAATGTTTCAACTCTCAAAAGCTGGATGTGATTTTATCGATGAAACCGGTTATGTGCTTACAACGCTCGACAGATGCCGAATGTCACTTCAACACAAGTCCTGCAAATACTGTCGTAATTGAAACAAACCATGAAACTCAAACTGATTATGACAGCAGCAATCCAAGCTGTGAGATTTGAGGCAAGATTACTGTTCACATGGCCAACTGTACATTGCATGCTTAAGAGTAAGCTCAGCACACAGCTTGGTCATATAACAACCGGAAGGCTGAACTCACAATATGGTATACAAAGAGATCCTTAACAAATAATTATTGGTATATTTTCCCTCAGTTTAAAAGGGTTTAATTTTCTTCTTAATAAAAATTTTAAGGCAGTACATCGCCGCTGCGAAGCCCGGGTATTTTGCTAGTATATTATAAAGCTGAACTATTATTTATTGTGTGAAGCTATGTATATTGTAAAGTGTTTTTTTTTTTCTTTTTTCTTATGAAATGTGTATAATATATTGTAAATAGTTCTATATGTGTTATATTACATTTTTCTTTAATATTAATGTCACTGTCTCTATGCTCACTGGTATGGATTAATTCACATGTGCATGTTAAATTTGGCACACAGGGGCTCAGCAGTTAGAATTGCTAGCCAAGCATTGGATTAGATAGCCAAAGACAACTGGAGGATTGTATAGTCAGCTTAAACACAGAAGAGTATTTCTGTCCTCTGTCAGTACAAAGTCTTATTTCCTTGTTGGGAGAATGAGAACTGGCATGTAAGCACTATGATATTACTGTATTTTGTGGAGGAGGAGTTCAGCCCTTTCCTGCCCTTGTTTGGAGACAGAGAGTACCAGCAAGTTGAAGAAGAACAGTATAAAAGGCTTGGACAACAGCCAGACCCTTTGAGGCACGAGTCGGCAAAGTTCCGAAAAACCTCCCAGCGTGGGGACGAGAAATGGCAGACTGTGTTGATCAAGATTCCCACCTGGATAAAGTCTATCACATGCGTCCTGTCTGTAACCGTGTTAACCGTCAGTAAATGTAAGCTAAAGTATATATTTTCTCATGTGATTCTTGTACCGCCGTAATCACGATGGGAGGGATATTGCCTTTTCTGTTATATTACTATATTGTTTAGTTACTTAATATGCCGCAATTTCAAAAGAACACATTTCCTGAGAGCTAATGCCTCTTCAGGAAACAATATGTAATACGTATGTTATGAAAACAGAGCTAGGCGCATGGTGGAGGCTGTAGGGGCTTTTGTGAGAAGCCATTTGTATGACGCCCTGTTCTTTATTTTGTTTCTGGAAAAGCAAAAAAGATATAAACTGCTATGTCTCCTCCATGTTGATTTGTTTTTGACACAACACTAAGTAGGATGGATTTGTGTCAGTTGCATGTGCTTACTGTCCAGGCAGGAGTGAACCTCACTCTTTAGTCAGGACAGTTCAGTTGTACTTCTCTCCGGTGGGAATTCTGGTGCTTCTCTGAAGTGTACTGCTCTGACAGGTTTGTTTGTGACATTCCAAACAGCAATATGGCTTCTCTTTGAGATTAATTTCTCAACAATAGTTTATTTTGGTTACTTTTCAGGACAGGACTGAACGTCACTCTTGAGTCCTGAAGGGTTCTTGTTTTTCTGGACTAATTTTTGAACTGCTACTGTTTTTATTCTGTTGTGAACTCTCGTGTGTCTCTGAAGACTGGCCATCTCTGAAAACTGTTTGCCACATTCATTACAGCAATATGTCTTCTCTCCTGTATGAACACTCATGTGTTGCTGAAGATTGCCTATATGTGAAAACTGTTTACCACATTCATTACAGCAATATGGCTTCTCTCCCGTGTGAACTCTCATGTGTTGCTGAAGATTGCCTATATGTGAAAACTGTTTACCACATTCATTACAGCAATATGGCTTCTCTCCCGTGTGAACTCTCATGTGTTTCTGAAGATTGCTTATATGTGAAAACCGTTTACCACATTCATTACAGCAATATGGCTTCTCTCCACTGTGAACTCTAGTGTGTATCTGTAGATTGCCTTTTTGTGAAAACGGTTTACCACATTCATTACAGCAATAGGGCTTCTCTCCGGTGTGAACTCTCGTGTGCATCTGAAGACTGCCTTTTTGTGAAAACTGTTTGCCACATTCATTACAGCAATACGGCTTCTCCCTAGAGTGAACTCTCGTGTGTTTCTGTAGACTGCTCATCTCTGAAAACTGTTTGCCACATTCATTACAGCAATATGGCTTCTCTCCAGTGTGAACTCTTATGTGTCTCTGAAGGCTGACTATCTGTAAAAACTGTTTACCGCAATCATTACAGCAATGTGTCTTCTTCCCAGTGTGAACTCTCGTGTGTTTCTGGAGACTGCTCATCTCTGAAAACTGCTTGCCACATTCATTACAGCAATATGTCTTCTCTCCTGTATGAACACTCATGTGTTGCTGAAGATTGCCTATACGTGAAAACTGTTTACCACATTCATTACAGCAATATGGCTTATCTCCAGTGTGAACTCTAGTGTGTATCTGTAGATTGCCTTTTTGTGAAAACTGTTTACCACATTCATTACAGCAGTATGGCTTCTCTCCAGTGTGAACTCTAGTGTGTATCTGTAGACTGCCTTTTCGTGAAAACTGTTTGCCACATTCATTACAGCAATACGTCTTCTCTCCGGTGTGAACTCTGTGTTTCTGAAGAGCACTCTTTTTAGGGAATTCTCTGCCATATTTCACACAGCACTGATCTTTCTTTCCTGTGTAAAATTTAAAACAAAAAGGAAAAAAAAATGTGCTTATTTTCAATTCGCTGCCTTATTACCAACATTAAATTACATTAAATACATGATGGTTGAAATTAGGAACAACCTTTGATCAGCATAAACAATTATAAAACTTTTGTTGTACTTGGAAAACACACTTAATTTGTTAATTTTACATTCTCTATTACAACTTCTCACCAGGGCCACATGCACAAAACTTCCTTATGCTCGGCCACATATATGAAAGCTTTTTCTTATACAAAAGTTAGGATTTATAAAACTAGAACTTGGCATTTAAATTGGCTCAAAGTTCCCTCAACTTTTGAGCATTTGTAAGTCCCATGCAGACTTTATTTGTGTCGGCATTTTAGCAACTCCAGATGGAAAAACGAAAAACTAAATAGAAAATCTAATTTCATTGCACATTTCACATTCTGATGTTTGACAGGCTACACAAGAAGTGAGTTGTGATGTATCACAATTATATTTTGGCTCATGATGATGATGTAAGTGGATTTAGACTCCCTACTGTCATCCTCTTTGAAGTGTGTGTTGAACTGCAGCCTTCATTACAGAGACCACCATACAGAAATCACACAATCCCTTTTCTCTTACAGGTCTTAACAGCTATGGGTTATTCGGTGTTGGTGGCTTTTCAGTGTGAACTGCCTGACTGGTGAGGAATCTCTCGGTCACCCTGAGGCACGTAATGCCATCTGTATGGGATGGTATACTTAAGACGGTAGAGAGTGTCACAAACGCGACACAGAGTCATAGAAAGATTTGGGGCAGCCACCCGTATAATTGAGGGAATAGGGAAAAGACACAGGCTTTTAAAGGGGAAAACAGGACGTGACATCACAGGGGCTGGAGCTGGCAAGGTCTCCTTCCATAGGCTCAGTTCCGGAAGTGATGTCAAGAGAGCCAGTTGGAATCTCCCGCAAATGGTCTACAGGAAAGGGAGAAAAAGAGTCAGTGCACTCTGCCTCATCCCGGAATGCCTCGGAACTGCCCTTACTCAAGCCTTTTAGCTGCCTCCCATGCGCACGTGTGTGACAAGAGATACATGCAATATCGTTACCATCAGGCTGTGCAAGTCATGATCAAAATTAAATCTGCAGAAACATCTTTGGTCTTCAGCAGTGGTGGTCTTACTTGGCCTACAACTCCCTTCATGATAACTGAGCTCACCAGTGTGTTCTTTCTTGTTATTGATATCCCAGACACTTTGAATTAGGTAATCTTAAGGTTTTCCGATGTCTCTAATGATTTCATTATTATTTTCCAGCTTCTTTGACTTTCATTGGCACAGCTCTTGCCCTCATGTTGATCAATGGCAACTACAGAGACCAAAGGTAGTCTGTAGGTAGGAGTAAGCGGAGGTGTCTTAGGCTTGCAAGACTAAAGCAATGAAACACACCTGAGGAATCACAAACACCTCTGGCACCAATTGTCCCAAACATTACGGTGCCCTGAAATGGGAGGACAATTCAGAAAAAGTGCTGTCATTTGTACAAGGTGTGACTGAAATGTTTGCAAATCCCCTTAAATGAAAATCAGTAGTTTGTACTTTACATCAGAATTATTTAATTTGTAATTTTAAATGGTGGATTAAAGGAACAAATGCAAGAAGAATGTTTCTTTGTCTCCGCCATTATGGAGGGTACTATATAAAACAGAATGCCACGCCAAGTATGAAAAGTACACCTTTAATAATTAGAATGTGTCCTGACATTTATCCACACTTGAACTAAAACCACCTGACACCAAAACAAACAACAAAATGTCTTCTTTCATTCACCAAAGCAAAAGAGAGCAATGGATGAGTGAGCCTCAGTGCATAGGCCTACAGAAGCTGCAGTGGAAAAATAGAAGATGAGAAAACCAAGGAAGAGCACAGCTGTTGGTGTTTCAGCTCTACAGGGGAGTGACTGGTGATACCAGGACTGGTATCCTTTATGAAAGGCTGGTGACATTTATACTCACCATTATAATGTTAAAGGGCATCTACTATCAGGACTTACTTATGTTGACTAAGCTAAAATTTGGCAGGTTTTACTGTTAATTTGATCCAATGTGTGTGGTCATGTATGTAATTATTATCTCTGTTATGGCTGAAAACATCAAGCAGTCCAAGCCTGCACTCAATGAAGAGCGCTATAAAGAAGAAATACAACTGAATTAAACAGTCGTGTTATACAAATTAATTAATCAATCTTGAATTAAAAGTTCCCAGTATTTGCTGTTTATTGTGAAATCAGCTTGTAGTTGGTTGACTGGTCCACCAATTTCATGACATGGAATATGTTAAGCTGAGGACACACGTAGAGTGCACACGAGTGGAAACTGATGAAGAAAATAACTGCTGTTTGAAAATATCTTAAATTATTTGAAATGAGATAGGAATGTTATCTGTAAAGTTTAAAATTAAAAAGTTAGTTGTGGTGTACTTAAAGCAAAGACATTTGTTGTAATTAATCTGATGAGAAACGTTTAGGTACAACACTCGGCTAAGCGCGTCGACTTTCAGCAATGCAGTGAAAGCAAGAAAACCTCTAAGGAAACAAATGTGTCTTAGCTGTCAATAATGGCACTGTTTGAAAAGAGTATCCCTCAAAAATAATTGCAATTTATCATTTTAGATTCACCACCATTTTCTATACTAGAAATTTAAGGGTTCCGTTATTTAATTCTTCACTTGGGTGCACGATATACTCTGCCAAACAGATGATCCTTTTCAGACGTAGCATTATCAGGATAAACACTTTCATGACATTTCATATACAATGACATGCAAATGTGTGGGGACACCCCTGATGAAAATATCTGTTACTGTGAATTGTTACGTCAATATTCATTGCCATAAAGTTAAAGATAAAACATTCTTTTCTGCATTTTAAACAAGATTTGTGTCTTATTTTTGATTTGTAGCATGAAAAAAGGAGTACTCCAGAAATATTTGTTCACCCCAAGAGATCGGAGGTCTCAGATATATCTCCCCCCGGGCGCGGCCCAGGACGTCAGACCCTAGTTAGCTCCTTAGGGATTTGGCTTGTTCACAGTCATCATTAGGAATGGCCAGGTGAGGCAAAATTCAAAGCTGTATAAATTCTCAGACTCCTCAAGCTTTGTCCCAGCAATCAGCAGCCAAGGGCTCCTCTAAGCAGCTGTCTAACACTCTGAGGAATAAAATAATTTATAGTCACAAAGCAGGAAACAGACTATAGAAGACAAAGAGTTTTCAAGTAACCACCTCCTCAGTTGGTAATGTTATTAAGAAATGGCAGTTAACAGCAATGGTGGAAATCAAGTTGAGGTCAGGAAGACCAAGACAACTGTCCAAGAAAACTGCTCATAGCATTGCTAGAATGGCAAATCTAAACCCCTTTTGCAGTCAGACTCTGGAGTGGTGATGCACTGTTCCACTGTGCAGCAAAACCACCAGAAATATGACCTCCAAGAAAGAGCCATCAAAAGAAAAAATTTCCTGTGTCCTCACCACAAAATTCAAAGGTTGCAGATGAACATCTAAACAAGCCTGATGCATTTTGGAACCAAGCCATGTGAACTGATGAAGTCAAAAAATAACTTTGTGGCCAAATGTGCAAAGGTGTGTTTGGAGGAAAAAGGGCACAGAATTCTATGACACAAAAACGTCTCTGACTGTTAAGGATGGAGAAGATCAATCACTAATCACGTTTCAGGCTTGTGTTGAAGCCAGGAGCACTGGGAACTGTTCACTGGTAGAGGGAAGAATGGATTCAATTAAATATTAGAAAATTCTGAAGCAAACATCACACCACCTTTAAAAGCTAAAAATGAAAAAAAAGAGTATGGCTTCTACAAAAAGGATAATGATCAGAACTGCACCCCAGAATTCACAATGGACTCCTCAAGAGCTCCAAGCTTAAGGTTTTGTCATGGTTCTCTCAGTTCATTGATCTGAACATTAATGACAAACTGTGGTGTGACAGACTGCCTGGGCCCATTTCCAGCAGTGATGCCTTCAGCACAGAAAGACAGGGGGAGAGGGCTTATTCTGGATACTGTCTCCCCCTGACCGATAGAGGGCAGCCTCCTTGGCTTGCAACAGGGCCACAGGTTTGGAGCATGGCAGCTCAACCTTGCTGTGGCCCATTGTAACCCCCAGGAGGTGCCTGGATGTTTACTGGGCCCTGTTTAGCAGTACTTCCGCCACACCAAGAGGTGCTGCAGGAAGAAGGTCATTGGACGCCTGGGGCCTCATGTAAAAAAAATGTTGCATGCTCCCATTTCCACGCTCACATCGTTTTGTATAAAAATTAAACTTGGTGTAAAGCCACACACATTTTCACGCCAGCTAAATCCTTGGCGTACGTAAGTTCCCTGCTTGGTTTTGCAAACTGGCGGCACCCAACGTCAATGTTGTTGTGCTTTTGTTCCAGTGTGGTTTCCCTTTCTTTTTTAGATCCACATCCCTGACGCGGCTTTATCAAATACACAGAAATTAACAACATATTGTTAATTAATTTAAGGCATC
This sequence comes from Polypterus bichir lapradei, assembly GCA_026402145.1. Classification (NCBI taxonomy): domain Eukaryota; kingdom Metazoa; phylum Chordata; class Cladistia; order Polypteriformes; family Polypteridae; genus Polypterus; species Polypterus bichir. The sequence continues at coordinate 196,499,328 of JANRMT010062791.1, forward strand.
TGATTGTAATTAACCCGTAACAATATAATGGTTCACGGAATGGCCAAACTATTCCAAATACCATAGTAGCCTTAGCGTTGTTACTCTCAAGTATTCATCCCACTGCATCTGAGTGTGGAATCACAGCTATACAGCAACTGATCGGAAAGAGAATTATCAGGATACAGCATCAAGCACATGCAGTCTATTTGAACTGCTCTTATATGGCAAACGCTTCAGAGCCTTTCCTGTAGGGACATTGCAGTTCAAAAACAGTTTCATCCCAAGAACTCTAAACTCACTCAATCAGTTCCAAGTGCTTCTTGTAGAACTGTTTGTACTTATAAGTACAATTACCTCACTGTAAACTTGGAAAATAGATATAATATTGCACAACTTGAGCCACTTTATAAAGCGCGTATGTGCATATGATGACAATATCATTTCTAAGATGAAATGCATCAAAATATGTTTATTACATTATACAACTATGAAGAGGATGAAGAATGGAAAAGGCGTTGGTCCAGATGACATACCTGTGGAAGCATGGAGGTGTTTAGGAGAGACGGCAGTGGAGTTTTTAACCAGTTTGTTTAATGGAATCCTAGAAAATGAGGATGCCTGAGGAGTGGAGAAGAAGTGTACTGGTGCAGATATTTAAGGATCATGGGGATGTGCAGGACTGTAGTAACTACAGGGGGATAAAATTGATGAGCCACAGCGTGACGTTATGGGAAAGAGCAGTGGAAGCTATGTTAAGAAGTGAGGTGATGATTAGTGAACAGCAGGATGGTTTCATGCCAAGAAAGAGCACCACAGATGCGATGTTTGCTCTGAGTGTGTTGATGGAGAAGTTTACAGAAGGCCAGAAGGAGTTGCATTGTGTCTTTGTGGATCTGGAGAAAGCATATGCCAGGGTGCCTCGAGAGGAGCTGTGGTATTGTATGACTAAGTCAGGAGTGGCAGAGAAGTACGTAACAGTTGTACAGGAAATGTACGAGGGAAGCGTGACAGTGGTGAGGTCTGAGGTAGGAGTGACAAATGCATTCAAAATGGAGGTGGGATTACATAAGGGATCGTCTCTGAGCTCTCTCATTTGCAGAGATGGACAATGGTGATGGTGATGGACAGGTTGACAGAAGAGTTTAGACAGGAGTCCCTGTGGACTATGATGTTTGCTGATGACACTGTAATCTGTAGCGATAGTAGAGAGCAGGTTCAGGAGATCATGTAGAGTTGGAGATATGCTCTGGAGAGGAGAGGAATGAAGGTCAGTAGGAACAAGACAGAATACATGTATGTGAATGACAGGGAGGTCAGTGTAATGGAGAGGATGCAGGGAGTAGTGCTGGCGAAGGTGGAGGAGTTTAAATACTTGGGATCAACAGTACAGAGTAATGGGGTTTGTGGAAGAGAGGTGAGAAAGAGAGTTAAGGTAGGGTGGAGTGGTTGGACAGAGAAGAGTGTCAAGAGTGACTTGTGTCAGAAGGGTATCAGCAGGAGTGAAAGGGAAGGTCTACAGGACGGTAGTGAGACCAGCTATGTTATATGGGTTGGAGACAGTGGCACTGACCAGAAAGCAGGAGACAGAGCTGGAGGTGGCAGAGTTAAAGATGCTAAGATTTATATTGGGTGTGATGAGGATGGACAGGATTAGAAATGAGGGCATAAGAGGATCAGCTCAAGTTGGACGGTTGGGAGACAAAGTCAGACAGGCGAGATTGCGCTGGTTTGGACATGTACAGAGGAGAGATGCGGGGTATAATGGGAGAAGGATGTTAAGGATAGAGCTAAGGAAGGTTTATGGATGTGTTGAGAGAGGACATGCAGGTGATGGGTGTAACAGATACAGAAGACAGAAAGATATGGAAGAAGATGATCCACTGTGGAGACCCCTAACGGGAGCAGCCAAAAGAAGAAGACATTATACAGATAAAATTTTAACATCATTTAAATAATCTAGATTGTTAATAATTTAATATGCGAGGACACGGTATTGCAGCACTAGCGATGTTCCTGCCTTGCGCTGTATTCTTGCTGGGATTGGCGTGACCCTGGATGGACAGATGGATAGAATAATTAAACATGTACTGCAAAGATATTTCAATGTTCCTTAAAAGTGCTGCCATCCAGGACTTCATAACCGTCTGGGCGCCCCCTGGCAGTGGCCACGTCCTCCGGTAGGGATGAGTGTCCCAGCTCTGGTCCAGTGGCCCATAAGCAGACCCGGGCAGCTGCCCCCTCGTGGCCCAGGGGAGGTATCGTCCCTCTCGGGGACCGTCCAGGCATCCTGGCTGGGTAGGGTCCCCAGCCATCTGGGACAATATATAACAATAAAATGTGTGGCACCCATGCCCGGGTGTAATATCCAATGAACAAAGGCAACAAGACGGACAAAACAAAACAGATGTAAGGCCTAACATATCTAGTGAACAGAGAGTCCAAAAAACACAAAGACTTAACATTTCACCATCGTGCACAATTTACTAAATAAACACTTCACCTTGCTAGTATTTTAAAATAAGAGACTAGAAGAAATTATAAAAGAGACAAACTAATTTATGGCAATTTTTTTCTACAAAACTATGACAAATACTGTCTTGCTCATCACAAATAAACACAAATTAAACAACAATCAAAATACTGGTCACCAATGTCACAATTACACTTTATAGTTCTGGTCAGCAGCACAAATCTCCAGACATCATACTAGAGTCACTGAGACACACAGACCATCTGCCACACCAGGCCTAGGAGGGGGAGCTGCACAGACCACACATCAAGTGTTTATGTCACATCACCGGATACTCCATGACTGTGTAGGTTAAAGTAGGATTTTTAGTGACCCTCAAGACCTGTTAAGACAGAAGATTTAATAAGAATGCAGAAAGTCAGCTGCACCCCCTCACCCTGTAATCCTGAATGAATGGCTGAAGCGCAGCTCATACCAGTTATCAGCTCAGTACTTCATCTAAACACAAAGGTGCAAATCAGAGTTGAGGCTGCAGCTTTTCAAAGTGTTCTTCAACCAAATCAACACCTCAATTGACTTTCATCTTAGGCTTGTAACCGAGAAATGAACCTGCCTGTTTATGATGGAAAAAATAACGAGCCTATAAGCAGGCCCTGGATCTGCAACTAGAAGGGGCTTTAATTCAATCACCAGGGGCTACACCCTCCTTTTGTCCTCCTGTTCTTGTTGAACTCTTTTTAAATTATCAGCCAAGTAGAGCTCGACTGCTTTAATTACCTTCATGATTTTACAGTAAATACTTCAATCTTGCCTCCTCTTAATCTCAATTTGCTTAAACTGAAAAGTATGAACTGTTTTAAACTTTTCTGATAACTGTGGTATAACGGGTCCACAGCTCACGTCAAAAAGGCCACTTTTTAAAATAAAAATTCGGCGCACTCGCAGCTTACAAAGGGGACATGGTATGTGTGGCCGGAGCGGTTCCCGCATGATTCGTGATGCAGACGGTCCTCACTTAAGTGCACAGGTGAAGAGTCGTCTGTATTCGTAATTGATGCCGGGAGCTGCAAATTGCCATATCTGATCCACGTCTCCTTGATAAATAGAAGCGTGAGATGGCTAGAAAGAGAAGGAAAAAAAAAAAAAAAGGAAAGAAAAAAAACAGATAGAGGTTGAGAAGGAGAGAAGGCAGGAAGTAGGGTGGAGAAAGCCGGTGCATGAACGAGCGAAGGTGCTCGTAGTAGAGAACACCTGCAGCTGAGCAGTAAGCCTGGGAGTTTGGCCGGAACCCCGGAAGCAGGCGGTAGTGGTCGCTCCCGCTGAGCATTATTGAGCTGGAGTGACCGGAAGGAGGATGGCTCGCCACATAAGGCCGGTAAGGCAGTGGGAGTCGGGACGTGGGATGTAAAAGCCCCAGCGTAAACGCCCAAGTCACAGTCAGGTGAAGCCCACCGGATCCAGCGATCAGCGATGTGAAAGCCCCAGCGTGAGCGCCCTGGTCGCTGGGGAGCCCGAGTCACGGTCAGGTGAATCCCACTGGAGCCAGGGATCGGCGAGGCGAACAGACCAGCAAGAAAAGACAGAAAGAAGGTCAGCTGAAAGTAGGGTGGCTCCCCTGGTGCACAGCCTAGACTGGAGAAGCAGGGGAGTCACCAGTAGAAAGGTATTGTTTTAACCTCATTTTTAAAGGATTTATGTATTGTTTTTAACCTCCACAATTCACAGCGTTTTATGGGATTATTTATTTGAAGATTTTTGAGAGACGCTGCACTTATTTATTTGAACACTGTTTTGATTTTGATTGTTGTTTTAATAAAGCACTTTGCACTTTTTGCACCATCCCCTTGCTACATTGTTGTGCCTCACTCTCCAGCTCATCGATGACATTACCGATGGTGTCGGGTTCAAGAGCTCCAAAAATGCAGATGGGAGTATGGAGCAGAACCCGCATCAGCACAATAACTCATACCTCGACATCCCTAGAATTAGCCTAGTCACTCTTCACTGGACTTGTCTACCTCTGCTAGGTCTGTTTTGTAGCCTGGAGACTAAAACTGCACACAGTACTCCAGATGAGGCCTGTGGTGTTTTATAAAGCCTCTGCATAACCTCCTGTGACTTGTACTCCACACATCAGGGCGATAAATAACCTGACATTCTCTTAGCCTTCTTAATGACTTCTGAACTCTCTAGGAGTCGGTGGTGATGACTTCACTACAACTCAGAAATCCTTCTCATAAGACCTTCTATTGTGTATACAACCATACATTTTTACTTACTACATGTAATACTTTGCATTTACTTAAATTTAATTTCATCTTCAACAAATCTGCCCAAGCCTGTGTACTGTCCAAATCCCTCTATTGTGATGATTCAACAGATTCTCGATTATCTGCCAAATACACCTACCTTGGCATCATCTGAAAACTTAACCACCTTGTTATTTTTATTCCTATCCAAATCATTTATATCATTATACTACTCGATATCCAGAGGCTGTTCCCTTGCACTCAGCCATGTCTTAAGCTATCTAAATTGTAGAGGTCTTTGCACATGTAGGCATCCCTAAAGAAGTCCTTGCAGACCAAGAGACGCCTTCACGTCAGAAAACATTTAGGGAAATGGCCAAGTTACTGAAAATAAAGCATTTAAAGTCTGCGGTGTATCATCCACAAACTGATGGTCTAGTAGAGAGATTTAATCAGACTCTCACACAAATGCTCCGCAAGGTGGTCAGAGGGTCAGGGTTCTCTCCTTTTGAATTGTTATAAGGACGACACCCTCGGGGGGAATCTATATATATATAATTCACTAAGGCAAGACACCCATGGAAAACACACCGGAAGGGGCGTGGATTCACTAAGCCGCCAACAAGACAGACACCTATGGCGCATGCAGGGGGGAGCCACGCCCACCAACTCCAAGACCATTGGATACGACAACTCGCAGAGCCACGCCCACAATTCGGACGCGACGACACAAAAAGAACAGCGTCATTTATATTCGTCTGTCGTGGAGGCCTTATGTACTTCCGAGTCACCTTGACTGTTCATAGAGGCATGTTTCTCGCGGAGGTGAGTCGCCATATGCAGCATGTGAAACGGTTTGCGAGGGGTATCCCATGGAATCCTTAAAACAATACTTTACAACTGAGGTTAAAACACAATGAAGTAAGCAGTCTTTAAAAACCGACTTTTCGGTTACGACGCATGACCTCGTGCACCATAAACTGTTTTACACGCTACATACAGCAATTCGCATCCGCGACAAACATGAGCCTTCTACACTCATGGACAATTATATGTTGCTCTCTCCAGAGTTCCCTCTTTTCATTCACTTTCTGTTGTATCCTCAAACCCTCCCTTTTTAGACAACTGTGTCTTTCCAGAAGTGTTCAACCATTAATAAATAATTATGCGGCGTTTGTTATGCCGCGGGTTCACTATTGTGTTGTATTTTATTCTCTCCAGAGTTCCATTTTTTCAATCACTTATTGTTGTATTCTCACACCAACCCGTTTTAGACAACCGTGTCTTTCCATAAGTGTTTAGCATTCAATAAATAATTATGCATGAGAATGAGTGTGTGTCTAGGCATGGGTAAGCCGTTGAACCCCATTCGGGCTGCAAACCGTGGAATTCCCACTAAGTGCGACTCATACGCTCCCACTGTTTTCGTCCCTACCCTTTGTACACACCCCCCTCCCACACGTTGACTGTTAATAGAGGCATGTTTCTCACGGAGGTGAATCACCATATGCAGCGTTTAAAACCGTGTGCGAGGGGTATCC
>JANRMT010062791.1:196511367-196525917 GCA_026402145.1 Polypterus bichir lapradei
CTGTCCCCCGGATCAGGGCGTTTTCTATTAAATACCAAAAAACTCAAATTCTCATTACTGCACTCTCATTTATACACACACATTCATATAAGCTGTACAGTCTCCACACATTCCATTTAAGTCTGTCTGCCCATCCTTTATTCCTACCTGTTCGTTTTAGAAAGGCCAAATGCTGCTTGTCTCCGTTGGAGGGGCAGATGCCCTCTGAAACTTTACACAAATTAGTTTAGCGAAAGTACCGCTTACCTTATAGGTGGCCACCGACTGTGCCCGTTTCGTAGAGCATTGCCCCTGCCTCTGGATTCACGCAGCTGACCTGTTATTTCCTCACGGAGGGGTCACCAATATGTCGTGGCTAAAAATTCATCATCAGAATGCATTTTACCTAAAAATAAAGGCTATTAGGACTCGAGATAGACAGACAGAGTTTTATTGCAATAAATCAACCACACGGACTCAACCCAATTCGGCCGAATGAGACTGAGCACTGATCATTACAACAATTGAAGTTTTTATAACAATTTCTTATCATTTTTACCTCGTTCGATTAGCTCATTCTGCACCTGGTTTTACTGTCCATTATTCCTCTTGGTGTCTGTTCGGCTTATTTTGATTGGTCTAAGACTGGGTGGATGGCTTCCTTTTTCCATCTTTGGGCTTTTATGATGTAATTTCCTATCTTTTCTGACCTCGCTCGAATAAGCTCCCTCATCCACCTTCTCTGACTCCCTTCTACTCCTGTCAGACCGAACCTTGAGTTTCCATGGGAATCCTTATCATCTCCTTACTTTTCCTATCACTGGCCCCCTTATGGAATTTGTAATCTTTCTATGCTATTCCCATTTTCTCTAACTGGCCAAGGCTTCAATTCCATATATGGGTTTCCTCTCTTAAGCCTTCCAAACTTTTTACAATAGTGACCTGAAGCTTAAGCTTTAATTAAAAAGAAGTATAGTATGTGCTTTCATTTGATCATTGCTTGGCATGCTTGATTTGTCTTAATTTCTACACTAAAGTTAATTGCTAATATATTCTTATAATATTTTTGCTAATGCCTGAATTTACTAAGATTTTTCTCTTCATGCATTATGTCAGCGTGACCCTGCTTACAGCAAAAGCCTTTCTGCTGATTCATCAGCCCAGCTGCCCCTTGCTAGGAGCCTTTTAGAGGCATCTTCTCTTTTTTATCTCTTCCTAGCCTTGAATCACAGGTGTTCTCAAACTCTTATCCTGTCCAAAGCTAGTCTTGGTGTATCAATTAGCTGTTCTTTTCTTACTTTGGAAATTTTAATGTAAGCCTAAAAAAATAATGCAATATAACTGATTTTTTAGTTAACTATTTGCTAGACCTATCTTATTTGCTTAATCATTCTAATTTATGCATAATCTTAATATTTTAGAAGCTTTTAACTACTTGTTATGGCTCTATATGTTAATTTGCTATCCTCTCATGCTAATAAAAAATTTTCCTTCTACAATGGCCGGCCAGCTCTGGGAAGAGTCCTGGTGGTTTCGAACTTCTTCCACTTATGGATGATGGAGGCCACTTTGCTCATTGGGACCTTCAAAGCAGCAAAAAATTTTCTGTAACCTTCATCAGATTTGTGCCTCGAGACAATCCTGTCTCGGAGGTCTACAGACAATTCCTTTGACCTAATGCTTGGTTTGTGCTCTGACATGAACTGTCAACTGTGGGACCTTCTATAGACAGGTGTGTGCCTTTCCAAATCCTGTCCAATCAACTGAATTTACCACAGGTGGACTCCATGCAATTCAGCTGCAGAAACATCTCAAGGATGATCAGGGGAAACAGGATGCACCTGAGCTCAATGTGGAGCTTCATGGCAAAGGCTGTGAATACTTATGTACGTGTGCTTTCTCAATTTTTTTATTTTTAATAAATTTGCAAAAATCTCAAGTGAACTTTTTTCACGTTTTCATTATGGGGTGTTGTGTGTAGAATTCTGAGGAAAAAATGAATTTAATCCATTTTGGAATAAGGCTGTAACATAACAAAATGTGGAAAAAGTGATGCGCTGTGAATACTTTCCGGATGCACTGTATTGTACATACTGTAAGTAAACCGTGTATGGTGGACTTAAGAGCGGTGTCTGTCTGTCTGTAGTCGGGCCGGCTTTCACAATATTTATAATCCTGCGACAAGACTATTTTGAAGAGATTTTTTCAAGTCGCGTGAGATGAGACTTTTGACATGAGATTTTTTTCTAGTCCCGCCCTCCTCTCACCCATATTCAGCCACACCCACGGTCCTCTCATTCGTGTGAATGCTTTTGACAGACACAGTTCCTGCACTCTCAGCTCTTAGACATTTTTATGTTTTCCTCACTTTAAGTTCCCAATTAAAGAAGACATATTATGTCCAAATCTTATTGAAGAATTTCATCATGAAGGGTTATCAACAGAAAAAATTAGAACACGGGCAATCCTAGCACTGAGAAACAATGATGTCAAACTAATTAATGTTGATCAGTTACACAGCAGATTGGTTAAATGCATGTCAATAGACTATGCTGAAACAGTTGGTGGTGATCGTGTGGAAGATGAAAACATAAAATTAGACAACAAGGAAGATCTTGATATGCCATTCATATTAAAATGTTAACAGGTTCCCATTAGAATAGCTTTTGCTAAGACAATTAACAAATTTCAGAGCCAAACATTTGAAAAAGTCGTTTTATAGATTGAAAAAAACAAAATTCAATCACCGGCAGTTTTACGTCATGTTCTCATAATGAAAGTCCAAACTGAATCAAAATTCAATGCAATATTGACGAAAATTGAATTTAAAAAATTCTTTTTACTGAAGTTTTACAGTAAAAGTGTAAGTTTAAAAAGTATTTGCATTTTATTTCAAAGTCAAACAGAACAAAATTGTATTACTCAACGAGTAACTGTAACGCAACGTGAAATTTAATTTACTTTCAAATTATTACATTTACTATTTTTAATATGGTTAATTACTTGCTGTAATGTAAAATAGTTCTATTATGCATATGTAACAATTCCCATGAAAATAAAAATTATTTTAAGTTGTACAAGCGCATCACCATACGTGAGTGGCAGAACCGCAAAATATAGATGTATAGTATATGACGTAGAACAGAAGAAAAATGAGCGATGCATGAAAACTTTGCAGGAGGTGAAGATGGGATATTTATGAGAAGAGAGTATTATAGTGAAAGAGGTGTCGTCATCCGTATTACTAAAGCTCTTCTTTGCAGCATTATGCATTCTACCAGTCAGCATTTGTACAATGAATAATTTATAGTTTTGTTTCTTGTCACTAAGTATTATCGGGCACAATCATTTAAAATGTATTGATCATCCACATCACATTCATTTCACCTGACAATTCTGTTCAGTTTTTGAACTCTGCTGATGCCATTTGTACTTTAAACAGAGCTCGATGAATAATGATTCGAAGCGCTCAGCAGACATGCGCACTGATTAATGAAATGTGGAATGAGGTTTGACACCCAGATCATACATGCGTACTGATTAATAAACCATGACATGAGCAGTTAAAAGTGGCTTTGTGAAGCCTCAACACACTCAGAGGCATTGTGCTCTATATTTGTGAGAGTCTATCTGACACTTAACTCTGTAGGTATATTTTGTAATTTGCATTGCCAATACACACTTCAGTTGATATAGTTCAGTGACGGATTGAAACGAGTTGCTGACAGTTCAATATTGTTCTTGTGGATTGCTGTGATTTCCTTTGTCTGATACATAGTGTCAAAGATATATTGTCATATGTCAACTTATATATGTATTGTGCAACCTTTTTATGCAATGCTCAGTACTCTTCAAAACCGTATGTCATATAGTATACATCTACTGTATATACTGTATATTATTTTTTCATCTTCATTAGAAGAATACAACAATTATAATCTTGTGTCAATTAAATCAATTTAACGTACATATGTCAAACAAAATATATTATCTTCAACTGCTGCGCTAAGAACAGTAGTAGTAGTTCAGTTGTGTGGAGCTCATTAAGTACCACGATTAGGTGGCTCAGTGGTATTACAATTGTCTTTCATTGAGGACATCAGGGGTTCACGACTTTGGTCCTCCTCTTGTGAAAAGTTTTTTTTTTCTCTCTCTCCTATTCTCCTATTTAACAAAAAATTTGAGTTATCCGGGGAAGGTTGGGCCACACCTAATTATGTTGTGAATTATATGCAAAGAGTTTCACTGTAAAATGTAATAAACTTTATATTTGAGTGTTTGGAGACCCTGGTGTGGTACTGAATTCTCCTAAATTGCAGAAGATGTAGCCGATTGCACTGATTCTGTTTTAAAGAAAGTTGTGATTAGTTAAGCAGAACTCGCTTTATCTCACATTGCTTTTTGAAAATCAACAATTCAAATCAGCTGCAGATCTGGGAATCACTGAATAGTAAAAACGTTTAATGAGGAGTGTCTTGCGCATATACTGGTGTAATGACCACGTCGGCTTTGGAGAAGCGTTTCTTAGCCTTTCTGATATAATTGACATGGGGTAGAGTAGATTCTGGATTGTTATCATATGTGCTGCCTTACGCAAAATAAGATTATCAATTTGTTACAGATTCTAGGTGGACAGGATTCCACACCAAGGAACAAGGTGCCCCATGTGAATCGTTCATGATCTCTCCTAAATGTATTTGTTAAGTTACAGACAAGTACTAAATAGTTGTTATTTAAAAAGTCTATTTTTTGAACTGGGCAGTGACCATACGCAAGCCCCAACTAGGATTTGAACTCGTGTAAGCATGATAAGTATCTCATATCCAAACTTTTTTTATCATTACTTTTTCAAAACAACTATTCATAAATGACAGTGATAAAAACACACTGCAGTCTTAATAATGCACATGACAGAGTACTATAGTGTAAGATAGTGGCACTAGTAGACTATCGTCACAGATGTACTTTACGAATATACACTCCATCTCTTACAGTCACTTTATTTTGACCGTCCACCTTTAGAAATGACTTCCACTTTTCTTTTTATGTATCCATAAGGCAATTGGCTAAAGTGGTACATGAATGACAAATAACAGTGATTAGTGATTTGTTAAATAAAATGGTGATTGACCGCAAAGTTTAAATGTTCGATTGGCTGATCAGTGCCTGATGTACGCAAATTTAATATATGATTAGCTGAAGTCTAAAATGATATTCACGCCCATTTTACTCCGGTCTGCAGCAATATCTACTTGGCACAATCAGCAGCCGATTTGGTCAGCGACTCACAGAGGGACCTTCTTTGGCTTAAAGAGAAAATACAGCTGTTGCAATGGGTGTGACGAGGGTGGATAGGATTAGGAATGAGTACAGTAGAGGGTCAGCTCAGGTTGGATGGTTGGGAGACAAAGTCAGAGAGGAGAGAGTGTGTTGGTTTGGACATGTGCAGAGGAGCGATGAGGGGTATATTGGGAGAAGGATGTTAAGGATAGAGCTGCCAGGAAAGAGAAAAAGAGGAAGGCCTAAATGAAGGTTTATGGATGTGGTGAGAGAGGACATGCAGGTGATGGGTGTTAAAGTACAAGATGCAGATGACAGAAAGATATGGATGAAGATGATCAGCTCTGGCAACCCCTAATGGGAGGAGCTGAAAGAAGAAGAAGAAGAAGAAAAAGCAGCTGTTCTTGCTGTATCTATAGATAGATACTTTATTAATCCCAAAGGGAAATTCACAAACTCCAGCAGCAAAACAATGTCTGAAGAAAATTTAAATGAACGTAACAATTCAAATTTGTGTCCGCCTAATTTTAATGGATTGATGTAGACTTAAGTGTGGGCTCTACTTGATTGAGTCAGTCAGATTAAAACAGATGTTTGACTGTTGTTGTTTACTCGAATGTCCAAATGAAATAGTCGCCTACATTTAACAGGTCACCTTAAAGATGGGATATGAACGTATTACAATTTTAAACGTTGAATAAACTGTCAGAGTTAAAACTTTACTTCTATAATACACAACCCTAAAATGTGTTTTATTACCTTCATTACTATTTATCCACGTTAACTTATTTATGTATTCCTAATATTCCATGTCCCCCCTTCAGTCTGCAGATCAGCCTCTGCTCTTTGTTTGCTGATGTGTGTTAAATATTCTGCGGTCTTCATGTCTGTTCTCATCACACCAACAGCTCTAGTGAGTTTCTTGCCTGTGGATCTCGTATTCAAGTTTGTTTTTTTAGCTGTATTATGATTACAGAATATTACAAATCACATATGGAAGAAGATGATCCGCTGTGGCAACCCCTAACGGGAGCAGCCGAAAGAAGAAGAAGACATACTTGACACTCTGACATTCATGTATCAGGGAATAGACAACATTAAGAAAGCTGACAATAAAATTGTGACTTTAAAGAATCCACTGTCTGTCTCCACATGTTACCAATGTTAAATGTAAGAAACACGGTTATCATAGAGCTAATAGTCACATTTCAATTATTATTTTCATAATGAAGTTTACTATGTTAAACAATCTGTGAAGAGCAAATATTATACCTTAAAAAGAGCAATAATTTTGCAGTTTTTGTGACTGTGCACCTGTTAGTCAGACTATTCAACTTTTTTGGACATTTATTACTTTTGGGATTTTAAATACCTCTTTAAGATTATCAAATATATGTTTATTACAATACATATTACTTATGTAACAGTTACATTTAGAGATTGAGACTTGACAGATGTTTGTTTGTAGTTCATATCTCATTGAGCCTCCATTTGACTCCATCAGGTCCTAGTGGTGTGCTGAACACATCAGCCTGTCTTTAGGGTCTCTGAGACTGGAGGAGGTCAGGAGTCCAACTGTACAGCAGGCACTGATGTGCTTCAGCATCACGACTGGTAACAAGTTAGAGATGGCAGATAGTTCAGCTGGACATCATCCTATATGACTACCCAAGCAAACAGCATATTAAGAGCCCACCGAGTGTGTCTACTCCAGTAGAACTGACCAGACGGCCCTGACATAACAACCTGTACAGCTGTAGACGACTCCACTTTACTGGTCAGTTTAGCACACACTGCACTGAGGCTGTCAAGTCTGAACCATTAAATCATTCAGTCAGCTGGGAATTTATTTTGGCAATGATATTTCTGGGAAGGCATTTTTTTTCTCGTTTGTCATAGGTTTATAGTGAAAAACTGGTTTATATCAATGTACTTTTCTATAGGATATATATATATATATATATATATATATATATATATATATATATATATATGTATATATTGTGGTGGATGGCCGGCTTCAAGTTCCGGCCCTCACCCCCAGGCCACCAGGAGGAGCTCTCCCGACAGCGTGGACGGGCCCCGAATTCCAGTAGGGCCTTATGGACTTTGTAGTCTTTACACACGGCCCTTCTGGATACCGTGGGGGCCACTGGGAGTTGCTGTAGGAGGGCCCGTGGACTCGTATGTGCCCTATACCCCGGAAGTGCGTCACAATCCCAGGACAGGAATAGACGGCGTGCTTCCGGGGTGAAGATATGGATTGTTTACCCTGACCCGGAAGGAATAAGGACTTGTGGACTGTTGGGCAGGAGCACCTCTAGGTCAGGGGATATAAAAGGACACAGAGAAAACCCAGACGCTGAGCTGAGCTGGGAGGTAGAGGGGCAAAGTGTCTGGGCGAGGAGGAGTGATAATTGTGTTGAATAGTTTATTTATGATATGAATAGTGTGTAGTAGAGGGTGCTTGGTGCACGTAAAAGACAATAAAAGAAGACTAATTATATCTTCACCTAGAGTCCAGTGTGATACCTGAGGGTTCAAGAGGTGGATCAGAGCCTCACTGTCACTATATATATATATATATATATATATATACAGTCACACAGCCAGCCTGCTCTCCTACACGGTGGACACACAAATAAATACATCAAACTGTCACATGAAGTGTTTGTCTGATGCTGGCTGTCTGGTGTTGGTCTGAACACTCCTGTTTCCTCAGTAAAGTGGACACATTGGAATGGAGTTCAGACTGAGAGGATTCCTCTGTGGTTCATTACACAAACTCCTGCTGGTGGAGATCTCGATAGTTTTTTAGAATAAATCAAGTACTTTCGACTATTACGAATACACCGATCTGGACACTGGCTGAAGTAACATGCAAGGCACAGGCATGTCATGCTAAGATAAAAAGAATAAATAGAGTGCTCTCCACTATTATTTGCACCCCTTGTTTAAATCTGTAAGAAGGGTTAGAAAAAAAAAATCCCAGTTTGCTGAAGAAATGTCATCTTGCACTGAAAAAATCAGACTTTTAATTGAAACAATTTCATTCAAAGAAAAACAAAGCCCTCATCAAGAAATAAATATGTTTAAGATTAACATTTTTATAAGGAGTGTCATTAATAGTGGAGGGCATGAATGCTACAATTAAAGGTATGCCACACATGAAGAAATAAATATATATATGAATTATCATCATCTTTAAAAGACTGAGAGCAGTAAAATCAAAGGGTCCCTCCTGGTCAGATAAAGAGCAGACTGAGAGAGGAGAAGAGATAAAGTACTGAACTCCTACACAATCTGAACACAAATGTAAAGCCACATAAAGCCTACAGTTCATATTCAAACACCATCAACGTGTCTACTCCACAGTCTACTGAACCAGCAGGGATGTCCTTGGAAAAGAAGGAAAGAAAATAAAAAGACACGTGAAAGTCAAACACTGCGAGTGAATTACGAGTTTAACAGATGGGTGTTTGCAGTTTACCTGATTTTTCATTAACATCCAATTTCCAGAAGATATTCTTGTAGCAAGTTGGCTGAAAGGAAAAAATCTAAATGTCACTGGTAATTAAATTGAAAGGCTCTGTGCACATCGCGACTGTCAGTCTGAGTCACATACAAGTTAGTGGCGCACTGCACATTACAGGAAAGTCTTTAACAGTTTAGAAATGGCAGGCATCATCTGCACAAAACTAACATGAAATGTTATTAACATTGAGGGTACAAAACACACGGCAGATTACTTGGGATTACAAATAAGACACATTACTACAAGAGCTCAAACATAAGGAACTAAACTGAAAAGAAAAGAAGGTAACCAGGTGGACCACTGCAGTCAGTCTGAACTTTATCAAAAGCCTGCTTTACCACAGAAGGACTAATCAAGCGTTTCCAAGATTCTTGTAAAAGTTTATTTTGTCTTCCATGCGCAGTCGAGGAGTTCTCGTGAAACTCGCCTTGTGGAATTTGAGGAGTTGCCGGTATCGCTGAGTGCCGATCCACTTCAAGCACTGAATATAAATCAATTACTACAGCGAAAATGATTATTAATACAAACGAAAAAGTTCACGGTACAAACATAGCCATGCTACAGGAAGTTATTAAAAAATACGAAGAATTTAAGAGTTTAATGGAGTTTCATCGCTTGGTACAACGGCTTGTTATTTAAGAGGAAACTCTACAAGGCGGAACCTTACAAGTGATGGAGATTTTTGTGGCGAAGGATATGCGCATGGACTTCATTTAGAAATAAAGGTAAAACCATACACGGTTTTCAATTTTATAAAAAATGAGATCAGACTAAGAAAAAAAACAATCCTATATTTAAAAACAACATTTTGACCTTAAATAAACTTGTTAAATAACTTATCCTTTTGTTGAACAGTCTGTATTATTATTGATTAAGACATTAGAATTAAAAGCTTTTAAAAACAACTTAATATTTCAATTAAGGTCAAAATTGAAAAACGTTTTTTTTTTTACACCACTCAATACTTTCCTTTGTATTGAATGAGTATGAATTGTGGAGGGTGAGGATCAAATGCGCTCTCTCCTGTCGCTCTAAATGTAAATGCTGATGAGATATGAAACGTAACCAGTAGTCAATGTGCACAATGGCTGCCAATCGAATAGTGAATAAGCTGCTCTTTTAGGTTCATATATTTGTAAATCTGACGGACTCTAAAGGACTCAGTGCCTCACCAGCCATGAACCTCACCGCACGTCACTGATCAGGAGGACAATCACGGAATGCGAATGACCAGGAGCAACGCTAAGTGTCCGGAAAAATGGGCTTTCGTTGAACACACCGAGCACGTCTATGATGCTCTCCGGCGACTGGCACCCCTAGGACTGCCCAGTCCTGTCTTTTTCTGAAGTTACTCAACTTGTTCATGTCACAAGTAGTGATGGGCCGCTCGATACTCAGGTTTCGACACTGTGTCGAGCTATCGAAGCACTGGAGATCGAAGCACCGCTTCGAGGCTTGCTTTAAATGCGCCCGTCACGTGATTTTGAGCACGCTAGCGTAATGACGTCATTGATATCTGAGCAGTCAGCAGTCGATTTGGTCAGTAACTAGTCTGCTGAAGTGCTTTGGCTCAAAGCGTAAAAGCGGTTGTCTGTGCTATATTGATAAAATACGCTAACCCGAATTCAAATCCTAGTTGGGGTTCGCATATGTTGAAATAAGGATTTTGTATTAAGCAGTTAAGTAGTACTTGTCTGAAACTTAACAAATATATTTTGGAGACATTATGAACGATTTACATGGAGCACCTTTTTCCTCGGTGTGGAATCGTGTCCACCAAGAATCTGTAACAAATCGATGAGCATATTTTGCGTAAGGTAGCACGTATTATAACAATTCAGAATCTATTGTACACCATGTCGATCATATCACAGAGGCTAAGAAATGCTTCACTAAAGCCGACGTGGTCATTACACCAGTATATGCGCAAGACACTCCTCATTAAACGTTTTTACTATTCAGTGATTCCCAGATCTGTTGCTGATTTGTATTATTGATTTCCAAAAAGCAATGTGAGTAAAAGCGTGTTCTGCATAACTAATCACAACTGTCTTTAAAACAGAATCAGCGCCATCAACAGTGTCTTCTGCAATTTTAGGAAAGCTTTGGGATTTCTGCGTTAATGAGACAAAAAAGTTGTAAAGAAACTTTGCGAATTCATCCAGAGGTGAACATAAAGATCACTCAAGTACTGAGAAGAAGGAGCAGCTGGATAAGCACATCTGGAGCCAAACTTTCAAAAAAGCATCTGACTTTGTCAGCAACATCCTTTACTTGTGAATTCATCTTATCAAAGGCTGCGCTGGGGGGTTAAATAAGTAATCTTCCGAAGTGCAGCACAACAGAGTAAATAATTGACGTAAATAGAATTACTCAAACACTAAGCTTTTGTCGTTTCTGTATTCTTAAACCATCTTCCAGTTACACAATCCCCCGCAGTCAATGTCACATTCAATGTTCCCTGCTCCTTAACCTGTCTTGTTACCCAAAGCATCAACACTCAGTTTCATTCAAGGCTTTACCGTCCTTCCTTTCATAGACATAAAATAAAACACATTTCCTCTACGTGTCCAATAATAATAGTAAACTTGCAGGAACGAGAAAAAGCACAAGATGGGAATATTTATGACAAGAGCTTGGGCATCAGGATGAGAATGTTCCTTGTCACCAATTACGTGAGCTCGTCTGCCATCCCTCGGTTACACTGGCACACGTTACACTCGGGGGCAAATGCAATGGAGAATACCGACAATGTACACCTTCAGAAGTGGAATAAATCGACTGTATAAGTAGAACATTTCCGATAAACGATGAATTTTGTTAATCATAAACAATGCAACATAACTATTATATGTGTTGTTACTTTTTATTAATACTCACCAAACGTTACTTATCTACATGGGAAATGAACATAGGTAATATGTTTATAATCATTCTCACTAAAATACACTGTCAAAATATATTAATGAGCAAACTGAGACACATTGGCCTTTAGGAAATATAAAAAAGCGTGTGCGCTGTCATTTAGGACACAATGCATTGTTAACGTGACGCACTCTCTACTGACGCGATGTCACGAAAAAAAAGGAACAGCGCAGTCCATGCAAACTCAAATCCTCCTTGATGTTTGACCTTATGATTAATTGTCAATATCAAAACAATAAAGTAATTTTAAGAAGATGACAAGTCTGCTATAGTCAGTTTAATCAACGCTCCTTTTAAAAAGTTTCCTTTTACAGAATATAAAACAGAATCTCAATGATACGGGACTCGTGAGTAGTATATGTGTGTAATATGTGACACTGAGAAATTATAATTCCTAATAACGGGAACAAGTAAAAACTATGGCTTCCTAAAACGGACACTGTAAATGTAGGCATTTCAATAAATAATTTAGGAGACTTGTGTGTGCATTTCAATATCAATTTAAGAACTACGTAGGCCACCTGTTGTACTATAAACGGCAGCTCAAGCAGCACTTAACAGTAAATAGTCTAACAGGACAATGACTGACTGAAACGAAGATGCTGCGCCGCTACAATAAAGGTTCACACTGTCGTTCTGCACGTTTAGAAGGCGCTGATTGGCTGAAACTGTTTATAGCGAATTGTCCCAAGTTGGAAGTGCCGTATAGCGATCAGACACGAAAAGACACATTTAGGTATGCTGGACAGTAGTTTGTTTTTCTACAATACAAATTCAGTACGACACCAGGGTCTCCAAACACACAAATATGAAGTTTATTATGTTTTACAGTGAAACTCTTTACATACACAATATAATTAGGGGCGTGTGCCTACTGCCCGACTACGGTGGCCCAACCTTCCCTCGATAGCTCGATTCGCTCGCTATCCGTCCAAGCTTGTTAAATGGAGGAATAGAAAAAAAAAAACTTTCACAAGAGGAGGATCAGCAACGCGAACCCCTGGTGTTTTTACTGAGAGGCAGTGACAACACCACTGAGTCACCTAATCGGGATAATTAACGAGCTCTGCACAACTGAACTACTACTACTATTCTTACTGCGGCGGATGAAATATGTTGTTTGACATAAAGTTAATATATGACAATATATCTTTGACACTATGTATCAGACAAAGGAAATCACAGCAATCCACAAGAACAATAATTAATTCTCAGCAACTACCTGAATTGTAGCTTAACCATATCAACTGAAATGTGTAATGTCAATACGAATTACAAAATATAACTAGAAAGTTAAGTGTCAGATAGACTCTCAAAATATAGAGGTCAATGCCTTTCAGTGTGCTGGGGCTTCACAAAGATTCAGTAACCAGTGACCATGTCTGCTCAAAGCCCTGTCATGATCCAATCTCGGTACTACGCATGTCTGAGGCTTCAGTAGCCACGTCATGATCTCAGTAGTACACATGTCTGAGGCTTCGGCGCCCCGTTCGAAGCCCGTCATGGCAATCTCAGTACTACGCAGTAGTTATAGGCATGGGGTTTCTGTCAAACTGTCAATCAAAATGATTAATGGCCTTTAAGCCCCGCCCCTATGACGGCATACCGGAAGTTCCGCCCACAAGCCCCCTCATGACGTCACTCCGGAATTCCCCGCCCCTCACGTGAACTATCTCCGCCCGTTTGGCACCGCTCCCTGGCGTTGGATGGGTTAAGGGCACACAGTCCCAGCCCAGACTCTGCCTTGAACCCGTCCCCGTCCCCTGATTGGTTCAGGAAACTGTCAAGGGGAATTTGATGGATGTCTGATCCCTCCTTGAACCCGCCCCAGCACCTGATTGGTTCAGGAAACTGTCAAGGGCCGTTTGATGGATGTCTGCCCCCTCGTTGAACCCTCCCCTTGCACCTGATTGGTTCAGGAAACTGTCAAGGGCCGTTTGACGGATGTCTGCCCCCTGCTTGAACCCGCTCCCACCCCACACCCACCTGCTTGCCCAGGAAACTGTCAAGGGCCGTTTGATGGATGTCTACCCCCTCCTTGAACTCCCCACCTGCCCACACCCACTTCCTAGTCCCCCTCTCCTGAAAAACAAGCCCGGGCAGGTTAGAGCCTTTACCTCGACAAGCCCAGACATGCCCAGGGCATGTCCTGACAAGATCAGACATGCCCAAGGTTGTCCCTGGACCAGTCCCAGCACGTTCCCGTTCGTACCCTGTCAGCCTGAAGGGACTGCCTCGGCCCCCGGTGAGGCAGCACCTGACGGTCGGCCTCCCCACACTTCCCAGTCCTCTCTCCGGAGGAAGTGTGCTCCCTGCTGAAAGCCCGTCTGTAAGTGAGGTATAAAAAAGCGATGCCTCTTCTTCGGTTCTATCTATGATTTTAATATGAACACGAAATAAAAAATATCTGTCTCATCTTGGCTTTATGACTTGCAGCTCCAGGCTTTTTTTTTCCATCTCACAGACAAAATCTGCAGTAAAAACAGCCTTAGCGGTGATTCAAGCTTCCCGTCTCACAGAAAGAAATCAAGCAGCCCCACGCTTTTAGCCGACCCCCTGCGAGCAGACCCTGTTCTCTCTCTACACACAGAAAGGAAAGTCTGCGCGCGTGTGCTTGCTCCTGAAGCCTTCAGAACGCTGACACAGGGCTGGAACCCCCCATGCCAAGCGCTTTCTTTCTGGCCGTTTCGAGCACCCATCCCCCTTGAGACCATAAAGTCATGAGCTGTACTTCATTTTTAAAGTGAAGTTTAGGTTCCGGCAGGGATGATTGCATCCTTGAGCTGTGCAACTCATAGGATGACTCCCACGCCACTGAGGAATTCTTTTGA